>JARFIW010000221.1:1235000-1835000 GCA_036346225.1 Platerodrilus igneus | reverse complement strand
TTTGTCCCTACATAGTAATTCCAAATGTCTTTCTGCATTTGACAGTATTCACTGCCTCTTCGATGTACAAGTTAAAAATTATTGGGGATAAGGCACATCACTGCCCCACACCTTTCCTAATATTTATCTCTTTGCGTTCCTGCTCTAATTCTATTACTGCTGTTTCCTCTTTGTATAAGCTATGTACTATCCGTCTATCCCTATAACTCATTCCAATCTTTTTAAGTATTTTGAACATATTTTTCCATTTTACATTGTCCAAACCTTTTTCCAAATTTACATACCCTATATATACACTTTCCCCCTTTTCTATTGTTTTTCCATTATCACCTTCAGAGTTAAAATGGCCTCCCATGTTCCCTTGTTTCGCCTAAACCCAAATTGATCTTCTCCTAGTATTTCTTCAGCTCATTTTTCCATCCGCTTTGTATAATTCTAGTTAGTATTTTTGACACCTGTGCTGTTAGACTTATTGTTCGAAAGTTTTCACATCTATCAGTGCCTCCTTTTTTGGTATAGTTACTATGATGTTACGTTTGAATTCTTTGGCTGTCTCGCCTGCCTCATACATATAGCTTACAAGTTGGGAGGAACGTTCTGTTACTGCTTGTCCAGCGTCTTTTAGAGTTTCTGTTTGCACTTTATCTGTACCCAGCGTCTTACCATTTTTTAGACTCTTTAATGCTAATTTAAACTCATCCCGCACTATAGACTATCCCAAGTCATCATTTTCAATGTCTGATTCCTGTTCTAATGCCGTTGGTTCCTCTCTTGCTTAAATTCCCTATATTATTTTGTCATCTATAACTTTCTCTACATTCTCTATAATGACGTTTCCTTTCTCGTTCCTTATATTTTTAATATATAGTTTTATATTCCTAAAATTCATTCTAATTAGTTTTTTATGCTTCGTCTGTCTTTCTTATTTCTATCTTAGTTTGTACCTCGTTGCACTTTTCAACAATCCATTGTTTTTTAGCTTTCCTGCATTTGCGAATAATTTTCCATTTTATGGCGTTGTATCTCTGTTTTCTTGTTTCGTCTGACTTATTTTTGTATTTTCGTCTTTCATCTATTAAATTCAATATATCTTTTGTTATCCAAGGTTTTTTATCTTTTTTTTGTGTATACTCCAGAAAATCTCTGGCCGCCATGTTTAAGCTGGATTTAATGTTATTCCATTCTGTTTCTACCCCCTTAGTATAAAAAATTTTCCCGATATCTTTTAGCAATTCATTTGACTTCCCTTTTTAATTTTAAGAGCGGCCTTCATAATTACGATGTTGTGGTCAGTGTCTATATCTGCTTCTGGATAGCTTCTACAGTCTTTTACTTGATTCCTAAATCGTAGTCTAATAAGAATGTGATCTATATGATATCTTTCTATGTCCCCTGGCATTTTCCACGTGTATCGCCTTCTAGCATGATGTTGAAATAATGTGTTTGTGATGGTTAAATTGATTTTGTCTCAAAATTCTACCAACCTATTTCCCCTGTTGCATCTCGTGCCTAAACCATATAAAGCTACTTCCGCTCCTGCTCTATCCTCACCTACCACTGCATTAAAATCCCCCGTAATTATTAAATTTCATGTGCTTTTACGTATTTTAGTATGTGTTTGATGTCTTTGTAGATCGCGTTTACTTCTTCCTCACTGTGGCTGGAGGCACGTATACCTGTATTATTACCGTATTGTTGCGATCCACTATTAGGCAATTCGTCAAACATACAAACGCCCGAGGCACATCATATTCTCAAGGATTTCAGAATTCTTCTAGAAAATACTAGATAATGAGTCATATCTTTAATTCAGGGTATATATAAGGCCGTTTATGAATGTAAGAGTTAGTCTATACTTGAATGTCTAATATAAATTATATCGTGTACAGTAAACGTAGTTGAGCTTTTAGGAGTTCAAGAATTTATATGCTGTGTCTAATGTACATGCAGCTTATAGTATACATAAATAAATAGAAGTGTATAAACAAATAGTTGTGTTAGTGTTGTTAATGGACCTATGGTAAAGAAGTTAGTTTAAGAAGGTATTAGTGCTTGTAAATTCATTAGTGTAATAGTGCTTCATTGTTAAGTGGACTGAAAACATCTATAAACAAGGCATATACTGTTAATTAGACTTGTGAACAGTGAGTAATAAAGACGTTTGTTATTACTTGTTTTTAAGTTAAAGAAACGCGGTAGCAGTAGCCCGTTTCACTGGTGTCAGGTGTGGGGTATATAGTGATTAATTTAAAAGGAAATCACACAAGTCTAAAGCCGTTTAAGTAGTTTGTATATGCCAGTTACAAGAAGTCAAAGTAAGATAAACGCAGAAGGTTTAATAAATTTCCTCAAGGATTTTAAATCCGGTATGGAGGAGAGGTCGGCTAAACTAGAAGTGACACTTAGTGAAAATGCTGAGAAAATAGAGAAAAAGTTGAGTGAAAATGCTGCAAAAATGGAAATAAAGTTTAGTGAGAATGCCGAGAAAATAGAAGAAAAGTTAAGCGAAAATTCTGCGAAATTAGAAGAAAAGTTGAATGAAAAAACAGCCACGTTAAAACCAAGATTAATGGAAAGCTCCATTGCATTGAAAGAAGATGTCACTGAAAAGGTAAAACAATTGAGCAAAAGTTGGACAGTAAATTGATAAAATGGAAGAAGATGTGATGAGGCTGCAAGAGCAAGTGATTTCACTAACAACACGGCCACTTGAATTAGTAAATCAAGTTGAACATTTGAACATTCCAGAAATAAGAACCATGGAAAGAAGCAAGCCCATACCGTCTAAATTTAAAGTGAAACCACCCACATTCGATGGCAAAACACCTTGGCCCACATATTTGAAACAATTTGAAGCTGCGGCAATAGCCAACGGTTGGTGCAACAAAGAGAAGGCTATCTCATAATAGTGGCCCTACGGGGGGAAGCTCTTAACATCTTACAAACGATTCCCGATCACCAGCAGGATGATTACGGCCTCTTAACATCGAAGCTTGAGATGAGATATAGAGACGCTCACCTTCAACAGGTTTACCACGCACAAGTTAAGAACCAGTTTTTATTTAAACAAGCTGCGTAATTTTATTAGAACTAACATTCACATTTATTCTTATTTAAATTAAAAAATGAACTTTATATTATTATTTGTTAGAATAGGTAATATAATTAATTATCTAGCACCTGATTAACCAATAAAAAAGTAATTATAAATAATACGATAAATTCGCAGTTATAAATTAAACTAATGGTTAAATTATATATTAAGTTAATGAAGTATGTTGTATAAATAAGTTACATTTAGAGATAATTAATTGAGAAATATTTAATATTAGTTGAAATTTTTTAATACTGAGATGTAATCAGATTATAATACGTTGTACTACATATGATTAGACAAATGGGTACTAATAATAAATACTTCAAGTATTAAATAAATTATACTTAAACATGTAATGACATATTATTCATAACTAGCATAATATTAGAAGTATAATTATAACTAAAAATATGTTATAATTCAATAGTTATTAAATGTATCTAAATAAATGTTGAATTAGTAGAACTAAAGCATATAAGATGTGTCAGAATATAGAATATGTTATAAAATTACTATTAAATATAATGATATAGAATAATTAGAATTACAAGTATACTAGAATATTCAGTTACAACTGACAATTGAAATTTACATAACAACTATCAATTAACAAGTTGATACATATATAAACTGGGATAGCTAATTTAAATTACGAATTAAAATTATATTAATTGTTAAACTTCATCAATTGAAATATAACAGTTAATCAATTAAAATTACTTTATGTGTAAAACTGAATTTAGATTAAGTATGATGATTAAATTTTAGAATTAAATCAGTGTATATATTATAAAGATTCGTATCACAAATATGATTTCTGAATAATAATATATTAAGCGTATCAAGTCATAATCTAAATTAAATTATCAATATGACAGTATAATATACGTATTCCTGGACTTAGTACATTATTAATAAAGGACGTTTCTATAAATCATAATATTCAGATTGATTCAATTTATCTGTGATTTAACGATTCAATAATTACGTCTAGTAGAATAAATATTGATTACATTAAATATATTAAATGAATTTGCGATTTTAGACTATGAAAAGATATTAGATAAGTAATTTGAATACGTAAATGTGACTAAGTGAGAATAGAATTTGTACGACTACATTCTTACAGCAATGTCATAAATAATTTAATTAACACATTCTGTATCATGTAACATGTATTATTGACATCTATTAATATAAATTTACGACTATTAAGATGTTGATACTTAGAACGTTGACTCACAATTATTATACCAAAATGCGTATCAAATTTGTTAAATCGATATATAGTTTAAATCTTAGATTATTGGAAATACGTTTCAGATAAATTTTTATATTTAATTTGTAAAATTATCTTATATATTATGAAAGTGTACTTCAAAATGGATTCAATATTAATATTAAACTGAAATGCGAATTTATAATTAGTCAATTTAAATCTGCAGAAGTAAATTATCTGTGTAGAATTATAATAATGTTAAAGATGTTATTACTATAGTTTGAATGTTGACTTAAAGTATGATAAGCTAAGTTTATTGTAATCTTGACTTATATAATGTTCAATTAAAGTATTAGCAAGCAACTGATTGAAATCTAATTCAGTAAAAACAGAAGATTATGTAGATCGAACGAGACTTCTGGAAAGACAAGCATGATTTAACATGCCTACTCGTACATATACAACAATATTATATAATATTCATAGCAGATTTCACATAAAACTTATACCATAATATATGACAACGTACGTTAATAAAGATTATGGCAAATGAATATGTCATAGTTAACTTGCAAATACATTAGAGTCCATTCATATGATTATTATTTGTGCATACAATATGTACATTATGCAACGTTCGATTAGTATAAATTTAGAATTTGGATATTTATGACTTGTATAATCATTAGATACTTAGAAACTTAATGGTAATAATGATACCTTAGTGCTTTGAATTGACATATCTTATGATTATTCTAATCTATACTGTTTAACGGCAACTTGATTGGTTCATTGAGCTGGTATAGTCATCAAACTGCAAGTACTCTATTAGTACCTGCTAACGACTTTTGTTAACTGAGTTATCATATATTCATGTAAGGTACTCCATAATTTTAAATCCTATTGATCTCGGTTATTCAATTTAACCTACTTATATAGCTACTATACATGTATGAACAGTTAAGATCAGATTCTGACTAAATGACAAGATTACAATTTGTAGATGTACTAAGACTTGCGAATGGATACACGTTAGATGATTAAATTCTAGGGAAATTACATACTGTGATACTATTGGAGTATCGAAATGCTTAAGGTATCAAACAGATAGTTTTAAGTGAATGCAATGAATTGCATTAGACTTAGAATCTGATAAGTAAGCCAGTTGATCCTTAGCATGGTTATTTGAGCTACATACGATTGAGCAGTGCATTGCAAGCTTCAGTGAATCAGTTGAATAGCGCTTGATACAGTTTAGTCAAAGTTTAAGGTGTAATCGACGAAATTAAGCTGTAATAGTCAAGTGTCGAGAACAGTTAATGTCTAAGCATTATGATAAACAGAGTTGTAAATCTAGGTAGATTAGTAAAATGAGAAATTAAGGTATAAGCAGTGTAAAAGCGTTGAAAAATTGAATGACATTAGCAAAATGTGAATAAGATTGAAAGCTGAAAAGTATGTAAGAAATCGGTTGTAAGAATCAGAATGATGTAACGGCAATCTGAAACGCTTAAAAAGTAGCTAAAACAATATAAACTTGACACGAAGATATTAGCCTGACATAAGATGAAAAGTGAAGAAGGATAAATAAGATGAGCTATTAAATATCGATTGCATAAGTAATTGAAGTGAAAGTAAGAAACAGCATGATCAAATCAAAGATTGACATGAAGAATCATAGACTTGAAATTGAACATTCAATAAGAACATGATAGAATATGCATTTATGAACAAGTGATGCAAACAGCACTGTTGATACAATCTCAAAGCTGAATTAGTCTAACCGAAATGTCGATAATACTCAATATGCACATGAAGAATGTGTACTCACAATTAGATAAGACGTGATCATAACGATTAACATGCAATGAGCATAGATCAATGTATTACTATAGATAAGTTGAAGCATGTCAGAAACTAAGTAAGATAATGACTAGATCAGTCGTTCACAATTATGAAACGATATGATACTGAAAGTGAACAGAGTTATCAAGCGAATGACTGAAGCATGGAATCAGACTACGTAATGGAACTGTCGTAAGAACAAGAGTAGCTATGAAAGAACGAGATGAGTGCAATGGTCAGGTTAAGTAGATGCTCGAATACTCATAGATGTACAAATGTGATTGAAAACTTTAAGTAAGAAGGATGAACATTAAATAAGAGCGTACGATGAGTGAAGCGAAAGCTGAATGTGACGACATGCGATTAAGAAGCTGCTAATCGGTGAAATAGTTGGATAAGATAGACGAAAGGTACATCAGACAGTAAACGCGTAACTAGCATGAGTCGAAGTCCATGTGAATGATAATCCGGTTTAGACCTGAAGATGTACAAGTAATGGATTGAATGGTCTGGAATGGTAGTATATGTAGCATATACGATATGAAATGAACGTGATAAGGACATCAGGATTATGAAGGACGGAAGTTCACTGTTGGTGCAACGAAAGTGTAAGCATATGGAGATCACGTAATGACAAGATGTACTCAGGTAGAACATATACGTGGATAGGAAGCTAGCTAGTAATGAATTATGATTTGAATTGCAAATTAGGCATCGATGGTACTTGGGAAAGGGTTAATTGAGAACCAGTGGTAAACCGATAAGTCGCATCGGATCGTATAAAGCATATCAAGTGGAAAGTGTACAGACGCAAGTGTAAGACCGTGGAATGGCAAAGTAACGATATGACCCAATGTGTACTGAACGGATATGTCATGAGCTATCCTTGCAAGATGAATGACGTTAAGCAGTAATTGGAAGATACTCAGTAGTCTCGGACAAGGAGTAAATTGCGTGTGATAACGATTACTACTGACAAAGCTGAATGATCCGACTGAATGTGAGCAAAGATAACGTGAAGTCAGACGTACTAGGATTGAATACTGATGTCAAATGGATAATATCGCATGTTAGATGATAGGATGACCAGATACTTGATCATGCATGCACTGGCTATGTCGTAAATGGATGACTGAGTTTGAAAACGGATGGATTGTGACAGACACATATACGTGCAGGTTCACGGAAGTACGTAATGCTCAGATACCGATTGAAGACACGTTATACTAGATGTATCCTAAGATGAAACAGTAGTGCAAATTACAACTGAAGCACGCGATATAATGTGAACTGTGACGAGAATCCCAAGAAAGTAATACGGATATCTGCATTGAGAGTGGAATTGCATAGAACTTCGGTGACATAGGTTACATTGAGAAATAAGCAAATTGCAAATTGAGCAAAGCCATGATACGTTCAGAGTCAAACTGTTATGACTTGTCATTGAGACGATACTAGGCACTTGGCATTTGAAGATAACGTTAAAGGAACGTATTGAGAATATGCTAATGTACTTGAACAGAATATGAAATGACCAGCATTTAAGATATAGTCGATAACGAGTAGTTAAGATGATAGTCAGCTTACTGAGACGAATTAAGTCTTGCAACGAGTTGAGGGCTAAGATTGAATGATACAAGTGAACCAGTACAAAGTAATGAGCTCAATGAAGTCCTAGACAGTAAAAGAGGTAAACTTTAGATTACTGCTAGAGTTACCGAGTATGGAAAAGCACTTAGAAAATAAGGAAGTGCTTCAAGCAGTGAACTAAAAGCTAGTCAGATTTGAACAATGCTAATTAACCGTGTAGTTGAATTAGGCTTGATGACTAACCGACTTTACAGGACGTAAATTGTGATACGACATGAAAGTAAATCAGAATAAGGATATGCAAGTAAGAGGTTGAGTAGACTTTGAGACATTGAGTGAAGAGAGCTATGCCGTCAATGAGAATTTGGTAGGATACAGTGGCGCATAGAACGCAATGACGTACGAAAGTACTGTAGTTTCAAGCAGAACAAGATCAGATGTACAGATACGGTCGATTGAATCTGGAAGCGGCAATAATATTGTGACACAGAAATCGTGAGGAAATGACTGCAGAATGGAAGACTGAAGACTTGGTCCATATTGTGAAATGCAAGCGATGACAATGGCATTGAAACCTGAAGATTCAATTGAAGTGGATACGATCGGGAAGGACATTGATAACAGATGATGAGGAACCAATGCGAGCAGAGATGGTGATCGAATGGGACTGCATTGCAGAAATTGCACGAGACTGCAATGGAAATAATATGTCATAGAATGAGGTACAGATTGAATGAAACGGTCTAACTGAAAGATGAGCATGGATGAAAGATTCAATTAGGGAATGAACATAGAGCGGAATGGAGATGATGACGAAGCTGTAAGAAAGACTTTGAGCTACTCGGAGATGTACGGGCCTGAAGAGATGATGAGAGCAGAATGCAGAGTGCAGAATCATATTGGAAGCGAAGTTACATGGTAATTGCGAATCGGTATAAGAGTGAAAGAGTCCAAGAATTGCCGAAAGGGAGATTATGATGAAGCTATTGTATGCGGTGACGGCAATGGAAAGAGAAGACGATGCTACATAGAGTTGATATGAATCTGAGTTGATAAATGGACCTTGAAGTCAAATCTGAATAGCGATCTTAGATCAAGGTAAGTGAAGAATTGTCAGCGATGATTATCAAGATAGCACTCGAGTTCACTTAGGATTGAACTTGCAGCTATGAAGATTCATATCGAGCGATGTTGATCAGGAGTTGATTGCTCGTAGTCAGTTGAATGAACACTAGCAAGTTCACCAATCGATCGAGAAGTAAAGATGACAGATCCGGATTACAGAATGACCAGACCTGAATTTCCACATGGTACAGATAGGACTTAGACATTATGCATCTGTCCTAATCTGAGCGATCAATTGCGACGATGCACAGCGTTACTACGCGATGCTTGGATGTGAATGCTGCACGTGAATTGGTACATGCAGTCTGAAGTTGTGTAACCTGAGTAAGAGTTATGCAGCTGATACGATACTAAGATAGCAGGAAGATCACGAATAACTTACAGAAAGTCCGAAATCAGAAATACTCCAGAGAAATCAGCAAGAAGGATCGAGAATGACAAAGACACATGAGACAAGAGTGGTTATAACCTGAGATTAGGTTGGTTTCATACGCAAAAACAAACGTGGCGTTGGCCAAAATTACAAAGACAATGGGAAGGTATGGTACAGGATTTTCAAAATATAAGTGATAATAACATGGGCTCGCCTAGTACGTGAAGTCAGCGAATCATAAACAAGAGTGGGACGATCTTATAAATATCTGGAGAATTGAATATCAAGTTAGTATACTTTGAAACTGGGCAGTGACTATAATTGAAAGTGCCAAATATTTACGTGAATAATAAATATTTGTTAACAGTGAAATTATAAAGTGTAGAATTGTGAAAATTATGCCGTATTTCTGAGACGTAAGTAAATAAGATTTAGGAAATTATAACATTTCTAATAATAAATAAAACAGGGACCTGAATGTCGATCTGAATGTCCATCTAAATTCCTCTCGGAATGTAAATCTGAATTTACCATCTTAACTACCATCGGAATGACCATCTCAATTACGATATAAATTACAATCATAAATTACAAGTAAAATATTGTTACGATTCCTGTAGAACTTCAAGATACGAGACGCTACGATCAAAATACAATTTTGGAGAATGCTGCCTGTTCAAACAAATTGATGATAAATAAACGCACCAATAACGATTTGGATATCGACTTCAATTCTTAGGAGCACCCATGAAAATAATTCAGGTTAGAGATTTTAATATGACTTATTTTTGAAACTGTGTTATCTCAAATATTTTTGATATGATTTATTTTAAACTGTTTATCTCAATCATAATTTAAAGTGTAAAAGCCGACAAATTGGGGATTTCTTGCAAAAATTCTATGAAAAGTTACAGACAGTTTGAAACGTTTCAATAAGTCTTTAAAGGTAATAAAAAAGCTCGTTTTGCTGGCTTGATTTTGTAATAATTTGACAGATGTGTATGATACAAAAAAAGGAGAAAATAGTTAAAGGAGTTGTAAATATTCAATCATTATACTGTGTATTATAGAAGTGCTTTATTTAATTGAATCAGCTGGTCGAGGCAAAAGAAAATTATAAATTAACATTTCACAAGTGGTATAAGAGGCTGTGAGAGAATAACAGGGGTTATCACAGTAGTTTATGGGCTGCCTAAGCCGTGGGGCGAGTTAACACAGCAAATTATGTACGCCCAATTCGTGGGCGAGAATAACAAGGCTTAACACAGCAATTTATGCACCCAATCGTAGGGGCTGTGCAGTACCACAGCATAATTATGGCACCAAAACCGTGGGGCCCGATATAAGGGATATAACTGAGGTATATTATTTTTCCTACAGGATTTAACACAGTAATATATATATATATATATATATATATATATATATATATATATATATATATATATTAATCTACGTTTACACCACATAAAATAGAATTATTAGAAAATAAATTATTACTTTACGGAAAAACACGTGTAGTGTCCATCAAATGATTCGTGTTCGTTGTTGGCATACACAGATTGTTTACATTTATGCCAGCTCGTTAGCTTAAAATACCAATACATTTATTAGAGTGGCTTGTGGTACAAGATGACTCAAGGTACATGATGTTCCCCTATATACTTTTTGTTGAAATTTTTTCTTTATTATTATCATCAGAGCGGCTCTTATTCTCTTTTTCACTCATGGGAGTAGGGTATTCTAACTTTTTCACCTGCTAATACACTCACGCTAACACTAGCACTAGTAGTACTCGTAGTCCCAACAGAACTATTTGGTAAACGTGCACTCAAATTCATAACTGCACTAGTAATAGTAACAACCAATAATTTTTCCAAAACGCTGGATTGCTGCCCGTTTTTACTTTCTTTTTCTGTCTATATTGAAAACACGGCAAACTTTTAGTTTTTCTAAGCATCCAAATTCAAACTGAACGTTATAGTTTTAAACTAAGAGTGGCAAAGGGCATTTCACAATACTTTGTTGTGACTTTCACGTACCATACCTGCGGAAGAGGATTATCCGTTAGCTTATTGTAGTTGTAAATTTCTCTTTATTAGGTGAACAATAACAGGATTAGGATTCCTGTTGACATCACAATGGTTTATTACTTCTGCTGTAAATGCATTAGAAAATACGCTCAGTTCTTCATAAACCATGCTTGTTTTTCGCACCGCAAGGATGTTGGATTTCGACATCTGTGAGCTTGAAGGTGCTGCTACCTTCGGTGTCTCGCCTCGACGGTAGCAGTAGCCCGTTTCACTGGTGTCAGGTGTGGGGTATATAGTGATTAATTTAAAAGGAAATCACACAAGTCTAAAGCCGTTTAAGTAGTTTGTATATGCCAGTTACAAGAAGTCAAAGTAAGATAAACGCAGAAGGTTTAATAAATTTCCTCAAGGATTTTAAATCCGGTATGGAGGAAAGGTCGGCTAAACTAGAAGTGACACTTAGTGAAAATGCTGAGAAAATAGAGAAAAGTTGAGTGAAAATGCTGCAAAATGGAAATAAAGTTTAGTGAGAATGCCGAGAAAATAGAAGAAAAGTTAAGCGAAAATTCTGCGAAATTAGAAGAAAAGTTGAATGAAAAACAGCCACGTTAAAACCAAGATTAATGGAAAGCTCCATTGCATTGAAAGAAGATGTCACTGAAAAGGTAAAACAATTGAGCAAAAGTTGGACAGTAAATTGATAAAAATGGAAGAAGATGTGATGAGGCTGCAAGAGCAAGTGATTTCACTAACAACACGGCCACTTGAATTAGTAAATCAAGTTGAACATTTGAACATTCCAGAAATAAGAACCATGGAAAGAAGCAAGCCCATACCGTCTAAATTTAAAGTGAAACCACCCACATTCGATGGCAAAACACCTTGGCCCACATATTTGAAACAATTTGAAGCTGCGGCAATAGCCAACGGTTGGTGCAACAAAGAGAAGGCTATCTCATAATAGTGGCCCTACGGGGGGAAGCTCTTAACATCTTACAAACGATTCCCGATCACCAGCAGGATGATTACGGCCTCTTAACATCGAAGCTTGAGATGAGATATAGAGACGCTCACCTTCAACAGGTTTACCACGCACAAGTTAAGAACCGCTCGCAAAAGACAAGTGAAAGCCTGCAAGAATTCGAAGCTGACATCGCCAGATTAGTTAGATTGGCATATCCAACGGCACCAGATAGTTTCCTCGAACAACTGGCTGTTCAAACATTTGTGGATAGCATTAAAGACAGTGAAATACAGCAAGCGCTAAGATTAGCACGGCCAAAAATGGTAGATGACGCACTGGCTCATGCGCTTGAATTTGAAGCAGCTAAGCAGACGTCACATAGGATGAGTCACACAGTTTGGTCTGCATTAGAAGAACCTGAGCAATCGCAGAACGTCATAGATGAAATAATAAACCGTGTGTTTGAAAAGCGAAAAGCGGAAAGGCTGAAAAGATTACAACCGCGGAGATGGCGTCTGCGATGCTGGAACTGCGGTGAAGTTGGTCATATGCAGAGACGCTGTACTCAACCAAAGAAACAACCGGTTGAGTAAAAGCAGGTCAATGTAAGGGGGCGAACGTCGACAGCGCAGCGTAGTGCTCCGGAGATTATCATCCGTGCTGCATCGTCAATGGGAAGTCTGGACAGCATTTATATCGATGGTAGAATTAATGGTAGGATTGTCCGATTACTCGTGGATACAGGAGCGACAAGGACTATTGTGAGACCAGATTTAGTTGGTCGTGGAAAAGTGCTACCTGTATCGGTGTGTCTCCGAACGGCAAGTGGTGAGAAAATTTGTACTCACGGAGAGACTGCCGTTACGTTGGCAATTGGGGACCAACTAATTAATCATCGGGTGTTGGTAGCTGAAATTACAAAGAAAGTGATCTTGGGGAATGGATCTCATGAGAGAATATGGGTTTCATGTAAACATGAAAGAAAATGTGCTTCGGATAGATGATGATGAGATTCCATTTCAAGGTACGAGTAACCAGACGATGCAAGTTCGAATGATTTGCGATATGAAAATACCCGAGAAGCCGGAAATGATAGTAATGGGACGCCCGGATGGTACGCTCCGGGAAGGACAAGTATGCATGATGGAAGCAACTGAATCGGGAATGGGTCAGGAGGGTTTACTGATTGGAAGAACGCTGGTAAAGTTTCGAAATATGGTACCAGTAAGGGTGCTGAACATTAATCCGCATACGGTGACCCTGAAGAAAGACACGATTGTGGGAAGTTGCATTCCAGCATGCCATATTAAACGTTGTGTGGACGAAACGAAAGATAAACCAGCCAACGGTTGCTCACAGAAATTGCTGGATATGATAATACCTTCGTGTCAAGGATTAAACGGCGACCAACTGGGCAAGGTAAAAGAGCTGGTCGGACGATATCGAGGTGTGTTTGCACTGGATGATAGTGAGAAAGGAAGGACGAATGTTGTGCAACACAAGATCAATACTGGAGATGCGCAACCGATAAGACAACATTTCAGGCGGCTTCCTTAGGCGAAACGTAAGGAAGCCGAGCAAATTATCACCGATATGGAAGAACAGGGAGTGATTGAACCTCGAATAGTCCATGGGCATCCCCGGTAGTGCTTGTCAAGAAAAAGGACGGGTCGACAAGGTTTTGTGTAGACCACCGGCGGCTTAACAATGTGACAAAGAAAGACAGCTATCCTTTGCCCAGAATTGATGACACCTTGGATACTCTATCCGGATCCAAATGGTTTTTGACCTTAGACTTGAAAAGCGGATACTGGCAAGTAGGCTTGGAGCCAAACGATAAAGAAAAGACCGCGTTTACAATTGGAACTGGATTATGGCAGTTCAAGGTCATGCCATTTGGATTATGCAATGCCCCTGCTACTTTTGAACGATTGATGGAGTCGATACTGCGTGGACTGTTTTGGAAGACTTGTCTGGTGTACCTTGACGACGTAATAGTGTTAGACCGGTCTTTGAAGAACACCTTACGAACCTAGAGGAGATATTCTAAAGATTACGGGGGGCAAACCTTACATTGAGCCCCAAGAAGTGTCACCTGTTTGGAAAAGAGGTGAAATACCTAGGACATGTCGTTTCGGAGACCTGAATAAAAGCTGACCCTGACAAAATAAAAACGGTACAAGAGTGGCCTACACCAGCAGATATACACCAACTACGCAGTTTTCTAGGATTGTGCACATATTACCGACGTTTTATACTAGGGTTTGCGAACATTGCCAAACCGTTAACGAAATTAACTGAAGATGGACAAGAATATGATTGGAATGACGACTGCCGCAGTTCATTTGAACAACTGAAACGGCTACTAGTTACAGCACCAATTTTGAGTTATACACGGATGGAGAGGAAATTTGTGTTGGATACCGATACCAGTAACACAGCTATAGGAGGCGTTCTTTCTCAAGTGCAGGACGGACAAGAAAAAGTTATTAGGTATTTCAGAAAGGTCTTGTCGCGGCCAGAAAAAAACTATTGTGTGACAAGAAGGGAGCTGTTGGCCGTCGTCAAATCTGTAGAGCACTTTTATAAGTACTTATACGGCCGTAAATTTCTGTTGACAACAGACCATGTGCACTGAAATGGTTACTGCAGTTTCGAAATCCTGAAGGGCAAGTTGCAAGGTGGATAGAGCGGCTGCAGGAATATGACTTTGACACAGAACATCGGGTAGGAACTAGCCATCGGAATGCAGACGCTTTGTCAAGGTGACCTTGTCCAGTAAACTGCAATCATTGCTCCAAGATGGAAGAGAAAATAAGTGTCATCCATAGAATGACGGTAACCGATGATACTTGGCAACTCGAAAGAATACGAGAAGACCAGGAGAATGACGCCGAATTGGGACGTATTATTGAGTGGAAAATAGAGGACAACGACCAGCTTGGGAAGAAATTAGTATTTTAAGTAGGAGCCTGAACGCACACTGGAATTTGAAGATGGCACTGAGAGACTTCAAGTGATAGTGCCGAGAAGCAGAGTGCCGGAAGTGTTGCAGCACTTGCACGATGGTATTTCCGGAGGGCACTTTGGCGTGAAAAGAACTCTCGAAAGAGTGAGAGAAAGATTCTATTGGGTGAACTGCAAAGAGGATGTGAAGGAATGGTGCCGAAAATGTAAATTGTGTGCCTCTGCAAATGGCCCGGTCTCAAAACGAAAAGCCCCAATGAGACAGTATAACGTGGGGAATCCTTTTGAGAGGGTAGCCATTGATATAGCTGGTCCGTTTCCTGAATCAGAGAAAGGAAATAAATACATCTTGGTTGCAATGGATTATTTTACCAAATGGCCGGAAGCATATACTATACCTAACCAAGAAGCCGAGACTGTTGCAGATGTACTAGTGAAGGAGTTGTTTTGTCGCTTTGGAGTTTCGTTGGAATTACACTCCGATCAAGGTCAGAACTTCGAATCAGCGTTGTTTCAAAATGTCTGCAAGCATCTTGGAATCAGGAAGACTAGAACCACACCACTTCATCCCCAATCGGATGGAATGGTTGAAAGAATGAACAGGACGTTAGGGAAGTACCTGGCCAAAGTTGTCTCTGTACATCAACGAGACTGGGACCAATATTTACATTTGTTCCTACTGGCGTACCGATCTTTGGTACATGACAGCACAGGGTACTCGCCCGCCTGCGTAATGCTAGGACGTGAATTGTGGCTACCATGTGATCTTCAGTTTGAATTTAAACCTGGAGAAGAGATCGCAGGTGAAGATTACGTTAGTAAGCTTCGTGAAAGATCAAATAACATTCACGAAAACGTCCGAAAGAATATCCAGGCAGCAAGCGATCGAATGAAATCACAATATGACACGAGAGCACTTTCTTTTAAAAGTTTGTTTGTGAAACGGAACTTTTTTATATATTTGACTTGAAATTTGTCACTTTCGATATGTATCATCTATATAAATTATTTTTGCTAACACATAATCACCCTGTTTTAAAGCGCTATTATCAAATGCGCGTTCCTCAAATTCAAAAATCTCTGCCTGAAGTGGTAGAACAGGTATCATATTCATCAGATGTTTCCACTTCAACTTCAGTTTTCCTTTTAAGACTCAATATCTTCTAAACAGTTTGTTTCCTTTTTTAACTTTCTTTTTCGTTGTCTTTCATTAAAACTTCGTTCAACTTCGTTCTTCTCTGAAGTGTCAGTCAAAATTCAGCTTTTAGTTTTCTTACTATTAAAGTCTTTTAGGGCACGCCTGACTTCGGATATTGCCGTATTTCTTCAGGAGAAGAAAATAGTAAAAGATATTGATTGTTATACTGAAACATCGGTGGAGACGTTGAGACCTCTTGTAGAAGTTGTAGGAGATAACAACTCAACTGAAATACCAGCATCCTTTCGATCGGTTACTGATAAGACAAGATATTTATCATCTTCAAAAATATGTTCATTTAAAAGTCAAATTCCCGACGCCTTAAACCCAAATAAAATATTTTTTTACGCGAATGCCAGTGGATATGTTTATCAGCTAACTCGGCGACATTATATATTGTAATTGTTTGTCCTGGATGGTTTAAAGACCATTTGGCACATACAGTATTATAATATTGTTTGTAAGGCCCAAAACGGTGCGGTCAAGGGGTAGGAGTTTGTGACTTGTATGGGGTGGCAATGTTAGTAAAACTATCGCACCATTTTTGGCTAATGTTACAGTTCAAGGGAAGAATGGTTTTTATGGTTATTCAAAATTAATAACTTTTTATTCTGGCGCATGGCATTTCCTTATAAATAAAATGTTGCAACCACAATATAAACTTTTCAAAATTGGATGGAACATCCAGATATATGCGCAGATCCAATTGAATCTGCTGGTGGACCACTAATCATATATGGTTTAGAATTAACCCTAGGAAAAATAAACCTGGGTGGAACGTTATTTGTTACAGCGTTGATGCGAGCTATCATGGTTACATTCGACCCCCCTTTCTGCAGATGTAGTAGCTCTTATTTACTTTTGTCTCTTATGTGAATTATCTTTGTAGTATTTTGATCAGTGCAATTTCCGGTTTCGTCCATGTTGTAAACGTCTACGACAGTAAACCTACTTGTATTTCGAAATATCTTCCTTTAAATTTGTAAAAATATCCAACGTTATGTCTATTAAAGCTTGTGGCTGAGTTGCATCAGATTTTCTAAGACTCGGTTCTTGACGTCTTCTCATAAACTCGCGGAAACGCTACTATCCAACTTTGTCTTTAGGTATCTCCGTGGCGTAGTAGTATGTGTGTGACTACTGCGCCCAAGGTCCCGCGTTTGAATCCGACACGGTCCGCTTGAAAAATGTTAGGCGAGAATTTTCACAAAAATACACCCTTGTTCGGATGACAGGTATAATGGAGGTCCCGTGTGTGAGTGTTGTCACGCACGTTAAAGATCTCTACCTTGCTTGGAACAGCAAGGGTTCGGCAAAATTCCAAATTTTCCAGGTAAAAAAACCCGCTTCCTGGCCAATGTAGTACTTTTGGGTGGAGCATTGGAAAATCACATGTAAGGTATCCAAGATTGAGAAACATTCTTGTTACTTGATTTGGTAAAAGATTGGACTAAACCTCTGAGCTGATTCCTCTGAAGACAATAGTGCATCTTTGACTATATATGAAGGTATTTTACGATGCTTGATCTTACCATACGAGTTTTATAGGGCTTATAATCTAGGAGTTAGTTTTTATTTAGTTTCAATAGTCGTTAAAGAGTTACCCTTGAAACATGAAATTCGTTGCAGGTTTTTCGTTGGAGTAAAGACTGATCTTAACGTACAATTTTTATAGGACTTATAATCTTGGAGTTCGTATTCGTTTTGATTCAATAGTGGTTAAAGAGTTGCACTCAAAATATGAAATTCCTTGTAGGCTTTTCGGTGGCTTATTCCATATTTAACCGCAGCTACAATAGCTTGTGTAATTTGCTCTTTATTAGAACCTAACTTTTCACCTGATTTTTACTTCTAGGTATATTTAAATTAAAAAAATTGTACTTGTTATAATTATTTTTTCGGTTTGTATGGGGGTAAATCGTTATATTTTCAATTCTCACACCAAATATAGACCAAAATACCGGGTCCTTTAATTAAAATAAAACCGACAAGTTAAGTGAGAGCTATAAATATAACCGACCCATAAGTGTATCTTGAGTCACGGGTTCAAGGTTCATGCCCCAAATAAATAGTACATAATAGTATGTAATAGTATATATATATATATATATATATATATATATTGCTGTAATTATAGGGTTAATTTAGAGGTAGGTTAAGTCATTGGGGTCGTAGAATAAGCAAGGGAAACCACCAAGCATAAGAAGCACGAAATTATAGATATTAGGAGAGTAAATAGTTTATTATAAAAATTATTAGTTGCGAGCACACTGTATATAGCAGTACAAACAATTAAAACACATATCCAAGTGTAGCTACTAGCAGAGATTAGAATTTAAAAGGGTAACGAAACGCATTAAAAGTAAATCAGTGAAAAACCTGCATGAAGTGGCTAGATAAACATTCATAAAGTGTGTAAAGATATTATCGTAAACGCACGCAGAAATTATGCTTTATTTAAAAGCGTACGTGATCTAAGAGAATCACAGTTCGAAAATCCAATTTATTGGGAAATAAACAAACACCAAATTTATTCAATTTAGATTAGAATAAAGCTAACAAACAAGACTACGTGCTCGATATGTACAAAGTTCCTGGGATTCCTGAAGTAAATATAAGGTATAACAATTGAATTACGTGACTTCAAGCACCGCGTCATGCAATTAAAATACATACAATTAGTAAATTTTCCCAAACATAACAAGTGATAATATACATGGGCTCGCCTAGTACGTGAAGTCAGCGAATCATAAACAAGAGTGGGACGATCTTATAAATATCTGGAGAATTGAATATCAAGTTAGTATACTTTGAAACTGGGCAGTGACTATAATTGAAAGTGCCAAATATTTACGTGAATAATAAATATTTGTTAACAGTGAAATTATAAAGTGTAGAATTGTGAAAATTATGCCGTATTTCTGAGACGTAAGTAAATAAGATTTAGGAAATTATAACATTTCTAATAATAAATAAAACAGGGACCTGAATGTCGATCTGAATGTCCATCTAAATTCCTCTCGGAATGTAAATCTGAATTTACCATCTTAACTACCATCGGAATGACCATCTCAATTACGATATAAATTACAATCATAAATTACAAGTAAAATATTGTTACGATTCCTGTAGAACTTCAAGATACGAGACGCTACGATCAAAATACAATTTTGGAGAATGCTGCCTGTTCAAACAAATTGATGATAAATAAACGCACCAATAACGATTTGGATATCGACTTCAATTCTTAGGAGCACCCATGAAAATAATTCAGGTTAGAGATTTTAATATGACTTATTTTTGAAACTGTGTTATCTCAAATATTTTTGATATGATTTATTTTAAACTGTTTATCTCAATCATAATTTAAAGTGTAAAAGCCGACAAATTGGGGATTTCTTGCAAAAATTCTATGAAAAGTTACAGACAGTTTGAAACGTTTCAATAAGTCTTTAAAGGTAATAAAAAGCTCGTTTTGCTGGCTTGATTTTGTAATAATTTGACAGATGTGTATGATACAAAAAAGGAGAAAATAGTTAAAGGAGTTGTAAATATTCAATCATTATACTGTGTATTATAGAAGTGCTTTATTTAATTGAATCAGCTGGTCGAGGCAAAAGAAAATTATAAATTAACATTTCACAAGTGGTATAAGAGGCTGTGAGAGAATAACAGGGGTTATCACAGTAGTTTATGGGCTGCCTAAGCCGTGGGGCGAGTTAACACAGCAAATTATGTACGCCCAATTCGTGGGGCGAGAATAACAAGGCTTAACACAGCAATTTATGCACCCAATCGTAGGGGCTGTGCGAGTACCACAGCATAATTATGGCACCAAAACCGTGGGGCCCGATATAAGGGATATAACTGAGGTATATTATTTTTCCTACAGGATTTAACACAGTAATATATATATATATATATATATATATATATATATATATATATATATTAATCTACGTTTACACCACATAAAATAGAATTATTAGAAAATAAATTATTACTTTAGGAAAAACACGTGTAGTGTCCATCAAATGATTCGTGTTCGTTGTTGGCATACACACGATTGTTTACATTTATGCCAGCTCGTTAGCTTAAAATACCAATACATTTATTAGAGTGGCTTGTGGTACAAGATGACTCAAGGTACATGATGTTCCCCTATATACTTTTTGTTGAAATTTTTTCTTTATTATTATCATCAGAGCGGCTCTTATTCTCTTTTTCACTCATGGGAGTAGGGTATTCTAACTTTTTCACCTGCTAATACACTCACGCTAACACTAGCACTAGTAGTACTCGTAGTCCCAACAGAACTATTTGGTAAACGTGCACTCAAATTCATAACTGCACTAGTAATAGTAACAACCAATAATTTTTCCAAAACGCTGGATTGCTGCCCCGTTTTTACTTTCTTTTTCTGTCTATATTGAAAACACGGCAAACTTTTAGTTTTTCTAAGCATCCAAATTCAAACTGAACGTTATAGTTTTAAACTAAGAGTGGCAAAGGGCATTTCACAATACTTTGTTGTGACTTTCACGTACCATACCTGCGGAAGAGGATTATCCGTTAAGCTTATTTGTAGTTGTAAATTTCTCTTTATTAGGTGAACAATAACAGGATTAGGGATTCCCTGTTGACATCACAATGGTTTATTACTTCTGCTGTAAATGCATTAGAAAATACGCTCAGTTCTTCATAAACCATGCTTGTTTTTCGCACCGCAAGGATGTTGGATTTCGACATCTGTGAGCTTGAAGGTGCTGCTACCTTCGGTGTCTCGCCTCGACGGTAGCAGTAGCCCGTTTCACTGGTGTCAGGTGTGGGGTATATAGTGATTAATTTAAAAGGAAATCACACAAGTCTAAAGCCGTTTAAGTAGTTTGTATATGCCAGTTACAAGAAGTCAAAGTAAGATAAACGCAGAAGGTTTAATAAATTTCCTCAAGGATTTTAAATCCGGTATGGAGGAGAGGTCGGCTAAACTAGAAGTGACACTTAGTGAAAATGCTGAGAAAATAGAGAAAAAGTTGAGTGAAAATGCTGCAAAAATGGAAATAAAGTTTAGTGAGAATGCCGAGAAAATAGAAGAAAAGTTAAGCGAAAATTCTGCGAAATTAGAAGAAAAGTTGAATGAAAAAACAGCCACGTTAAAACCAAGATTAATGGAAAGCTCCATTGCATTGAAAGAAGATGTCACTGAAAAGGTAAAAACAATTGAGCAAAAAGTTGGACAGTAAATTGATAAAAATGGAAGAAGATGTGATGAGGCTGCAAGAGCAAGTGATTTCACTAACAACACGGCCACTTGAATTAGTAAATCAAGTTGAACATTTGAACATTCCAGAAATAAGAACCATGGAAAGAAGCAAGCCCATACCGTCTAAATTTAAAGTGAAACCACCCACATTCGATGGCAAAACACCTTGGCCCACATATTTGAAACAATTTGAAGCTGCGGCAATAGCCAACGGTTGGTGCAACAAAGAGAAGGCTATCTCATAATAGTGGCCCTACGGGGGGAAGCTCTTAACATCTTACAAACGATTCCCGATCACCAGCAGGATGATTACGGCCTCTTAACATCGAAGCTTGAGATGAGATATAGAGACGCTCACCTTCAACAGGTTTACCACGCACAAGTTAAGAACCGCTCGCAAAAGACAAGTGAAAGCCTGCAAGAATTCGAAGCTGACATCGCCAGATTAGTTAGATTGGCATATCCAACGGCACCAGATAGTTTCCTCGAACAACTGGCTGTTCAAACATTTGTGGATAGCATTAAAGACAGTGAAATACAGCAAGCGCTAAGATTAGCACGGCCAAAAATGGTAGATGACGCACTGGCTCATGCGCTTGAATTTGAAGCAGCTAAGCAGACGTCACATAGGATGAGTCACACAGTTTGGTCTGCATTAGAAGAACCTGAGCAATCGCAGAACGTCATAGATGAAATAATAAACCGTGTGTTTGAAAAGCGAAAAGCGGAAAGGCTGAAAAGATTACAACCGCGGAGATGGCGTCTGCGATGCTGGAACTGCGGTGAAGTTGGTCATATGCAGAGACGCTGTACTCAACCAAAGAAACAACCGGTTGAGTAAAAGCAGGTCAATGTAAGGGGGCGAACGTCGACAGCGCAGCGTAGTGCTCCGGAGATTATCATCCGTGCTGCATCGTCAATGGGAAGTCTGGACAGCATTTATATCGATGGTAGAATTAATGGTAGGATTGTCCGATTACTCGTGGATACAGGAGCGACAAGGACTATTGTGAGACCAGATTTAGTTGGTCGTGGAAAAGTGCTACCTGTATCGGTGTGTCTCCGAACGGCAAGTGGTGAGAAAATTTGTACTCACGGAGAGACTGCCGTTACGTTGGCAATTGGGGACCAACTAATTAATCATCGGGTGTTGGTAGCTGAAATTACAAAGAAAGTGATCTTGGGGAATGGATCTCATGAGAGAATATGGGTTTCATGTAAACATGAAAGAAAATGTGCTTCGGATAGATGATGATGAGATTCCATTTCAAGGTACGAGTAACCAGACGATGCAAGTTCGAATGATTTGCGATATGAAAATACCCGAGAAGCCGGAAATGATAGTAATGGGACGCCCGGATGGTACGCTCCGGGAAGGACAAGTATGCATGATGGAAGCAACTGAATCGGGAATGGGTCAGGAGGGTTTACTGATTGGAAGAACGCTGGTAAAGTTTCGAAATATGGTACCAGTAAGGGTGCTGAACATTAATCCGCATACGGTGACCCTGAAGAAAGACACGATTGTGGGAAGTTGCATTCCAGCATGCCATATTAAACGTTGTGTGGACGAAACGAAAGATAAACCAGCCAACGGTTGCTCACAGAAATTGCTGGATATGATAATACCTTCGTGTCAAGGATTAAACGGCGACCAACTGGGCAAGGTAAAAGAGCTGGTCGGACGATATCGAGGTGTGTTTGCACTGGATGATAGTGAGAAAGGAAGGACGAATGTTGTGCAACACAAGATCAATACTGGAGATGCGCAACCGATAAGACAACACCCCAGGCGGCTTCCTTAGGCGAAACGTAAGGAAGCCGAGCAAATTATCACCGATATGGAAGAACAGGGAGTGATTGAACCCTCGAATAGTCCATGGGCATCCCCGGTAGTGCTTGTCAAGAAAAAGGACGGGTCGACAAGGTTTTGTGTAGACCACCGGCGGCTTAACAATGTGACAAAGAAAGACAGCTATCCTTTGCCCAGAATTGATGACACCTTGGATACTCTATCCGGATCCAAATGGTTTTTGACCTTAGACTTGAAAAGCGGATACTGGCAAGTAGGCTTGGAGCCAAACGATAAAGAAAAGACCGCGTTTACAATTGGAACTGGATTATGGCAGTTCAAGGTCATGCCATTTGGATTATGCAATGCCCTGCTACTTTTGAACGATTGATGGAGTCGATACTGCGTGGACTGTTTTGGAAGACTTGTCTGGTGTACCTTGACGACGTAATAGTGTTAGACCGGTCTTTTGAAGAACACCTTACGAACCTAGAGGAGATATTCTAAAGATTACGGGGGGCAAACCTTACATTGAGCCCCAAGAAGTGTCACCTGTTTGGAAAAGAGGTGAAATACCTAGGATATGTCGTTTCGGAGACCTGAATAAAAGCTGACCCTGACAAAATAAAAACGGTACAAGAGTGGCCTACACCAGCAGATATACACCAACTACGCAGTTTTCTAGGATTGTGCACATATTACCGACGTTTTATACTAGGGTTTGCGAACATTGCCAAACCGTTAACGAAATTAACTGAAGATGGACAAGAATATGATTGGAATGACGACTGCCGCAGTTCATTTGAACAACTGAAACGGCTACTAGTTACAGCACCAATTTTGAGTTATACACGGATGGAGAGGAAATTTGTGTTGGATACCGATACCAGTAACACAGCTATAGGAGGCGTTCTTTCTCAAGTGCAGGACGGACAAGAAAAAGTTATTAGGTATTTCAGAAAGGTCTTGTCGCGGCCAGAAAAAAACTATTGTGTGACAAGAAGGGAGCTGTTGGCCGTCGTCAAATCTGTAGAGCACTTTTATAAGTACTTATACGGCCGTAAATTTCTGTTGACAACAGACCATGTGCACTGAAATGGTTACTGCAGTTTCGAAATCCTGAAGGGCAAGTTGCAAGGTGGATAGAGCGGCTGCAGGAATATGACTTTGACACAGAACATCGGGTAGGAACTAGCCATCGGAATGCAGACGCTTTGTCA
Source organism: Platerodrilus igneus (assembly GCA_036346225.1). Taxonomy (NCBI): domain Eukaryota; kingdom Metazoa; phylum Arthropoda; class Insecta; order Coleoptera; family Lycidae; genus Platerodrilus; species Platerodrilus igneus. The sequence continues at coordinate 1,810,314 of JARFIW010000221.1, read as the reverse complement.
AGGTGACCTTGTCCAGTAAACTGCAATCATTGCTCCAAGATGGAAGAGAAAATAAGTGTCATCCATAGAATGACGGTAACCGATGATACTTGGCAACTCGAAAGAATACGAGAAGACCAGGAGAATGACGCCGAATTGGGACGTATTATTGAGTGGAAAAATAGAGGACAACGACCAGCTTGGGAAGAAATTAGTATTTTAAGTAGGAGCCTGAACGCACACTGGAATTTGATGATGGCACTGAGAGACTTCAAGTGATAGTGCCGAGAAGCAGAGTGCCGGAAGTGTTGCAGCACTTGCACGATGGTATTTCCGGAGGGCACTTTGGCGTGAAAAGAACTCTCGAAAGAGTGAGAGAAAGATTCTATTGGGTGAACTGCAAAGAGGATGTGAAGGAATGGTGCCGAAAATGTAAATTGTGTGCCTCTGCAAATGGCCCGGTCTCAAAACGAAAAGCCCCAATGAGACAGTATAACGTGGGGAATCCTTTTGAGAGGGTAGCCATTGATATAGCTGGTCCGTTTCCTGAATCAGAGAAAGGAAATAAATACATCTTGGTTGCAATGGATTATTTTACCAAATGGCCGGAAGCATATACTATACCTAACCAAGAAGCCGAGACTGTTGCAGATGTACTAGTGAAGGAGTTGTTTTGTCGCTTTGGAGTTTCGTTGAATTACACTCCGATCAAGGTCAGAACTTCGAATCAGCGTTGTTTCAAAATGTCTGCAAGCATCTTGGAATCAGGAAGACTAGAACCACACCACTTCATCCCCAATCGGATGGAATGGTTGAAAGAATGAACAGGACGTTAGGGAAGTACCTGGCCAAAGTTGTCTCTGTACATCAACGAGACTGGGACCAATATTTACATTTGTTCCTACTGGCGTACCGATCTTTGGTACATGACAGCACAGGGTACTCGCCCGCCTGCGTAATGCTAGGACGTGAATTGTGGCTACCATGTGATCTTCAGTTTGAATTTAAACCTGGAGAAGAGATCGCAGGTGAAGATTACGTTAGTAAGCTTCGTGAAAGATCAAATAACATTCACGAAAACGTCCGAAAGAATATCCAGGCAGCAAGCGATCGAATGAAATCACAATATGACACGAGAGCACAAGAAGGTGGTTATCAACCTGGAGATTTGGTGTGGTTGTATAATCCACAAAGAAAACGTGGGTTGTCGCCAAAATTACAAAGACAATGGGAAGGCTCGTACGAAGTGATGAAAAGGATTAATGATGTAGTGTACCGGATCAGAAGATCTCCCCGTGGTAAACCGAAAGTGGTACACTCTAACCGGTTAACATCCTACGCTGGCAACAACCAAGAAAGCTCAAATGATGAGAATGGTGTTCGCCAAGTTATTAATCATGAGCCAAATGTAGATTTTGAGAGCTTTATGGCGGCGTATGGTGGTTCCACTAAGGCGAGATTTGGCGTTGTTGTTGAAAAACAGCAAGATCTGTTTAGAGCACCAGAAGAGTATTCCCTTGCACATTGCGTAGCTCAAGATTTGGCAATGTCAAGAGGAATAGCTGTTGTTTTCAAGAAAAAGTTTGGATGTGTAGATGAATTAGTACAACAGCAGCCAACTGTAGGAAAAGCTTAAGTTTTGCTTCTTCAAGATAAAAATCGTTATGCTTACTATCTGGTCACCAAAAATTCTTCATGGCAAAGACCTAGTTATGGACATCTATGGGAAGCTTTGCTAAATCTTAAGGCGCAGATGATGGAAAATGGAGTAACGAGACTAGCGATGCCCAAGCTGGGCTGTGGACTGGATCACTTAGATTGGAGGATAGTCCGAAATATGCTAGAAGTAGTTTTCCAGGGAACCAACGTCCAGGTCCTTGTTTCTTGTTATCAACCGGTTGCTTACCAAGACCAAGAAAAGAGTGTTGACTGTTATTTCCAACGACGCGGTGGATGCACCAGAGGAGATAGCTGCCGATACCGTCATCAGTCATCGAATTGGCGTCAAAATGTATTTACAGTTACGAGACGTAACGGTTTTAAAGAGGGGGCAGTGCTGCGATCCACTATTAGGCAATTCGTCAAACATACAAACGCCCGAGGCACATCATATTCTCAAGGATTCCAGAATTCTTCTAGAAATACTAGATAATGAGTCATATCTTTAATTCAGGGTATATATAAGGCCGCTTATGAATGTAAGAGTTAGTCTATACTTGAATGTCTAATATAAATTATATCGTGTACAGTAAACGTAGTTGAGCTTTTAGGAGTTCAAAAATTTATACATAAATGATATATATGCTGTGTCTAATGTACATGCAGCTTGTAGTATACATAAATAAATAGAAGTGTATAAACAAATAGTTGTGTTAGTGTTGTTAATGAACCTATGGTAAAGAAGTTAGTTTAAGAAGATATTAGTGCTTGTAAATTCATTAGTGTAATAGTGCTTCATTGTTAAGTGGACTGAAAACATCTATAAACAAGGCATATACTGTTAATTAGACTTGTGAACAGTGAGTAATAAAGACGTTTATTATTACTTGTTTTTAAGTTAAAGAAACGCGGTAGCAGTAGCCCGTTTCAGTATTTATCAGTTTAGATTCTAATCTAACCATAAGTACTCTATCGTTCTTCTATAAGTAGTTTTCTACATACTGCTCTATCTTATTTCGCATAACTATCTCCACACCAGAATTCCTTTCCTCTGATCCTGTATGAATTACCCTAAAGTCTCCACTCTACTATGTGTAGTGCTAATCTATCCTTATCAATTTTTAAGTTTTCTAGCTTACCTAATTGCTTCATACTTTTCACATTTTACGTTTCGACTTGCAGAATGTTCCCGATCCTTTTTCTAAATTCCTCGATCACATGCTCCAAAGCAGTCCAGTCCCAGAGATCCGAATGGAGGACTATTTTACCTTTGGAATCTTTTACCTCAGAGGATGCCATCATTTTAAATACAAATTAAGCTTTCTATTTGGGAGGTAATGTGGTGGTTTCTCGTTGCCTTCCACATCGTGGTAGTGTGTCTTAGAATGCCATACCGAGCCCTATGGTCTTTGCCAATCTAAGTACCGAACGAGTCTTTCGGGGACCTGTCCTAGTCTGGTTCCTAACTAAAAACCCTACTAATTTGGTTGAATCTGTAGTTTGGTTCTTTAGATCACTGGAACGCGGAAGCCATTTCACTTGTTCTACTAATCTAGAACTTCTTTAAGGTGCAGGTTCATTCGGAATGGGTATTTTTCGCAAAATTTATATTTTGTCATTGAAATGGAAGATGTTCAATTGTAAACTCAATATCTTTTGGGCTAATTATGTCTGGCCATTCTTTACAATCGTTTGAATAGGGGAAAATAATGTAACTTGATGCCAATTTTTTTCAGATACTTGTGGAATGCTAAAAGATGTTAATGTTCAAAGCTTTAAAATTTCGACGTCAACACTAGGATGATCGATGGAATTACATTATCTTTGTCAATTTAAAAAAATATAGTTTCCATATATAAAAGAAATAAAAATGAGAAATTGCCCAAGGTATCTTAAGCCACAGTGTAATGTACTTTTGGTCTTGAACAGAAAAAGCAAAAAAGTAAAATTCTAAATTGTGTTGAAAAGTTTATTTTACAAAATAATTTTGTAAGGTATGGTAACTTGACTATTCAACCTTTTAGGTCGAAAAATCAATACCAAAAGTTATCATATTCCTTTGCTGTTCTGACAAACCTTGATGGATAGGCTGTGGCAGAGATAAAACAATGCATTCTTTTTCAATAGAAAATATTTCATCACTTTCTTTTAAAAGTTTGTTTGTGAAACGGAACTTTTTTATATATTTGACTTGAAATTTGTCACTTTCGATATGTATCATCTATATAAATTATTTTTGCTAACACATAATCACCCTGTTTTAAAGCGCTATTATCAAATGCGCGTTCCTCAAATTCAAAAATCTCTGCCTGAAGTGGTAGAACAGGTATCATATTCATCAGATGTTTCCACTTCAACTTCAGTTTTCCTTTTAAGACTCAATATCTTCTAAACAGTTTGTTTCCTTTTTTAACTTTCTTTTTCGTTGTCTTTCATTAAAACTTCGTTCAACTTCGTTCTTCTCTGAAGTGTCAGTCAAAATTCAGCTTTTAGTTTTCTTACTATTAAAGTCTTTTAGGGCACGCCTGACTTCGGATATTGCCGTATTTCTTCAGGAGAAGAAAATAGTAAAAGATATTGATTGTTATACTGAAACATCGGTGGAGACGTTGAGACCTCTTGTAGAAGTTGTAGGAGATAACAACTCAACTGAAATACCAGCATCCTTTCGATCGGTTACTGATAAGACAAGATATTTATCATCTTCAAAAATATGTTCATTTAAAAGTCAAATTCCGACGCCTTAAACCCAAATAAAATATTTTTACGCGAATGCCAGTGGATATGTTTATCAGCTAACTCGGCGACATTATATATTGTAATTGTTTGTCCTGGATGGTTTAAAGACCATTTGGCACATACAGTATTATAATATTGTTTGTAAGGCCCAAAACGGTGCGGTCAAGGGGTAGGAGTTTGTGACTTGTATGGGGTGGCAATGTTAGTAAAACTATCGCACCATTTTTGGCTAATGTTACAGTTCAAGGGAAGAATGGTTTTTATGGTTATTCAAAATTAATAACTTTTTATTCTGGCGCATGGCATTTCCTTATAAATAAAATGTTGCAACCACAATATAAACTTTTCAAAATTGGATGGAACATCCAGATATATGCGCAGATCCAATTGAATCTGCTGGTGGACCACTAATCATATATGGTTTAGAATTAACCCTAGGAAAAATAAACCTGGGTGGAACGTTATTTGTTACAGCGTTGATGCGAGCTATCATGGTTACATTCGACCCCCTTTCTGCAGATGTAGTAGCTCTTATTTACTTTTGTCTCTTATGTGAATTATCTTTGTAGTATTTTGATCAGTGCAATTTCCGGTTTCGTCCATGTTGTAAACGTCTACGACAGTAAACCTACTTGTATTTCGAAATATCTTCCTTTAAATTTGTAAAAAATATCCAACGTTATGTCTATTAAAGCTTGTGGCTCCGAGTTGCATCAGATTTTCTAAGACTCGGTTCTTGACGTCTTCTCATAAACTCGCGGAAACGCTACTATCCAACTTTGTCTTTAGGTATCTCCGTGGCGTAGTAGTATGTGTGTGACTACTGCGCCCAAGGTCCCGCGTTTGAATCCCGACACGGTCCGCTTGAAAAATGTTAGGCGAGAATTTTTCACAAAAATACACCCTTGTTCGGATGACAGGTATAATGGAGGTCCCGTGTGTGAGTGTTGTCACGCACGTTAAAGATCTCTACCTTGCTTGGAACAGCAAGGGTTCGGCAAAATTCCAAATTTTCCAGGTAAAAAAACCCGCTTCCTGGCCAATGTAGTACTTTTGGGTGGAGCATTGGAAAATCACATGTAAGGTATCCAAGATTGAGAAACATTCTTGTTACTTGATTTGGTAAAAGATTGGACTAAACCTCTGAGCTGATTCCTCTGAAGACAATAGTGCATCTTTGACTATATATGAAGGTATTTTACGATGCTTGATCTTACCATACGATTTTTATAGGGCTTATAATCTAGGAGTTAGTTTTTATTTAGTTTCAATAGTCGTTAAAGAGTTACCCTTGAAACATGAAATTCGTTGCAGGTTTTTCGTTGGAGTAAAGACTGATCTTAACGTACAATTTTTATAGGACTTATAATCTTGGAGTTCGTATTCGTTTTGATTCAATAGTGGTTAAAGAGTTGCACTCAAAATATGAAATTCCTTGTAGGCTTTTCGGTGGCTTATTCCATATTTAACCGCAGCTACAATAGCTTGTGTAATTTGCTCTTTATTAGAACCTAACTTTTCACCTGATTTTTACTTCTAGGTATATTTAAATTAAAAAAATTGTACTTGTTATAATTATTTTTCGGTTTGTATGGGGGTAAATCGTTATATTTTCAATTCTCACACCAAATATAGACCAAAATACCGGGTCCTTTAATTAAAATAAAACCGACAAGTTAAGTGAGAGCTATAAATATAACCGACCCATAAGTGTATCTTGAGTCACGGGTTCAAGGTTCATGCCCCAAATAAATAGTACATAATAGTATGTAATAGTATATATATATATATATATATATATATATATATATATTGCTGTAATTATAGGGTTAATTTAGAGGTAGGTTAAGTCATTGGGGTCGTAGAATAAGCAAGGGAAACCACCAAGCATAAGAAGCACGAAATTATAGATATTAGGAGAGTAAATAGTTTATTATAAAAATTATTAGTTGCGAGCACACTGTATATAGCAGTACAAACAATTAAAACACATATCCAAGTGTAGCTACTAGCAGAGATTAGAATTTAAAAGGGTAACGAAACGCATTAAAAGTAAATCAGTGAAAAACCTGCATGAAGTGGCTAGATAAACATTCATAAAGTGTGTAAAGATATTATCGTAAACGCACGCAGAAATTATGCTTTATTTAAAAGCGTACGTGATCTAAGAGAATCACAGTTCGAAAATCCAATTTATTGGGAAATAAACAAACACCAAATTTATTCAATTTAGATTAGAATAAAGCTAACAAACAAGACTACGTGCTCGATATGTACAAAGTTCCTGGGATTCCTGAAGTAAATATAAGGTATAACAATTGAATTACGTGACTTCAAGCACCGCGTCATGCAATTAAAATACATACAATTAGTAAATTTTCCCAAACATAACAAGTGATAATATACATGGGCTCGCCTAGTACGTGAAGTCAGCGAATCATAAACAAGAGTGGGACGATCTTATAAATATCTGGAGAATTGAATATCAAGTTAGTATACTTTGAAACTGGGCAGTGACTATAATTGAAAGTGCCAAATATTTACGTGAATAATAAATATTTGTTAACAGTGAAATTATAAAGTGTAGAATTGTGAAAATTATGCCGTATTTCTGAGACGTAAGTAAATAAGATTTAGGAAATTATAACATTTCTAATAATAAATAAAACAGGGACCTGAATGTCGATCTGAATGTCCATCTAAATTCCTCTCGGAATGTAAATCTGAATTTACCATCTTAACTACCATCGGAATGACCATCTCAATTACGATATAAATTACAATCATAAATTACAAGTAAAATATTGTTACGATTCCTGTAGAACTTCAAGATACGAGACGCTACGATCAAAATACAATTTTGGAGAATGCTGCCTGTTCAAACAAATTGATGATAAATAAACGCACCAATAACGATTTGGATATCGACTTCAATTCTTAGGAGCACCCATGAAAATAATTCAGGTTAGAGATTTTAATATGACTTATTTTTGAAACTGTGTTATCTCAAATATTTTTGATATGATTTATTTTAAACTGTTTATCTCAATCATAATTTAAAGTGTAAAAGCCGACAAATTGGGGATTTCTTGCAAAATTCTATGAAAAGTTACAGACAGTTTGAAACGTTTCAATAAGTCTTTAAAGGTAATAAAAAGCTCGTTTTGCTGGCTTGATTTTGTAATAATTTGACAGATGTGTATGATACAAAAAAGGAGAAAATAGTTAAAGGAGTTGTAAATATTCAATCATTATACTGTGTATTATAGAAGTGCTTTATTTAATTGAATCAGCTGGTCGAGGCAAAAGAAAATTATAAATTAACATTTCACAAGTGGTATAAGAGGCTGTGAGAGAATAACAGGGGTTATCACAGTAGTTTATGGGCTGCCTAAGCCGTGGGGCGAGTTAACACAGCAAATTATGTACGCCCAATTCGTGGGGCGAGAATAACAAGGCTTAACACAGCAATTTATGCACCCAATCGTAGGGGCTGTGCGAGTACCACAGCATAATTATGGCACCAACACCGTGGGGCCCGATATAAGGGATATAACTGAGTTATATTATTTTTCCTACATTATTTAACACAGTAATATATATATATATATATATATATATATATATATATATATATATATTAATCTACGTTTACACCACATAAAATAGAATTATTAGAAAATAAATTATTACTTTAGGAAAAACACGTGTAGTGTCCATCAAATGATTCGTGTTCGTTGTTGGCATACACACGATTGTTTACATTTATGCCAGCTCGTTAGCTTAAAATACCAATACATTTATTAGAGTGGCTTGTGGTACAAGATGACTCAAGGTACATGATGTTCCCCTATATACTTTTTGTTGAAATTTTTTCTTTATTATTATCATCAGAGCGGCTCTTATTCTCTTTTTCACTCATGGGAGTAGGGTATTCTAACTTTTTCACCTGCTAATACACTCACGCTAACACTAGCACTAGTAGTACTCGTAGTCCCAACAGAACTATTTGGTAAACGTGCACTCAAATTCATAACTGCACTAGTAATAGTAACAACCAATAATTTTTCCAAAACGCTGGATTGCTGCCCCGTTTTTACTTTCTTTTCTGTCTATATTGAAAACACGGCAAACTTTTAGTTTTCTAAGCATCCAAATTCAAACTGAACGTTATAGTTTTAAACTAAGAGTGGCAAAGGGCATTTCACAATACTTTGTTGTGACTTTCACGTACCATACCTGCGGAAGAGGATTATCCGTTAAGCTTATTTGTAGTTGTAAATTTCTCTTTATTAGGTGAACAATAACAGGATTAGGGATTCCCTGTTGACATCACAATGGTTTATTACTTCTGCTGTAAATGCATTAGAAAATACGCTCAGTTCTTCATAAACCATGCTTGTTTTTCGCACCGCAAGGATGTTGGATTTCGACATCTGTGAGCTTGAAGGTGCTGCTACCTTCGGTGTCTCGCCTCGACGGTCTGTTCTAAGCAACCATCAATCGCTTGAGTAAAAAAAGTAATCGCGTCCCTTGAACAAAAAACAACAAGTTTGGTTTTTGAAGTTTCCGAACCGTAACGCGACACAGTACCGTTCGCTATTTTATCACTAAACCAATAACTATTGCAGTTCCTAGTGCTTTCGGAATAAATGCGAGAGTTGGTCCCACATCACCATCAGCCACGACGAGTCAGGAGTAGCACTTCGAGAAGATAAAGTGAGGTAAGTACCAGTAGCTTTGGGTTTGCGGAGTTTGAATCTTGGTGTTTTCTGGTCCGATACATTCTCACCGCTATCGAAGGTCGCATTTATATATATATATATATATATATATATATATATATATATATATATATATATATATATATATATATATATATATATATATATATATATATATATATATATATACAATTACAACCAGCACGCTTTGGGGATTCCAGTCGCATTCCGCTTCCCCATTTGTGCTCTATCTACTGTGTTTTCGAAAAATTTACAAACTGCTAAACCGTAGTTAAAACATATAAATCAGTAATAAATAATGATGAACATAAGGACCATAGAACAGGGACGTAACATAAGTAGTAACTTGTTGATAAGTTTTAAAATTCTAAAAAATATAATTTAAAAAAACTGATTTTTGTACCAGCTTTTTGGCCGCCTTTTTGATTCACACACTACAGAATAGGTAGCGTTGACCATGATTTGAAATATATTTTAACAAATTCATCTGCATGAAAACGAGTATTTCTGATCATCATATATGACTATAAATATTTATAGTTCCGGGTTGGGCCCGTGTCATTTTATAAACTAAGGTCGACGTTTCGCCCACTTTTGTAAAGGGCTTCATCAGGAGTAGAAAAGAAAACAAGTAATAAAATAAATATAATAATAAAAATAAGAATGATAATACTAAGTAGACAAGTTAAAGTGTAAAGGGTATGTAGAGTTATTTTTGAACTAGCAGACTCTCTAACCCATTTAAGCCAAAAAATGTCTTGTTACAAAGTAACTGGTAAAAGTAGCAAAAGTGGTAGTTTATATATGGCGAGAACTTGATGCATGAGTGATCATGAGTAGAGAGGAGCGTCGTAGCGGATCAGTGAACGTCACGATTCCACTGTTGTGAACATAGGCTTGTTTATAAAATAGGAGAAAGGTAGTAGCCATTGTCTTTGTTTAGATTATTAGAATTTTTAGTAATTTCTACAGACTCCCTGATTTTTCTATTGTAGAAAATTGGGATTCTGGCAATTAGTTTCGTCTTGTCAAAGTTAGTGGTATAGCCTGTATCATGTTAGTGTTCGGCCACCGCTGAGCGATTGTACTGGCTTGTTCTTAAGCATCGCTTATGCTCGTTTAATCTAGTCTGTAGTGACCGTCCTGTTTCTCCTACGTATACTAAATCGCAGCTGCAACGTATACTATATACGCCTGGGGCTTTAAGACGGCTTTTGGGAATCTTTCGGGGTTGCTAATATTCCTGAAATTTTATTAGTGGGCTTATAGATTATTTACGATACTCCTCTCTACTCATGATCACTCATGTATTAAGTTCTCGCCCTATATAAAATACCACTTTTGCTACTTTCACCAGTTACTTTGCCACAAGACTTCCTTTTGCTTAAAAAGGCTAGTAAGTCTGCTAGTTCAGAAATTTTACATACTCTTTGCACTTTAACTTGTCTACTTAATATTATCATTCTTATCTTTATTATTATTCTTATTTTATTACTTGTCCCGATGAAGCCCGTTACAAAAGTGAGCAAAACGTCAACCTTAGTTTATAAAATGACACGGTCCCAACCCGGACCCATAAATATTTATAATGACTCCGGCCGTAAAAGCATCCGACAATATCACAAAAACCTTTAGTAACCTTCAGTAACCTTAGACACTCATTAACAGAATTACTTTGTACACTCACTTTTTTGTTACGCTGTCGTGATTCTGGCATAGTGCCAAATTTCCTTAAAATAAAATATCAAATTAAAACATATACCAGCCGAAAAATTCTCCACAATTCTTCTCAATCGCACCCAGAAAAATTCCCGCAGAGGAAATCATTAGCTCTGTAGAATCGGCGATCCGATCTATACCCCAAAACGATGCCAACCTAATTCGCTTTGAAACAACTAAATGTCTCCGACATGCCAAAACTCCCAACAAAAACGCGGCAAAGCAAGAAATGACGACCTTAAAACACCTACAAACAAACAAGCAAATTGTTATACTTCCTCCAGATAAAGGCAATGCGACTGTAATTCTAAACCGTACAGAATACAAAGAAAAGATTAACCAATTATTACAATACGGATCCTACACTCCTATAACTAAAGACCCAACTTCAAAGCTTGAATGGAAAATTTCAGCACTTATCAAATCCTCTAATATTCCCAAAACTATCCAAAAACGCATAATACTTCGCGAATCTAAACCACCTTGCTTGTACGGCCTTCTTAAAGTCCATAAACCTGATGTCCCTCTCCGTGCGATAGTGAGCACAATTGACTCGCCAACCTACCATCTAGCAAAATACCTAGCAAATTTCTTAAAACCCTATTCCGGTAACGCTTCTACTAATGTTTTAAACTCCTCTCATTTCATAGAACTAATTGCAAATATTGAACTAGGCCCTAATGATATACTAATCAGTTTTGATGTAACATTCCTATTCACAAACGTACCTGTTATAGACATTGTCTCTATTATTAAGCAACTCCTACCTCAAGAAAACGAATTTGAGTACCTGGCCACGCTCCTTGAAAATTCTCAAGTTATACCTATTTCGTGTTCAACGGACAATTTTACAAACAAACTTCTGGCACACCAATGGGCTCACCTCTATCCCCTCTTGTGGCCAATATATTCATGGAGTCTTTGGAATCCATGCCTCTAGAATCCACAGGCCTTAAACCTATAACTTGGCTCCGTTATGTAGATGACACTTTTGTAATCTGGCCCCATGGACACCAAACGCTCAATAATTTTCTAGATCACATAAACAATTAACATAAAGATATTAAGTTCACTATAGAAATTGAAAAGAACGGAACTCTGCCATTCCTTGGCATTCTAGTGAAGCGCCAACCCAACGGACGAATAGGTCATTCCGTATACCGAAACCCCCCACCCACACACACAGACAGATACATACATGCGTCGTCATATCATTATTTGTCACAAAAATCATTGGTAATCAACTCTCTAGTCCACCGTGCAATTAAGATTTCACAACCAGAACATTTATCTGATGAACTGACCCATCTAAAAACTACTCTTATAAAAAACGGCTGTCGCAACTCAGATATCGGCAGAGTAATAAACCGGCATCTGCATCCAACACAAACCCCCAAACCACGCTGTAATCCCGACACACGATCTTTAGCAATCTGTTACGTTCACTTTGCAACGGCAAAAATTAGAACGTACCTTTTTGTCTTTTATTATTCATTTACGTAGAATCTGCTTCAATCCTCCAACAACACCCGGTATATTAGACCTTCCTACAATAAGTACGCTTCCTAATAATTTGCATTTAAATTTATTTATTTTAAAACAAAAAGCTCTTCTACAATCGAATAGTCGGTACCTTGTTTTAGGTGTTTGTTGGTTTGGCCCATATTCTTATAGCGTATAATTACTTCGTATACTACTTCAATCTAGAGATTTGTCGAAATAATGGATCATACTCTATTTGATAAAACGTGGTTCGAGTTTCTAATCACCTTTTGGGATATTTGATAACGCCGGCATTGAATGTAGTCCTTGCTAGAAACGAGTTCATTACTCGATTCTTTCTGTATACGACAACGATTACTCGTCGTTACCTTTTTTATTTTTCGTTACTTCAGAAAATTTCGTGCACACCACCACTGTGTGCTTCCTCCGATGGACATAAAGACCCGTTGAATGACCGACCACTCCTTTTGGTATAGGAGGACACCCACACTACGTGATTCTGAGTCCAACTGTTCCGCCCTGTCGTAAAAGAGAGTGTGACCAAACCTACACCTTGGACATGCGGGTGAGTGTTTATCCACGTTTTTTTTTGTACTGACCCTGTGAAATGGTTGAAACAAGGTGTTTATCAGGTTCTATTGGATGCCTGAACTTTGTAGCATTAACATGATTATTTTTATCTTTATGTGAGATGGTATTTATTATTAAGATTGTATTTATTGTGACCATTCGATATATTTAATTGTAGGCTCACAAGGGTGATTTAGAACTGTTGGTTTTCTTTTTTTTGGGGGATACAAAATTTATTTTGTTAGTTGAGACATCGTAGTGCTAATGGGATGTACGTAACTTTATGCTTACCATGATGATTTAGAGCTGTTGTTCTTAGGGTTGAATTGTTTTTTTTGTGGTTATTTAAGATTTGTAGTGACTTATAAACCGCAGCTCGTCATTTTAAGTGATGATTTTTTTTTGTTTTCCTGATATACGTATGTTAGGGTTATTGATTTTTTTGTTTGGTTATACTGCGCTTTATGTCTCTTTAAAATGTCATGTATAATAGTTAAAAGTATTAATTATGTTTGTGTCAGTGGCGTAACTACACCCCTGCCAGCCCCCGCTATGCGGGGGGGCCCCAAGTGCAAGAAGGCCCAAACGATAATAAACTCAACTTATTCATCTTCAACGTATTTGGCAGGTAAGAAACGGTCAAGAAAATATTGCAGGTAATTCAGAAACCGCAGGTTAACGAACGTTTTCTTGATGTTACTACTAGGAACTGCTGAAATACAAGAAATAATAATTAAGATAAATACTGAACACCACCTGCAGCCTGCATCCATTCTTCTTTCTATCCGTTCTGTCCTATTTTGTAAGGGATAATAAACAGATGAAAGAGACTGTAAACTTTAATAACAAAGATGTCTATATTATTCTTAAGTGATAAGTTGTATAAAGTGGTAAAGCATTATTAAACGACGTATAGTAGAGTTAGTTTGGTTTGTGGGATTTTAAATAGGAATAAAAGGGCTATTGTCTGTACAGTACAGATTCACAGGATGGCAGGTAGCTTAGTAACCTTCGCTTTCTAGAAATATAATACTAGAAAGAAATTCATTTTGTGGTTTCTAGTCAGCTGGTTGCAACGTATTTGCATTAGCTGCATTATATATAACGGAAAGGAAGTAAAAAGCATTCCAGTACGTTTTACTCAATAGTGTTGTGTTCGTATTACAGGAGGTCTTTCATATTTAAACGTAAGTATTTATATCTATTTTTATTAAACTACTATTGATTTGATCATAGTTGAAGTCGCGCTGAGAAATACATATAAATAAATCTTTAAGCATTCAATAAAAATCATTTATATTTTGTTAATTAAAGCATTTAAAGCAAAGTATGTATGTGTTATTTGTAATTTCAAAAGGCTTTTAAATAATTATTACTTATCTAATTACATTATAATTAATTTCATTCAAAATTGCAGGAAATAATATACAATGAGCACTACAAGCGGCGCTGCAAAAAACGAAAAGGAAACTATTGGAAGAATCAAAGAGCAAGATTCCAAAAATAAGTTCCTTTTTTACTTCTAAAGAGTCCGAAAAACAAGAACAATCTATGAATGAAATTGGGCTTTCGACAGTAGCATCTACTAGTTCCGCTACAGACGAACAGCAGTCGTCAACAATTTTAAAAACTCTCACCCAGGGCGCAAGTACATCACATAATGACGGCCGCGATAGAAATTTGGAACTAGATACCACTACAATTACAGAGGTAAATGTGAGTAGTACTTTTCACTTAATGAACTATCTATGGATCTGACGAAAGAATATCCAACCGATTTTGCACATTTTTAAAAATCAATGTTTTACAACATGACAATTTAAGAAAAGAAATAATTAATTACGGATTGTGTAGACCAGATGGTGCGTTTCCTAAAGATAATAAAATAGAAGTTTTCAGTTCACTATTATTACTTAATAACTGCAAGCGAAAATAAAAGCAATACGTTAAACTTACCACACAATTCAAATGGGTGGTTGTGTTATTCTAAATTAAAAATTGTGTTTATTGTCAACCATGTTGGCTGTTTGCTTCAGTAAGGTCAAGTTGGACGACCGGAATTAATGATTGGCAGGGTTTATCAAAAAAAATTAAAGAGCATTTGCTTGCTCAATCTCATTTAACTTGTTGTTTTATTTACGATATGTGGAAAAAAATTATACCATAGATAAGAAAGATACTCTACTATTAAAACAAGAAACTGAATTTTGGAAAAATGTTTTACACAGACTTTTCAATGTTACTTTAACACTATCCCAGCGCATGCTGTCATTTCGAGGACATAGAGAAAGTTTTTCTGATTCAAAAGGCAGTTACAACGGTAATTTCTTAAGTTTAGTTCATTTAATTAGTAACTATGATCCTATATTACAAAAGTGCTTGAACGACCCAAAGGTTCAATTAAATATCTTTCCCCAAAAATTCAAAACGATATTATTAATACTTTAAGCGCACACTTAAAAATATTTTATTAAATAAAATTAGATCCGCTCCTTTTTCTCAATCATAATAGACACTACACAGGATATAACTAAGATTGATCAATTAAGTAAAATTGTAAGATATATTGATTTTAAAAAGACAGCTTGGGAGAGGTAACCAAAATAGATATTTGTGAAACTTTTGTGGGTTTTACAAAAGTAGAGTCCCAATCTGCTGAAGGACTATGTAATACTATATTAAGCAATTTAACCAACATGCAATTAGATATAAATAAATGTAGAGGGCAGGGCTACGATGGAGCTAACGTTATGAGCGGTACGTATTCTGGCGTGCAAAAGAGAATTTTAAACATAGAGCCTGCAGCCTTATATATGCACTGTAGTGCCCATAACTTAAATCTAGTCATAAATGATGCCGTTAAAGGTATAAAAGAAATAGAATCGTTTTTCTACTTTTAGAAAACATATATACATTTTTGCTAATAGTATAGTAAGATGGAATTGGCTTTCTGTTTTTAAAGAAAATTTCACACAATTGAAACGCTTAAATCCGACACGTTGGGCGGATCGAGTAAAATCTTTAGCTGCCATAAGAATTCGGTATAAAGATATAGTAATGTCTCTTAATAAAATTATTATGATATCAAAAACAGATGAACGAAATGACGCAAAGCAAATATTAACTAGCATGGATAATTTTAATTTTATTTTTTAAGTGTTTTTTAAGTCAAATTCTAGAAGAGCTTAACAAGCTCTCACAAACTGCTCAGAGTGAAAAGGCGAATATTAATCAGATAACTCTCTTATTTCAAAAACTTTAAAATTTTTCAAGGAAACAAGAAATAACTATTCCAACATCAAGGAGGAAGCAGCGAAAGTTGCAGGGCAATGGAATATTAAACCGGAATTTATAAAAAAGGCAACCAAAAATCAAAAAGCATTACGATGAATTATCCAATGATTATCGATTTAATGATGAAGAATTTAAATTTAAAATAAATGTATTTTATCGCGTAATGGATATTATAATTTCACAGCTGTCGAATCGTTTTAAATCGCTTTTTCATGTAAACGAAAAGTTTAATTTCTTAGAACCTAATGTATTTTGAATTTAACTGCAGACGATATTTTATCTAAGGCAAAACAATTGCAAAAATTTTACTACAAAGATTTAAATGATGCTATAGGTATAGAACTTACTACACTCAAAAATAATAGACTTATTTGTGATGAATTAAAAATGTTAACGGTATCTTACAATTTTTAGAATATCTAGTACTTTCCAAATCTACAGGTTCTAGCAGTTTTCCAAACACCATAACAGCCTTAATGTTATACCTAACTTTACCCGTTAGCGTTGCAAGTGCGGAGAGATCTTTCTCAAAATTAAAAATTATTAAAAATTATCTTAGGAACCGCACTTCACAAGATAGATTAGACGATTTATCCTCTTAGCAGTAGAACATGACACTGCCAAAAATATGAATATAGAGGATACAATAAACGCGTTTGCAGCAAAACATGCAAGAAAAACAAAATTTTGAATTTGATTTGGAATGTCTGCTAGCTCATAGGTTTTTTTACTGTATCAAATTTTTAGGTGTAAATAATTTTGTGCGGCGTATAAATATGTAGATTTAATATTAATTAACTTATAAGTTTGAATTTATGTAATTTGGTTTTATAATTAATAAAGCACTTGATTAATATAGTATATGTATTTAATTCTATACTGCTTCCTTCTCTACATGTACTATAATTTAAAAATATGGCTAAATATAAGCCAGTAAAAGTAATACATTTTAAAGAGAGCCCACTTTAAAATTTTTGCGGGGGGGCCCAAAAATCGTAGTTACGCCACTGGTTTGTGTTCAATTTTTTAGTACTACTGTTCTTTCGTAATATGTTTTTTAATTAGAGGTTTTTGTTATGTTTTGTTGTGAGTTATAAATGAGTGTGTATATTTTTATTTCAGGCATATCCTTCATATTTGGTAGTTATAAGACCCCGCCTACTTGCCGTTTGAGCCTGGTCATTCTTATAGTGTCCGTCCAGCTACGTCGATGTACGTAGCAAATCCTTGCATATATACACAAAGTAACAGACCGAATTGGCAAAATTCTACGTAAACACAACATCAAAACAATCAATTAGCCCACTAATAAAATTTCAAAAGTATTACCAACCCCAAAAGATTCCGAAAACAGTCTTAAAGCCTCAGGATACCTTACAGCTGCGGTTTAGTATGCATAGGAGAAACAGGACGGTCAGTACAGACTAGACTAAACGAGCATATGCGATGTTTAAGAACACGTCAGTACAATCGCTCAGCGGTGGCTGAACACCAACATGAAACAGGTCATACAATTAACTTTGACAAGGACAAAACTAGTTGCCAGAATTTCACTTTTCTACAATAGAAAAATCAGAGAATCCGTAGAAATCACTAAAAATTCTAATAATCTAAACAAAGACGATGACTACTACCTATCCCCCATTTGGAAATAAGCCTATATTCACAACAGCGGACCATGACGTTCACTGATCTGCTACGACACTCCTCTCTACTCATCATCACTCATGCATCAAGTTCTCGCCCTATATAAACTACCGCTTTCTCTACTTTCACCAGTTACTTTGCTACAAGATATCCTTTGGGTTAATGTGCTAGTGAATCTGCAAATTCAGAAGTAACTTTACATACTCTTTATATTTTAACTTGTCTACTTAATATTATCATTTATATCTTTATTATTATTATTTTTATTTTATTACTTGTTTTCTTTTCTTGTCCTGATGAAGCCCCTTACAAAAGTAGGCAAAACGTCGACCATAGTATATAAAATGACACGGTCCCAACCTGGAACCGTCAATATTTATAATGACTCTCGCCGTGAAAGCTTCCGACAATGTCACATCATATATGACTTTCATTATAGTTATATAAAAACTGCTTTCAACGCAATACTGAATCTCTGTGAAATATCTATAGTTCTTTGTAACTGTAGCGTTACTAAAAAGATTAATAAGTAACAGAATCTGGGAATCTGTAATAAAATTTTACGTTACATTTGATGATTACGTATGCTCTATACAAAGAGAAGTACTGTAACATGCATCGTTAGTTTAGAGTTAAAAATAGAATAATACGAGCGTAATAATTAAATTAAGATATATTGGAAGTTTAAGTAGACGTTGAAGGTTCAAATTTTATGTATTACCATCAGAGACTATGTGAAATAAATATACATTACAATTTAATTTGTTCGGAATTAATGACAAGTGAACGAATAATGATGTAGTTTCCACAATCACAATTCACATAAATTCAGAAATTAAGTCATGCTACATGAGATTGTTTTGTTTGATATGCAGTTTACATAAATGCGTATAATGGAAGTGATTTTATAATCAGTTATGGAAAGCAGTAAAATCATGTATTCTAGGGATACATTATGAACATGAGTTCTAGAAATGCAGTTAAACGCGACTTACGTTTCGGGCCTTGGGAGCGGTCTTCTTAAAAACTTCTTCCAAAACTTCTTGTAAATTTTTATTAAACAGATATTACATGTAGAATTTTGACAAACTTGATAAAATTAAATTAAATCGAAATTCAACAATAATTGAATTTAATGAGGGCGAGTAGCCTAAGCAAACAACAATGTAAAAGCTGAAATACTCAAGACTGACTGATTTGATTTGGGGCTCCCGGGGTATTTATGTTGTCCCTGCCCCTTACATGTCTGTGAGAACTTGCAGAGTTGACGTCTGCTTATTTCTTTATTCTATTCATTATACAATGTATCAATCTTAATTTTTAAGTAATTGCGGCTTCTTAACCGTCTGTGACCTGCACCTGCAGTATCACTTACGTCTGGAATACAATGTATTCACATCCGTTCTCACAACTTGCTTGTGAACTTTCAATAACCTTTTCTTTATTTATCCTTGAATTTACAATGTTGCCTCTAACTTAAGTTTCTTAATAATTTCTATTTAATTGTACATATTTGGATTAGGATACATAACTCCTCCGGACGTAAATGAAAAATTAAGGGTTTCTTCACTTAATTTTTAGAATTCATTATCACTAAGGGTACATTTATTACTTCTTTATTTACCTTTGTTTCCTTATGACTAAAATTTCTTTCTTTATTCTTATATCTAAGATACATTTTGTATAATACATACATAAATAGTAAAATAATTAATAAAATTGTCCAAACGCTTAAATTACCGTAGTGTAATTTTGGCACTTTCAACTCACTTAAGTGTTCTTTGTAATTGTCCATTATTTTCATGGCGTGGTTGAGATCGTCTAAGTCTAGGTGATCTAGTTGCATGGGTTTCTTGATTATTTTGTCATGTTCGGGTTGTGTCATCTTAATTTGTAGTTCTGGTAAATTTGCGAATTTCTTGGTTACTGTGGGGTCTTGATATACTCTGATGATTTCGTTCTTCAATTTTAAATAACAGTCTTTTTAAGGGTGATCACTTTGCTTCCGGTTAGTGCTAAATTGTTCTCGTCTTGATTGCAGTGGACGGTTGCTATTACTTCTGTTGGAAATACAGCAATCCATTTGTTTTCTGTAGTTTTCTGGATTTTCATATTGGTGATTTGTACGGGTTTTGCTTCACAGTTGTCGTAATGATTTGAAAATCTTAATAATTGTACTTCGCAAGGGCTGTCTTCTTGGATAGTTGTTGTTGTTAATGATTGGCACATATATATATATATATATATATATATATATATATATATATATATTGATTTGGTGTTACTTCGTTGCATTTTTGTTTGTGTAACCATATCTTAGTTCATTTAAGGAAAGGAACTTGGTTTTGGGTATGATAACTTGATACGTGCTAGTAATTTTTATGGGAAAAGCAAATAAATGATAATAATTATAAATGTTACTTTCTACTATGGGGATATCTATTAAAACTGTGATTTCGTTGTTTTTTACATAGCCTTTCACTATAGCTATTTTTTCAAATATGAGAATGTTTGATTCTATTACTTCGAAGGGTAATTTACTCTTAGTTATAAATGATCTAATTCTTAATAATTCTTTTAATAAGTCACTTGGTTCTATGATACTAGAGTGTAGTGTGTTTAATATTGTAAATGTTACAGCACTTTCCAATGTGGCTAACATTTGTTGGATTACAGTAAGGGTTGATATTATTTGCGTGAATAAAATATTAAATCTAATTAAGTCTCGCATTCCTAACATTGTAGTTTGCATGTTAGTTTCAAGGGTTTGTATTCTATTGGTTATACTGTCTTGATTTCTTACTAGCTTTTTTAAAGTATCGTTGAATTTTATTATTGTTGATTGGGTTAGAAATATTTGGTTTTTAACATTGGTTTTTATGTCGTTTTGATTTTCAATTAATTGCTGTATGGCGTTGCCGTTTCGTTCTGCATCTTGGTTGTCTAAATTGCCTGTGATAGCTTTTATTATATTACCTAGTCCGTTAGTTAGTCCTCTTTTTCGTCGTGTAATTTGTTCTGTGGGTATTAAGCTATTAAATTTATCTTCTATGTTTCTTAAAATGTTTTCTATTATACTGTTGTAATTTATCATTTCTATTGCGTATTCTTTTCCGATTTGGCTGTGTCCATTGATTGTTTCAGTCTGTAACAATTGTCTTTGATTATGTGAAATTCTTGTTTTAATTATGTTAAATTGAATTTTTGTGCGAATGTCCAGTAATCTATTGTATTTTGCATACTTCCCATTTTTACTGGTAGTATACCGGGGATGTTTTTTGTCTTCGACTAATATGTCGTTTTCCGTTCTACGAGGGCGGAGGTTGACGGTAAGGGTGATGGCTGTCTATCTGAAATTATATGGTGTCTTAGGTTTTCAAATGAATATACTTTACTATTTTCCCGTTGTCTACTACGGCTATATTTTTGTCTAATATTTTTTTGATTTTAAACGGGCCTAAATTTTTGAGTGTCGTTTTGTGTCTTTTGCTTTGGAAGTTTTTCTCGTACACGGTTTGTTCTATTGAAAATTTATTTGTCTGTATTCTTGTTGCGGGTTGTTCTAATACGTTCTTTGTCGTTATCTAATTTGTCTTTTACCGTATCGTAAGTTATTTTTAGTTTCTCATTATGGTCTTTAGCATACTGTTGGTATACTTCTTTGTTGTAATGTATTTCGTAAGAGTTGCGGGACTCTGAATGTTAATTCTAGGGGCGTAAAATTGGTTGATGAGTGGATTGTATTATTGTAAGCGATTAGTGCGTATGACATTAAATTGGTGATGTGTTCTTTCTTGTAAGTTAGTCGTAATAATCTGATCTGCTCTAATAGTTAACTGTAATCTTTCAATTAATCCGATTGATTCAGGGTGGTTTTGGTTATAAAATGAATTCTTATTTTATGGAGTTCTAAGGTGTTTTGTATCGCTTCATTTCTAAATTCGCTGCCGTTATTTAAAGTTATTGTTTCGGGTGCGCCATAAAATGTAAAATATTGTAAGAATCCTTGGGTTACGTCAATGCTATTTTTAGAAGTGATGAGTATCGCTTGACCTATTTTGGTGAATGCATTTACAATGGTTAAAAAGTTTTGTGCTTATACTACTAGAGTGTCGGTATGTAATTTTTGGAAAGGTTTGTCGGGTGTTTTGGTTAACATTAAGGGTGTTTTTGAGGGTGTTCTGTCGTATTTTGCTTTATCGCATAATTCACATTGGTTGATAAAGTCTGTGGTTAACTCTGACATATCTTTAAAGTAGTATCGTTTTATAAGTTGCTTTAGTGTCTGACTCTCGATGGTTGGTTTTGTCTTCGTGTGGATTTCTAATTACGTCGTTTATTTCGTCAGGGTAGTATAATATATAATTCTGAAAAGCGTTTATATAAATGTTTGGTGTTGAAATAAGAGGAAAACCGTTTTTTGTCGGGAGTATATTCTTTTAGAATTTTAATTATTTGTTCCTCGTTATTGTCCTTGGTTATTTGGATTTAGTATATTTTCTTATTGCCTATTTTTGTGTATTTTACGGGATTGGAGTTGGTTAAAACTTCGGTAATCATAAATTGGTTTGGTTTTATATCTATCGCTTCGTTTAAAATTTTAATTGCGGTTTTTGGCTCTTCGTACTGTCGAATGTATGGTGTCTATTTCTTTTGGGTATTATCTCTGTCTCGTCTACGTTGCCTATAATTGATTCCCTTTCTATTTCGTTGAGCTGTATTCTGCTTAGGGCGTCTGCGTTGTTGTTATAAATTCCTTTTTTATATATAATTTCGTAATCATACTCCTCTAATCTAATTCTTCATCGTTGTAGTTTTGAGTTTGGTTCCTTAAGTTTGCATAACTATACTAATGGTCTATAGTCGGTGCATATACAGAATTTTTTTCCATAAAGGTATGGTCTAAAATATTTCGTTGCCCAAATTATTACTAATAATTCCTTCTCAATTGTGCTGTACTTCTGTTCAGTCTCGTTTAGGGTTCCGGATGCGTAGCTGATTGATTTATTGCTATCTACTTTTCCTTGGCTTAATACTGCGCCTAGTGCTACGTTTGATGCGTCGGTTGTCAATATAAATGGTTTCGAAAAGTTTGGGTATTCTAATACAGGGCTATTCGTGAGTATACATTTAGTTTTTTCTACGGCTTTAATGAATTCTGCGGTGTGTTCAATTTTGTTTTCTTTTTTTAAACAATTTGTCAGGGGTTTGGTTATCTGTGCGTAACCTTTAATGAATTTGCGGTAATAACCACTAAGTCCTAAAAATCCTTTGATTTCTTTGTTAGTTTTCAGTAAGGGGTAATTTAGTACTGCGTTTGTCTTGTCTGGATTTGGTATAACTCATTGAGGGGTTATTATGTGTCCGAAAAATGATACTTCTTTTTGTAAGAATTTGCTCTTGTCAAGTTGAACTTTAAAATGTGCTTTTCTTAGTCTTTCAAATACTTCTCTTAGTCTTTCAATGTGTTCTACCAGTGATGTTGAATATACTATGATGTCGTCTAGGTACACAAGACATTTTTCGTTGTGTGTTCCTCGTAAAATGTTATCCATGACTTGTTGAAAAGTGGCGGGTGCGTTCTTCAGTCCAAATGGCATACGTTTATATTCGTAACGTCCTCTAGGTGTGCTAATTGCAGTTTTCGCCGTGTCTTTTTCATCCATCTTTACTTGGTGATATTCTGAGGCAAGGTCTAATGTTGAAAAATATTGACACTTTCCTAATTTGTCTAAAATCTCGGTGATATTGAGTCGTCTAGTGTTTTTTCCTTTAGCTTTCTATAGTCTATAACCATTCGATATTTTCGTTTGCCTGAAACGTCAAGTTTCTTTGGTACTATTAATACAGGGCTGCTCCACGGTGAGTTGGAGTGTTGGATTATATCCTATTCTAATAAATCTGTTACCTGTCTATCGGCTTCTTCTTGGCTTGCCTGAGGTAGTCTATGTGCTTTTGTAAAAATTGGCTTATTGTCTGTTAATTCTATATTGTGTTTGACTGTATTAGTAAAGGTTAAAGGTATTCCTTTACAATGGAATATATTGCGGTATTCAAAACATAAGTCTTTAATTGCTCTCTCTTCTTCTTTGTTGATGTCGTTGTTGAAACAAATGTTAATTAGATTTTTCTTAACATCCTGTCACGTTCTATGAGGTTGTCATCGTTTTCTAAATTTTCGTCTATTTCCATTTCGTTAAAGTTCAATTCTCCTACGTTAATTGGGTTTGTCAACGATAGTTCTACGGGGTAGTTATTTGAGTTTAGAATTGTTGTAGTGGCATAATTGTCTTTTAATTGTACTAATGCTGAGGGTGTTTCTACTCCTTGTTGAAATGTTATGTGATTTATAATGCCTACCTTGTTTTTTGAGTTTACTAGAATTTTTATTTGTTTCCCCGTCCGGGGTTCTATCGTGTATTTTTGCTCGATTTGGGTATTTTGGAATTTAATGGGGATTTGTCCGTGTTTTGTTCTTAATAAACGGGTTTCTATATCAATGTTGGCTCCTAATTTTCTTAGAAGGTCCATTTCTATTAGTTTGTTTTTTTAAAAACTTCTTCCAAAACTTTTTGTAACAAATTTTTTGATTAAACAGGTATTACTTGTAGAATTTTGACAAACTTGATAAAATTAAACTAAGTGTGAAATTAAACAATAATTGAATTTAATGAGGGCGAGTAGCCTAAGCAAACAACAATGTAAAAGCTGAAATACTCAAGACTGACTAATTTGATTTGTGGCTTCCGGGGTATTTATGTTGTCGCTGCCCCTCACATTTCTGTGGGAACTTGCAGAGCTCATGTTTGCTTTTTTCTTTATTCTATTCATTATACAATGTAACAATCTTAATTCCTAAGTAATTGCGTTTTTTTTACCGTCTGTGACGTGCACCTGCAGTATCACTTACGTTTGGAATACAATGTGTTCATATCCGTCCTCACAACTTGCTTGTGAACTTTCAATAACCTTTTCTTATTTATCCTTGAATTTACAATGTTGCATCTAACTTAAGTTTCTTAATAATTTCCCAATAATTTCTATTTATTTGTACATATTTGGGTTGGGGGACACACAACTCGCGCAACAAACAAACATTGATTATAAGTCACAGATCAATAATTGCATGAGAATAAATATTTATACCCAGTTTTGAAACACAGTGATAATTTTTAATTCTTAAAATACATTCAAGACAATTATGGGTTTTGCAAACATTATTTAAGCACGCAACATATTTATATTTAAGCATTGGTTATGAGTTGTAACAAAAAATAAATCGAAATTAAGTCGGTGGTTTTATTTCAAAAGGAAATACAAATGTATACTGGGCTACTAAATAAAATAATCGAAAGCCGTTAACTGACGCGTTGAGGACTCGTGATTTAAGAAATTTTCAGTCTTGCAGCTGCGTCCTGGCGAGCTGTAGCGATTTGTAGTAGGAAAAACAGGAAACATTAGGTTCTTTTTGTTTTGTTTATGTTTGTATGATTATAAACTTGTATGATTATAAACTTATCCTGTATAAAAATTTTAATGTCTACTATATGTTTAGTGTAATTGCATGCTGAGCTTTATTTAGCACTTGTAAGCGGAAAATCCACCAACCTCAATAAATGAAAGTAGTAGCCGGTATTGGAAAACTCCAGCACCTTAGGGTTTTTCTTTAAGTGTACTTAATTTTATAAATTTTGTGAAGCTGTAGTATGGAGTTCTTTTAATTAAATAAGGAACTAGTAATTGACAAAGGAGAAAAAACAGGCGAGACAAAGAAACCTATTTGGGGCAACCACCTTTCAAGTAGGGCGGAACATCGCTAGGTAGGTTTGTCTAGACAATTAGTTGTTTGGCGGCCTGTAAGCAATAATCGTAGTATTTCTGAGATTTTAAAGGTAAGTGAAAAACTAATAATTTTAGCTTACTAGGAATCCTTCCCACGCCAATGCAGCTAGTCGGTGTATACACTGTTACGGCGTTTCCGATCCCTCATAGCAGTATGTACCACAAAAATCAATACAATCTCGTAAACATCAAATGCATACCTTGATCCAGCAGTCTATACGATGATAAAGAATACCTGCCACCGAAGTAATACAACTACCGAAAAAACATTATTTCTTATAAATCTAGACTAAAAGGAACTACACATCCAACTTAAGATATATCAAATACGTTAATAAAGTATTTCATTGAAATCATTGAATGAACTTTTCAGACTGCTTACTAAAAAAATTTATAGAAAACTAGCTACTTGCAGTAATATAGTAGACTGTTGTATAGTTTTCTTAACATAATGTACTTATATTGTGAAAATACACGTAGAAAACTAACTTCGTGGTCTTCTACACATTAGTATATCTTAGCCAACCATAATGCAATTCTGTGGCGAATTGAACTTAGAATTCCCTATAGTAGAATGCATATAAAAAAATCTATTTTGAAATAGAACACTTAAAATGAGTTGTAGTAATACAATGGTAATCCAATAAAATTTTAATAACATAGATTGTTATAGGCTAATAATAATGTGGTAAATATCTGCATAATCTATTATGATTTAAAGTTTCAAAATGTGCAAAGCTAGCTTATATTGAGTAAGAAAAAAACACCTACAGGCACAGCAGCTAAATCACCCATTTAAACAGATCCCGTTGAGTAAAGTATTTCTTAGTCTAATACATATGACCTTAAAAAGGTGCAAGTACTTTCAATGGAGGTCCGACGATAAAATTCACATAGTAGTATATATATATATATATATATATATATATGTGTGTGTGTGTGTGTGTGTATATATATATATATATATATATATATATATATATATTACTGTGATATTTGGGGTTTAAAAGGGCATTATTTATCCATGGTGTAATTTATTTCGTGATTTATCATGTGAAAGGACAACAAACAATTTTGAAACGCTTTTCAAAATGATTTGGTTTAGAAATTAATAATTTTACTGAAAATTTCAAGAAACTCATATTTAATTTTCAGTATCCTGCAGATGTAAATACTTATGTAGTATAGCGTGTGTCTTGTTAGAAACATTCCCTGTGTAAGATAGCTTTTAAAAGGTCTTATCATCAACATATTTTAACTCTTGTATTTGATAAGTGTAATTTTGGAAAAGCTTTTAACTTCAATAAAACAGTTTAATTTACAGCAAAGTTCGTTGTATATGTGTTGAAAGCTTTTTTAAGATTTGAAACTGTTTAGTTTTCCGGGTAGTGTTAACACAAAACCAAGTTGGCCGTTATATTTGTTAAAAACGTTTAAAAATGTTTTGAAGAAACCTTCCTAGTATCATTAAGTTATAAACAAATGTAGCCGTCGTATTTTTCTGTGTAAAACGTTGCACAAACAATAGAAATTCCAGGTAGTTGTTGGCTTCGACGACAAGTAGAGAAATTGATAGCCTCTTAAAACGACATAAAACTTAAGAAATGGTGTTGGTGAAGGGTAACTTTGACCGGTACGAAGGAAGCTTGCAAACGAAGAAACAAAGAGAGGTTATTTGATAGCATGTGTAGAAGTGAGATAGATATAACACGTGCTAAGCGTTTGTTGATTTGAGTGAATACAAGGCTAGTTGAGTGAGTAGCAGGTATTAGTTATACCACAGACATGAAAAACAAATAAGAAGTAGGTGAGTTTTAGCGTGTATTTTGAAGTGAGATAGTTATAGCACGTAGTATATTGAGGGGCGCAGTTTAAAACGATAGCATTTGTAGATTGGGGTTCTTACAGGGTTGTTTTAAAGTAGGGTATTAAAATACAAGAAAAATCATTCAGTAACGCGCGCGTGTTTGTTATGAGTGTCGGTTAAATGATAATTTCTGGAATTATTGTGTAAGTTCGGAAGGTGTTTGTGGAAACGAGTAGCCGTTGAAAGTTTTCGAAGAATGGTGGTGAAGTGTGTTTGTATTGTAGAAATTTTCAAGAATTTTGGCAGATTTGGGGTAAGAAGCAGAATATAAACCAACGAACATGGATGGAATGCTCTCTTAGTCTTCGACAAGCTGAAAGCTCTTTTAGTCTTTAAACTACGTAAAGCTTACTCTCTGAGCTAGCTGAATTTATACTAGCCTACAGCTATTATATTTCGATAAGCTGACGACGCAAATACTTCTACGTTTTATATAAGAGCTTAATTTGATGTAAGTACAAACAGTTTGTTTTAAATCTGCACTAGGTGCGCAAAATATGTACTTGGAAATGCAGTAGATGTCAATCGGTTTGTTTGATTACTAACAATTGATGGTGTTAGTAGAAGAAGTTTGAGAGTTTGGAAGTTATATCTAATTAGTGAACGAGACACCGTCTGGGTCATATGGTTGCAGCCTTGCAGTTGCGGTGATTGCTATCGAGATTGGAGTGTTACTGAATGCAGCAGTCATAGATGAAATCATGGCAGGCCCGTGAGCAGTTATGGAATCCAGGTAACTGATGCCTTTTATTGTATGTGTGTAAACAGTTGCTTAATGACTTGGTGCATTTATGTGCATTATTTTTAAAAACAAAAACGACAAACAATCAAAAAGGTTTCTGATTGAACAATTTAATTTGAATTATGTTTATTATATTTGGGAATTTATGCTAAGGAGTGATTTATGGCATTTGTAATATTTGAGATATGTACTAGCTAAAAGGGTCTTTTTTTGATTATTGATGTGCAAAAATTAGCACCAGAGGTTAAGGTTATTATGAACTCGTATTAAACCTGAATTAAAGTAAGAAATGTGGTAAAGCCCTATTGCTTTTTTTAAATTTAATTAATTGGAAATATTTATTAGGAAAAAAATTTGATATCAAAGTTGAAATGTACTGTTAATGGAGTATTTTTAAGAGCTTGTATGAAAATGTAAATAATGTGTGACAGAGGAATTAAATTTTGATTTGGCGTGTACATTGTTTTCTGGTATTTTAATAAATGTAGGCTACTTACCGTCGTAGCATTTTTGTTTTAGAGTAGTTAGTTTTATGTTCAGCAGCTGAGTAACCGTGGCAAACTACACCAAAGCAGTGGTGGTATTTAATAATAACAGTGGGTCGTAACAATTAATGACGCCCAAGCCGTAGAGACCCATAGGTCGCAGTATTAACAGACGTCCAGAACGAGGAGCTTTGTGTATTGAAAGGGAAGCTCGCAGCAATTAATGGCACCCAGAAAGTGGGGCTTTTAGTATTATTGATTTTAAAACGCAACAAATTGCATCAAAATCAAATCACCGGGAAACCTAGATAATTTGGCATTGCAAAGATGTAACAATGGCGTTAAAAATATCGTCGTACACGCATTCTAAATAATTCATTATTAGAAAATCGTTACGTGACTGGAAGAAATCACATTTGTTCAAAAATCCAATATTCTGTAGAAATAAACAAGCACTAGGCGATTCAATTTAGACGATAAAATTTAACATACATCAGAATACGTGAGTTAATAAAAGCCAAAACTTGGAAATTCTCAAAAATACCACGATATGCGGGAGGCTTACGTGACAGTCAAGGCATGCATTGAAAGATTGAAAACTAAATAATTGGTAAAAACTCCAAGGTATGTGAGATAAGCAGAAGTATCGTCCCAGAATGTAAATAAGCCAATGAAATCAGGTGGAGGTAGGGCTTATATATACGATAGTGACGGAGCGATGATTTAGTCTATATTCAAACTGAGCCAGAACTATATTCAAAAGTGTTAAGAACTTACGTAACCAATGAAGCAAAAATCAAAGTAAATCAGAGTTAAAAAGTGCGAGAATTTATGCAACAAAAATAAGCCGATCTATAAATAAACGGCTTTCAATCTGGACTTTAATTTTGACCTTTAATATCGACTTTTAATTTCGAGTTTTAATTGGAGACATATTTTGATTGAGATGGCTCTCATTTGGGATATTTAAGACAACTTTAATTTGGGATTCCGAACTTTGAACACTCAAAACTTTGGAGATAGTTTAAAAATGAAAGTATTCTAATTTGGATATATTCTGACTTGGTACGATTTTAATTGGCAACAATTATTTATGGGGCAGGCACATTAATAAGGAAAGCAGACATAGAAAGGGGATGCAGATCATGGATTAAGATGGAACTACAGAACCCATTCCAGGTTAGCAATCTTAATACACTTTATTATTGAAAACTGTTTTTAATTTAATATTTATCACATTGTGTATTTGTAAGAGTCATCAAAAAGGATCATTTAACAATTTATGACAAGGGAATAGGTATCTTAGAACGTTCGAAGGTCTCTAAATAAGTAAAAGATATTTTTGCTGACTTTCAGAAAACTATAAATCTGGTATATGTAGATATTCTGTTAAAAGGGAAAATTTTAAGAGTTGTAAATATTATCAATGATTATATTGTGTATTATAGAATTGCTTTATTTGATTCAATAAGATCTATTCAGAGTAAAAGCCTAATTTAACATTTCATAACATTGGGGCTTAAAATAATAAACGAATCAGACAGCTAATATCACAGCAAATTTAATGACACACCAATCATAGGGCAAAACATAGCAAAATTTATGACAGTCCAACGCTGGGGCGATTAACACAGCAATATATATATATATATATATATATATATATATATATATACAGAAAAAGAGAGAAAGAGAGAGTGAGAGAGAGAGATTCGCGAAAAATTCGTTCAGTCACTTGAATAACTTCCACATCACGCTGCATATTGGATCCCGACTTTTTCGTTAACAGCAGAACCGAGCGGAGTTGCTTAACAGAACTCAAGAGCTTCACTGCCACAAGTAAGTCTTTATACAAAGATTTTTAAATTTTTTGACTAAAATATTCCTTAAAACGAGCCTTACTATATAAAATTTCAAGTAACTACCAGCCTGTCAATCGATCAATCCTTGGCTACAGCTGTTAATAAAGGTAATCTTTTTGCATATTTTTCAATTGCTTTCTTGGATGTGAATATATAACTGTGTGGCGTCAATAAATCGCCACCACATTTGGGGCGTAAAAAATTACGCCTGTTATAATATGATGTGATTTCTTTGTTAATAATGTACTTGGCTTTAACCGGAAATACCCTCAACTATTTTAATTTAAATGGGACATCTTGTATATTTTTACAGATTTTGATAGACCTTATGATTTCGAATTCGTACGTAACGGTGATAATGGAAATAATTTGTAAAACCGAGACACGAAAGCACTTTACACTTACTGAATTTAGAGAATCAGAACAATAATAACAATTTAAACAAAATTATTTCAAATATTCAAAATGCTCGCGGTTTACCTCTAACTATGCAAGCCATAAACAAATTTTCGAGTTGTTACTATTTCCAGGTACACGGATTAGTTCATCGATGATTCTTTGTTCATCTGCAAGGATGTTGGTCGTCTAACGTAAACATGTGATTTCAGGTAACCCCAAAGAAAAATTCTAACGGATTAAGGTGTGGAGAACTAGCAGGCCACTGAATCCATACGTCAATCCATCAATTTGAAAATTTCGAATTCCTACCCGTCATCATAACGATGGGTTCAATCTAGTTGAAACCAAACATTTTGTGGTAACTGTCCATCCTATTAAAGTGCAGGAATAATTTGGTTATTCAGTAAATCTAAATACTTGTCACCATGTTTCCATCTATAAAGAATAGGCCTATAAGTCTATTTTTTACAATTCCCATCTAAACATCGAACTTTTGTGGTTGTTGGGTATGGGCTTCATAAATCTAATAAGGATTGTCATTTGATTAATACTTTGAGTAATAGCGATTAAACTGTTCTATTAAACAAAAAGATGCTTCTTTTTTTCTTAATCTTCTTTGGGAATTAAACCACTCAGAGTTGTTAAAACCGTTTTTATTTACGTTTCGATTCATGACCTAGGATCGTTGTCAAAATCATAAAAAATTTTAAGTTTGACATTTATGGCACAAATTGAAGGCGACTTTGATTTATTAATTTTTGATTTGAATACATTAGGAAAAATTTTAAAGTTTAAAAGAATGAGTGCCTTCAATTTGTTTTGCGTCCTGGGAGCGACTTTTAAGGTAGCCAATACGCTTAACATGAAATCAGCTGATTATTTATATATTTATAATTAATCTGAGGATTGGAAAACATTTTCAACATGTTTCTATTTATACGGTTGAGAGGATGGATTAAGAGAGTGATTACGTTACCGTAGCAGCTATAGTTGTTTTATATATTTATCTTGAGGAGGAAAACTAGCTTATTGCCACTATATTTAGTGGTATGTAAAAGGGGATCTTGGTAGTCGCAAGGCTACTTAGCCCCCTTCACATGCCACTAAACATCATGGCAATAGGTTAATTTTCTTCCTCAAGATAAATATAAAAAAACGACTGTTTAAGCCTTACGGTAACGTAATCGCACACTTCTTTAATAACCATCCCCTCAACCGTTAAATAGAAACACGTTAAAAAATGTTTTCCAATCCCCAAGTTATTGAATTTATATGAAATAACGTAAATAAAACGATTTTAACAACTCTAAGTGGTTTAGTTCCCTAAGAAGATTAAGAAAAAAAGAGACATTTTTTTGTTTAATGGAACTGTTAATCGCTATTACTCAAAGTATTGGTCAAATGACAATCCTCTTTGGATTTATGAAGCCCATACTCAACAGCCACAAAAGTGGGATGTTTAGATGGGAATTGTAAAAAAAAGACTTATAGGCCTATTCTTTATAGACGGAAACTAGAATGGTGACAAGTATTTAGATTTACTGAATAACCAAATTATTCCTGCACTTCAATAGGATGGGCAGTTACCACAAATGTTTGGTTTCAACTAGATTGAACCCTATCGTATGATAAACGGGTAGGAATTTTTGGATTCGAAATTTTCAAATTGATGGTTTGGACTTATAGGATTCATAGTGGCCTGCTAGTTCTCCACACCTTAGTCCGTTAGATTATTTCTTTTGGGGTTACCTGAAATCACATGTTTACGTTAGACGACCAACATCCTTGCAGAAATTGAGACAAAGAATCATCGATGTGAACTAATCCGTGTAGAAGTAAGGGAAATAGTAACAACTCAGAAATTGGTTTATATGCTTGCATATTGTTAGGAGGTAAACCGCGAGCATTGAACATTTGAAATAATTTTGTTTAAATTGTTATTATTGTTCTGATTCTCATAAATTCAGTAAGTGTAAAGTGCTTTCGTGTCATGGATCGAAACGTAAATAAAGACGATTTTAACAACTCTGAGAGGTTTTCGTTTTAAAGATTTTACTTGGTTCTATACTTTATTCTAACCCAGCATATAGATTTTGATTACTTTGGGTCTGATGCTGTTGCTAGCACGGAATGGCGCATTTCAGTAACACGTTTATTCTTATGGCGAAATACACACTCGTCGTTCGATTAATACGTTAACTATATTGATCATGAATAAAACTCTGAATGCATTAAAATCTGTTTTATTTTGTTATAGTTGTGACTTAAAAGAGAATGTCTTACCCACTTACGGAAGACGTAATAAAGTGATTTGAATGGACGAGATACCGGCTGAAATCTCAAATGAAAAAACAAAAAAATTCAGTTCTATCGAAACTGCTGAGATAGTCTCATCAAAAATAAAAAAAATTTGAAGAACTGCTTCCATATCGATTGTAAGCCATACTAGAGTTATTCAAATTCTAAAGGCATATCACTTAAAATGCAAAAATATATTAAAATCCATTAAAAGGCTTGCTAAAGAAAGACGTAAAGATTTTCGACAGAAAAGCAAGGTACTATTTGCTATTTCTGACTGCAAAAAAAAACAAAAGAAAAAACAAAGAAATACCAAAAATGGAACAGTTTTTTTTATAGACCAGAGTACTCGAAAAATAATTATTGGGAATATTGATGTTGTTTCCACAACACGGTTAGAAAAGTCTGCAATAAGAAAGCATAGCATAGAAAACCGTGAAGTAACACACTTGAAAACAGTCCAATCTTATTCATCAGAGTCTATATAAGTTAGAAATTCTTCTCGTAAGTCATCAGGCAGTACAGAAGAAGCCAATATTTCAGTGAGTTTTCCCAAACAAGAAGTACGGAATGAATTTTAAAATGAACGAAAAATCATTTATCCCACATCATCTAAAACTTGCGATAGATACGGAATATCTGACAGAGCAGCAGTAGCAATCGCTTCTTTTGTTTTGCTTGATGTCCAAATTTTCCAAGCTGATGTTCCAATAATATTAGGCCGGCACGAGTTATGACAGGAGAGAATTAAAAATAGAAAACAAATAGCAAAAACATGCAATATTTCCGAAATATCTGCTTTATATTACAACGACAGAAAGGATAAAACATTAAAAATGACGAGAAAGGGTAGTAGAAACTACAGAGAGCCAGTTATTGGGGAACATATTTCATTGGTTCAAGAAAGGATAAAACATTAAAAATGACGAGAAAGGGTAGTAGAAACTACAGAGAGCTAGTTATTAGGGAACATATTTCATTGGTTCAAGAACTTGGATCTATTTACATGAGTTACTTCGTACCTTAGAAAGGATCATCTAAAAGAATACAAAATGCCATAAAAAGTCATAATCTGGAGGTAGATTGTGGTATTTTATAAATTTAAAACTTTTTACCTAAATCCAATATTTTTACAAGAAGGTTTATCTCTACAATCTTTGTAAAGTCGGCTGCGACGAAACCAACGTATACTAGGAAAATTGGAGGAATCATTAAGTTAATTGAAGATAGTGGATAATTTGCTTCATATGAATGAATTACGTTTGGGACACTTATTTATTCACCTTGGTGATCCTACAAGTGGACCTAAATCATACACAGGAATAATCGGAGTTGCACTGGAACACTGAAAATCTGCCATTAAAAAAATTTAAACCTATCAAAGAAGAGTTGCCAGAAATAAAACTATGAACAATTTGAGCACTGACCCCAAGTGTATTTGCATATAATAGTATCGGTTGTTTTAACAGGAATTGCCTCGATAATCTGGTACACAAATATCCAGGCAAAATATTACATGCAAAGTGGTTAACTCGAGCGAATCACCTCTTACGCTTGAATGTTTCAACCGAATCACCATCAGAACAGTTGATTACGTGAGTCACATTTGTAGTGAGAGTCTACGTACCAACTTGGTTTGCCATTGAAAGTTATCATTTTTGCAAGTGCGGCATATGTTTAAGATAATATCGAGCTCCAGATACTTGCATTCAAACCTAAAAAACGTTATAGATCTTGTCATCAGGCGAAACAGTTACTTTGCACATCTATAATGTTAACAGATAATCAAAGATATGTTCAAGTACCTACAATAAATTTAGATTCAACTTACATTAATGACTTCATTAACTGGCAAGAAATAGTTACTGAACCGCCACTTATGTAAAAAGTAACTGTCGGGAAAATCCAAGCTCTTCTTCGATCAGGTGCAGAAAGCGTGCTGTACTTTTTACGCCTTCCATGCCATACGCAAACTCGAGAACACGCTGTAAAAATCACTACGGAAGCTTCAATTGAATTGTGCACTAAACAGTTCAGAATAGGCCTTATCAAAGCAAAGTTAGAGTCAAAATAAATAATGTCTAAATATGTGACGAAACAAGATTTTAAAGTACAATAACTTTTTTTTTTGTAAATGGCTAATAAGCGTCCCATTTTGGATAGACCTGCACCTTGCCGAAGTTCTAGATTACTAGAACAGGTGAAATGGCTTGCGTGTTCTAATGAGCTAAAGAGCCAAACTTCAGGTCCAACCAAAGCAGTAGGGTCGTTGGTGAGGAACTAGACTAAGACAGGTCCCGAAAGAGGGCAGCGGCTCTTTCGGTACTTAGATTGGAATAGACCATAGGGGTCGGTATGGCAGTCCAAGACACACTATCGCGATGTGGAAGGCTACGGGGAACCACCACATTACCTCCCAAGTACACAGTGTACATAAATTGTAATAAACATGATGGCATTCTCGGGGGCAAAAGATTAAGGAGTTAAAATTGCTCTCCATTCAGATCTCCGGGAGGGGACTTCTTCGGAGGATGCGATTGGAAAGTTCAGAATAAGAGTCAGGAACATTTTGCGAGTCGGAGCGTGGAATGTTAGAAGTATGAAGCAAGTAGGTAAGCTAGATAGAAAACCTGAAAATTGAAATGAATAGGTTAGCACTAGACATAGTAGGGATCAGCGAAGTTCGGTGGCCAGAAGCAAGGGATTTTTGAAGTGGAGACTTCGGGGTAATTCATACAGGAGCAAAGAAAAGAAATTTGGGCGTGGGGATAGCTATGCGAAAAAGATAGGACACTGTGTAGAAAATTACTTACAAAAGATCGAAAAAGTACTCATGGTTAGA
This sequence comes from Platerodrilus igneus, assembly GCA_036346225.1. Taxonomy (NCBI): domain Eukaryota; kingdom Metazoa; phylum Arthropoda; class Insecta; order Coleoptera; family Lycidae; genus Platerodrilus; species Platerodrilus igneus. Next base: position 1,774,122 of record JARFIW010000221.1, on the reverse strand, counting down.
TTAAAATCTAAACCGGTAAACACAGTAATAATACAAGTATACATGCCCACCTCTACCTGCAGTGACGAAGAGGTAGAAGCGATCTACAAAGATATCGAAGTCATACTATGATAAGAAAAAGAACATGAAAATTTAATAATTACGAGGGATTTTAATGCAGTGGTAGGTGAGAGTAGGGAAGGAGCGGTAGTAGGTTTATTTCGTTTAGGAACGAGAAATGACAGGGAAAATAGGCTGGTAGAAATTTGCGACTAGAACAATTTAATCATCACTAACACATTATTTTATTATTATGCCAGAAGACAATATACTTGGAAGGTAGCAAGAAATATAGGTAGAAATAAAATAGATTACATTCTTGTTAGACAACGGTATAGAAATTAAGTAAAATACTGTAGAAGCTACCCAGAAGCAGATATAAACACCAACCACAACATCGTAATCATGAAGGATGCACTTAAATTTAAAAATTTGTAAAAAAGAAACGGAAAAAGACACTTTGACTTTGAGAAACTAAACGATAAAGATATTCAACAAAGATTTGAAAAAAGTAAAATGAATTACTGAAAGATATCGGGCAAATATCTGATACTAAGGAAGTAGAAACAGAATGGAATAACATGAAATCCAGCTTAGCTCTGCGGCCAGTGGTATTCTGGAGTATACACAAAAAGAAAATAAGAACATGAATAACAAAGGATATCCTGAATTTAATTGAAGAAAGACGAAAATACAAAAATAAATCAGACAAAACCTGAAAGCAGAGATACAAAGCCATAAAATGGGAGACTATTCGCAAATCCAGGAAAGCTATAGAACAATAGATTGATGAAAAGTGCAATGAGGTACAAACCAAGATGGAAATAGGAAAGACAGACGAAGCATTTAAACTAATTAGAATAAATTTTAGAGATATAAAACCATTTAGCAAAAATATAAAGAACGTGGGAGGAAACGTCATTTTGAAAAAATGTAGAGAACGTGGGTAGATAGCAAGAATATATAGGGAATTTATATGCAAGAGAGGAACTAACAGCATTAGAACAGGAATCAGACATTGAAAATGATGACCTGGGATATCCTATACCTAGAGATGAGTTTGTATTAGCAGTAAAGGGTCTAAAAATGGTAAGGCGCCGGGTACAGATAAGGGGCAAGCAGAAACTCTAAAAGCCGCTGGACAAGCAGTAACAGAGCGTCTCTTCTAACTTGTAAGCTATATGTATGAGACAGGCGAGATACCCAAAGATTTCAAACGTAACCTCATAGTAACTATATTAAAAAAGAAAGGCGCGGATAGATGTGAAAATTTTCGAACAATAAGTTTGAGAGCACACGTGTCAAAAATATTAATTGGAGTTGTACAAATACGAATGGAAAAACGAGCTGAAGAAATACTAGGAGAAGATCAATTTGAGTTTAGGCGAAACAGGGGAACATGGGAGGCTATTTTAGCTCTGAGAGTGATAATGGAGAAAACAATAGAAAAGGGGGACAGCGTGTATATAGGGTTTGTAGATCTGGAAAAAGCATTCGACAATTTAAAATGAAAAAAAATGTTTGAAATACTCAAAAGGATTGGAATGAGTTATAGGAATAGACGAATAGTACATAGCCTATACAAAGAGCAAACAGCAGTAGTAGAATTAGAGTAGGAACATAGAGAAGTAAACATTAAGAAAGGAGTGAGACAGGGGTGTGCCCTATCCCCATTAATTTTAAAACTGGTACATTAAAAACGAATACTGTCAAATGCAGTAAGATACTTGGAATTACTATGTAGGTACAAAAACTTGATATGCTTAGATTTGCAGATGATATAGCGGTATTAGCAACTAGCAAGGAAGAGTTAGAATCCGCTCTTAATGAAATGGCCACGGTTCTAACAGAGAGATACGATATAAAAATTAACAAAAATAAAACTAAAGTACTAGTATGCAAAGGAGGGGAAAATAAATCAAAAACAAGAATACATATAGGTACCAAGAACTTACAATAGATTAAGGATTTCTGTTACCTAGGAAGCCAAATAACGCAAGATGGGGAAAGCACAAAAGATATAAAACAAAGATTAGCACAAGGTCGGGCTGCATTTAACAAGAAAAAGCAACTACTGTGTTCAAAGACAACAAACATAGAAACAAAGAAAAGATTGCTTAAAATATATGTATGGAGCACAGCACTGTATGGCTGTGAAGCCTGGGAAGTAAGAGAAGTGGATAAGAAAAAGGTAGAAGTCTTTGAAATGTGGTGCCACAGACGTATGGTGAAGATATCATGGACATACAAAGTTGAGAACAAAGAGGTACTAAAAATAATAGGGGAAGAACTAAATATGTAGAAAACGGTAAAAAAGAGGAGAAATTGAATGATAGGCCACATACTGCGGCATGAGGAAATAGTGCGAAATATATTAGGAGCAGAGATAGGAAAAAAAAGAAGTAGAGGAAGACCTAGGTTAGACTATTGCTCACAGATAGTGAAAGATGTAGGCTGTAGGAATTTCAGGGAAATCTGTAGGCTAGCTCAGAATAGAAATTAGTGGAGGTACGCATCCAACTAGTTCCAAGAGGGATAAACTAATGACGAAAAAATAACTGTACTTAAACATGATGATTATTATAAGCAATTACAGGTACTGGTTGTGCAATATTCCTGAATAATGTTAATTGTGTAAAAGGATTTACTAGAAAACTATTAATTCGGCAAATGTTTAAGTGTTGGCCAATCTTGTCAGTCAGGGGCTGCTTAACCCCCTTCACACACCATTGAATCTCTGTGAAATATGGCATATAATTACAAAACATCAAAAGGGAACCGAGCTGTATATAGGCTATTTGGGAATTTCAGGGAACTGTGTAGGCTAGCTCAGAATATAAATAAGTGGAAGTACGTGTCCAACTAGTTTTAAGACGGAAAACCTAATGACAAAAAATAAACGCAGATAAATCTGATAATTATTATAAAAAACTACAAGTGTTGCATGTAAAATATCTGCAACTAATGTTGACTGTGCGAAAAGGTATATTTTAAAAAATATTAAATCGGCAAATGTTCAAGTGCTGGGGGAACTTGGCAGCCACAGGCTGCTTACCCAACCATTGAATGTCTTAGAAATAGGGTATATAATTGTAAAACAATAGAAGGGGACCGAACTGCATCTAACAAGAAAGAGAAGCTCCTATGATCAAAGACAACAAACATAGAAACAAGAAGAAAATTGTTGAAAGCATATGTATGGAGCACAGCACAGTAGGCCTATGAAATACGGGTAATAGGAAAGCAGATAGAGAAACGGTAGCAGCCTTTTGGAATGTTGTACTTCAGATGTATGAGGATGATAGCATGGACAGACAAAGTTAATAACAAATAGGTTATAGAAATAGTAGGGGAATACAAATATCTGTGTAAAAAAAAGGAAAAATAGAAGGGCAGAATACGTTCTAAGGCATTTATGGGGAATAGTATGGGATATATTACAAGCAGAGATAGGAAAAAGGAGGTAGATGTAGACCTAGATCAGATAGTGATAGATGCAGACTGTGCAAATTTCAGGGAAATATGTAGGTTAGGTCAGAACAGAATAGGAAACAATGAGGGTACACGTCTAACCAGTTCCAGGACTAAAGACATAATGATGATGATGATAATAAGCGTTATTAGTTGCGTTCGTATTTTAAATAATAACTGACCTTCTAGTTGTACCTATTTCTAATACTTTTCAACCTTTCATAGTCGTGTAATATTTATAAATACTTTACTTGCATCAGTTGTTTTTTGAAGGAATTTCCAAAGCTATAGTGTCGATGTGGAGGCATTAAAAGTCGCTAAAAATTATAAACAAAAAGGGTGCTTGCTTACATCTTTTAGAGGCAACCTTTCCGCCCTATTATATTTTTAAAATAGAAAATAAATTTTGTACCATTGTGTGATATTCAATCCGAATTTCATGGTGCTGACTTCAGTATCTAAATCTTATTGCGTTCTACATGCGTCGTCTCTGATCGTAAGTGTGGAATTTTTAGAGAGTACTGCAGTGCGGAGATGCGGTTTAGTTATTTTAAATAGGTAATAAAAAATTGTACCAATGTTATTTAGCGAAAAATTATTTGTACTTTCTAATATCTGGAATTTGTATATTTAAACAGAATAACTTTCATTTAGTCATGATTTTCTGTTCTAAATTAATAAATAACGTGTCTACTAATTGCTTTACTATTTCTTTTTTCGGGAAGTGCAATTATTTCAATAAATTAAGAACTTTTGTCCGCTCTTAAGTCGTGAGGAACAGTGATTTAACAGTATATATAGATAGAATATTCAGTAGTAAAAATAATGAAGACCTTGTGTAAAGGTCACGATAAGTGGTGTGCTATAGAGCTCTATTAACCAATGCCGGTGCCAACATTGACAGTGTGAACTGGTTGCGTCAAACTTGTATTCAGATATACTACAGATAGTTTAAATATAAGTGTGGTATTAATGTGTTCCTAAAATTAAACGTGTTTTATGTTGTATTTAATATTTACAACTGTGCAACAATGGTTATCTTTAACAAATGCAGTAAGTACCCACCTTATTACAATGCTAAAATATGTAAATTGACAGTGAATGTGCAATCAATTGCTTTCTGAAACCTACAAAACGTGCTAAAGAATTTAATGATTTCTTGTACTTCGCTACTGATATCCAGGTGTTTTACGAATCGTTTCAGTGTGGATTTCGTTTGTACTACTCTAATCTTAAGATTACTCATTAAATGACGCAGTTTCTATATATTTTTGGAAATACCATACATTTGTTAGTGTAATACCCAATAATGTTTACAATTATTTATCATCTAGGAATGAGTAAACCTTGAGTGAATAAATTTGTTAGACTACTACCAATCATCTGAAAAACATTGTGATGTCATAGTTTTACGTTCGCTAGGGCCACGTTTTGCAGTAGAAAAGTTACCCTGACCTATTTCGGTATAATTGCGACACAATTTCAGTATGTTTATTCCATATGAAAATAAGTGGAATTTATGCAAACAAACCAAACAGAGCCGTAGTTAGGCTATTGTATATGTAAAACTGAATTGGTTTGGTGTGTCTGCTTTAACGAACGGAAATTTTTTACTCGAACACATTTTAAATGATAACTAGATTCAGTTTAATATTTAGTCTCTTCGACATACATTTTGTTCAGGGCAGTGTGCCAATTTCGCTAATTCATACTTACAGCAATACCAAGTTTGGTATAACGGGTCGACTGTGGTTAATTAGCAGCGGTTTTGCATGACGTTTAGAGCGATTGACCTGTTCAGTATTTTATAAGGGTCATTTGAAACATAAATATTTATTCATTCTTAGAAGATACATTGGTTAACGTTTGAAACCATTTTAGATGTTACAAATTTATTTTTCTTGAAACGCATCAGTTGGGTGTGTGATTTATATATTCAATTTTATATATTCTTTGCTTGAAACCAGTTTATTTAAACTTATACGATGAAAACGTTGAAGCTAAAAATAACCAATCATTTCCATTTTTATTTTTCATTATTTATTAATATTAATAACTGTTACAATCGGACAAAACTTAACAAAGCACTTAAATTTACCTACACGTTAGTACCACACCCCCTATCCCTCTAGCTTTTTCGCTCGGAAAAGTATACAATAAATTATTTCAAAATATTGTAGTTTTTAACTAATTCTTGATTAAGTGAACGCATTTTATATATCTCTTCCTCATACATTCAGCCTCATGCTTGACATCAATCTGCTATCTAACCAGAGCCAGTCTTTGAGGCTCTTGTAAAATTAATTTTTACTACATAGATGTTAATATACATATAAAATATATTCAAATTTACACGGGGTTAAATTTCCCCCGGGGCGTCAAATGCGTTTCAAATATTAAAGCTAATACTTACCTTAACCCGTAGTTATCCTAATCCAGGTGCGTCTTTTATCTCAGGGTGGCGTTCAGGTGTCCCCTTGTTTGGTTGGCGGTAGCTCTCCTATCAACAAAGCGCCGGTATGTTGTATAAAAAGAAAAAGGTAACGAAATTAAAGGGACCACTTCTTCGATTGTCTAAACTCTACGAAACACGTCTGCACCCGGGAAAGGCCGATAGTACATTCCCTTTGTTTCAACGCATCAGCTGCCACGAGCCATTGTCATCGCTCCAAGTAGGAGTAAAGTTCTGACGCAAATTGATGGGCACAGTTGCACGTTAAACATGAGAAATGCAGTCCTTGCGGCTTCCCAAACCACAAATCATGAATCAATATCCGGACTTATGTGAGAACCAAATCTTTGTGTGGTTTTCATGCAGCGCTTATATTAAACATAATAATACTAAAGAATTTTCCGTGCGGGGTTTTAAAATCCCCTGCACCTAACTAATACAATAAAACATAAACCCTTTTTAAAAAAAGGGCAACAATCGCATTAAAGCTTCTAAAAAAAAAGACAAATAAAAAGAAAAAAGTTTTTTGACACGAGAGGTCACTGTTACGAAAAATCTAGAGTAAATTTGTTTATAGATGCCACCTGTTTTTTTACATCGTAACAGTTTTTGCAGTACTAGGAAATGGACATGAGCAGCCATCCGATTTTTAAGTTTACTCAAATAAGCGCGCACAGTTCTTGTTTGCCGCCGCACCGACCGCACAAATTTAGTCGGGAGCATGAAAGTCACACACATAGCTAACATTTAACTTCACTATAAATCCAAATACAAAAATTACTTTTACATTTGCGTATGAATGAATACAAATTAACATTCATACATCAGAGGATATTCTCTTAAGCTGAACAATTTTTTTTTTGGCTTTTAACAAGATAGGGCAAAATATGATGCAGCAGCGAAAACGTTAACAAATCAGTCAGTGCTACTGCATTTACAATACATAGTTTTCTTAACCCTACCTTATCAAGTACAGCACTAAGATGCAAGTTAGCTTTTTCACCTTTCAAAACAAACCCTACTTTTGGTCATTAATACCAAAGGTTCGGAACAATAAATAGATAAAATAGTTTTTTAAAGGCCACTTACAATGAGAAAGATATTATTTACTTTAAGGTAAAGTCAAGATAGAATAACATGTCAGAGATAATTGCAGAGAGAAAGATAGATACTTAACCATCTGTGGGTTAGAGTATTATTTAAGCTATGATAAAATCACCAAGTTATTTTAAGAAAAAGATAATTAACAAGTTCTGGTCATACATTAATTATATTAAATAAAATCGATAAGATAACTTTGAAGAAAAAGATAAACACTAAACTTTAATAATTTAATATAATAATTAGGATAAGATAATGCATTAAGAAAATTTTTTTTTAAAAAGAGATAACGTAAAATCTAATTCAAAGATCTTCCACTTATTAAGGCACACCGTCCCTTCTATAAATGTAATAACAAAATAAGGAGGAACTCCTGTAGGAACTTGAAATGGGGTTTTTACTCATGTCCTCCAAAAGGAGAATTTCCGTGAATCGGTACTCGCTCGTACGAACAATATGGGGGACCAGATAGAAAGAGGAATTCAATCCCTGCATCCCGGCGTCAATTAAGAGAGGCTCGACACACAGGCCAAATCAAATAACAAATTCACTGTCAACGGCTATAACGCACATCAGCGGAAGACAGTGGCGATACACAGCTAGACGGAGATTCCCCACGTCCACGGCCAAATGTCGTGAAATAACAACCCTCTAACTATGCAGCGGCTTAGAAAGTAAATGAGACGGTAGAAAATAAAGGAAAGATAAAACGGGGAGGCGAGAGGTTTAGACCTTTATGGTAACCAGGAGGAGAGAAGAGGAAGGGCTCTAGTTGAGCAATAGCGATAGAAAAACGGTGGATAGCGAAGCACTACTCGATCAGCCAAAATATAGTCAGTAGCCCAAAGTGGGGGAACACCACTCTTAAGTGATGGATGGTTGTCTCGGTACTAACTTTATGAAGGCAATATGTGCAAATAATTGCGAAGTATGCTACATAGACACCGAAAGTCTTTTGTATAGTAAAGACAGGTCCTTCTGTTAAATGGAACATATGGCAACTGCGTAACTTCAAAACATTTCAGCATAATTGTCAATTACCAAAATTCACAATTTTCATAATCTTATATCAACAAATGTTATTAAACTGGTGTTAAACAAATTCAGTTCCTTCACATTACGCAGATAATAAGGATAATACCGTTATATTTCAAATTATTTTAATTGAAATGTACCGTAGTAGAATGTGAGGTTAGGTGAATATTTACATATTTTCTATATTTTTATTTTAGGCTATAGATATCTAAAACGGAAATAACTCTAATCTCTAACACGACTTTTACACAAGAATGAGCTCCCCTAAACGACACCAAAACTATAAATTTTTGTGGTGCATTTCAAAGCAATTGGATTAATAAATGAATTATTATTTAAGATGTAAGTTTACATGACGAGTTGCTTTTTATTACAAAATAAAATTTTTCAATACATTGTAGTGTGTAAGCAAATGTACAAATGTTAAGTCGTTATTTAAAAATACATACAGATTTTTAATTGTTGTCACTGTCTGTTGAAGAATCGTCGCCTTCGACTTGGATGAGCAATTCATTAACGGTCACATCTTGTACCTTTTCACATTCGAACCATTCTATAATTAATTTTCAACAGTTACATGTTTTTCTCAAATAATAAACATTAAAATATGACTTGCTTTAGAAATTATAAAACTCTTACTTTGGGCATACATTGTGTACAAAGTATCTTTGATGTTCATTTGGATGTTGCCTGGAAGATCTACAGTTTTGGTTTTCTTTCTAGACCTTTTTCTCAGGACTGCGTACAATTGGATTGCTCATTCTTCTTGATTTCACTCGAGTAATAGTGCTGACACTAATTTGCAGAGCTGCAGCTATAGTAGTATTATTATCTCATGGCGGGTGACCTTGAAAAAACCTGCGCGAGGAGGAGCTATATTAATAATCAAAATAAAAAAGTGAGACTAGAAATCATCGACTGCTTGCACGTCCAGTGTTGCCAGAGCAAAAATTGTCGAGCAACCAAGGAATGTGTTTTAAATAGTTTTATGTTGATTTTTGCTTTTCTATAAAAATGATCTGAGCTTATTGTTAGATGTGATACCCCAGATTATTGATTGATTGGGTCAGTGTACACAATATTTTATCACTTATAGTCACTAGTAGAACAAAAACAATTTGGTAGTACTACATATTCGTTTTTTTCAAATCAATAGACGTTTTTGTTTAAAATACAAACTATAAACTATAAACACTATAAAAATGTCAAATGCCCACCTCATAAATATTACTAAGATTTATTACAAAAACGTTTTAAGAATATGTTTACACAATGACACTCATGGTGTTGTAACTAACAAAAACAATTTTTAATTAATACCAAAAGGTTTTTATATCATTTGTTATATTAATATTATTATAAATTGCATATATCTCGTGCTTTATTTTAATGGATTATAGAATCTTTTATGCGTTTCAAATATTGAAACACATTAAAACAATCTGTCCTCCTTGACTATAAATCACCTCCTTCTTATTCATAATATTACTCTAAAAAATATCATAATTAATCATTTAACAAACATTCTTTTTAAATACTTACATTGCTGAAGAAATTAACTATCAGTTAGTTTTGAAAAAAACTGTTTTAATGACTATTACTTTATACAAATATTAAAACGGAAAACTGGAAACAATAAGACCTTGATAAGAGCGAGAATGACAATGACAGTTACGGTTCACATTCGGTATATACAGTATTGGGATCCGCTGAGTATGTGCACTGTTGCCACAGCAAATATTTATGGATAAAGAAACTACGAACCTAGAATTGTTTATAAGTAAAAACAAGTAAAAGCTTCGATATTATATGGAGGTCTGGATTTATTTAATATATTTATGAATTTCTAGATACCGCCAGCATGAACGGGGTCCTTATAAACAGTATTTTACTTAACGTAATAAATGGAATATTCGTGACGACGTATTAAAGCCACATTGCTAGCAAGATGTTTGTGGGTTGTACTGTAGCGTTGTAAATCTTGAGGTTTAAGTTTAAATTAAACCTATTGCGCATGTGACGTCACCCGCTATGAGATAATAATACTACTCTACCATCTAATATGTATAAAATTAATAAAAATACAATTGGTTATGTCAAAATGTTTACCTTACAGTTGATTTTTTTTCAATGCTCTACCCGAAAGTACTACATTAGCCAGGAAGCGAGTTTTTTTACTTGGAATTTTGAATTTTATTGCACTCTTGCTTTATCAAGCAAAGTAAGGATCTTTAACGTGCGTGACAACACACACACGGAACCTCCATTTTACCTCTCATCCGAACGAGGGCATATTTTTGTGAAAAATGCTCGTCTAACATTTTTCAAGCGGACCGTGTCGCGATTTGAACCCGGAACCTTGGGCATAGTAGTCACACGCATACCAACTACACCGCCGAGCCGCTTAAAATGTTTACCTTGTATGTGATTTTCCAATGCTCCACCCGAAGGTACTACATTGGCTAGGAAGCAAGTTTTTTTTTGCCTGGAAAATTTAGAATTTTGCCGAACCCTTGCTTTATCAAGTAAGGTAAGGATCTTTAACGTGCGTGACAACACTCACACACGGAACCTCCATTTTACTTCTCCTCTGAACGAGAGCGTATTTTTGTGAAAAATGCTCGTCTAACATTCTTCAAGGGGACCGTGTCGCGATTTGAACACGGGATCTTGGGCTTAGTAGTCACACGCATACTAACTACACCGCCGAGCCGCTTAAAATGTTTACCTTGCATGTGATTTTCCATTGCTCTACCCGAAGGTACTACATTGGCCAGGAAGCGAGTTTTTTTTGCCTGGAAAATTTAGAATTTTGCCGAACCCTTGCTGTCCCAAGCAAGGTAGGGATCTTTAATGTGCGTAACAACACTCACGCACGGGGCCTCCATTTTACCTCTCACCCGAACGAGGGTGTATTTTTGTGAAAAATGCTCGTCTAACACTTTTCAAGCGGACCGTGTCGCGATTTGAGCTCGGGACCTTGGGCATAATAGTCACACGCATACCAACTACACCGCCGAGCCGATTAAAATGTTTACCTTGCATGTGATTTTCCAATGCTCCACCCGAAGGTACTACATTGGCCAGGAAGCGAGTTTTTTTGCCTGAAAAATTTAGAATTTTGCCAAACCCTTGCTGTTCCAAGCAAGGTAGGGATCTTTAATGTGCGTAACAACACATACACGGGGCCTCCATTTTACCTCTCATCCGAACAAGAGTGTATTTTTGTGAAAAATGCTCGCCTAACATTTTTCAAGCGGACCGTGTCGGGATTCGAACCCGGTACCTTGGGCGTAGTAGTCACACACACACACTACTACGCCACAAAGCCGCCTCCTCCCTTCACAACCACTGAATGTCGGAGAAATAGGGTATATAATTGTAAAACATTAGAAAGGGGCCGAACTGCATCTAACAAGAAAGAACATCGCCTATGATAAAAGACATGAAACATAGAAACAAGAAGAAAATTGTTGAAAGCACATGTGTGGAGCATAGCAGAGCATGTCTATGAAATACGGGTATTAAAAAAAGCAGACGGAAAAGCGATAGCAGCCTTTTGGAATGCTGTGCGTCAGATGTATGAGGATGATAGCATGGACAGACAAAGTTAGTAACAAATAGGTTATAGAAATAGTAAAGGAAGAAGGATATCCATAGAAAAAAAAATAGGGCAGAATACGTTCTAAGGCATTTTTGGGGAATAGTATGAGATATATTACAAGCCGAGATAGGAAAAAGGAGATAGATGTAGACCTAGATCAGACAGTGATAGATGTAGATTGCAAATTTTAGGAAAATGTGTAGGTGAGTTTAGAATAGGAAACAATGGTGGTACGCGTCTAACCAGTTCCAGGACTGAAGACCTAATGATGATGATATATATTAACTAGATATAAAGAACAAAAATATTACAAACAAAAATTTTACATTACATATAAAATACAAAAACATTAAATAAAGCATAAAATAAACGATCACAACTATTTTCAAAAATCGGAGAAACCAATAAAATAGTATTTATCAGCGCTTTGCTTTGCTACGATCAATGAAAACAATAATTCCATATCTATTTTTATAAAATTTGATCTCATATTTTATGAAATAATATTTTTTCTTAAACATGTTTCCAAGATCAACAGTGCGGCTTATATTCGCGAGAATACGGTATTTCATTTGTTAAGAAAAAATGGGTACTTACAAAACTTCGGGGCGGGAACAGGTAGTTTGGTAGGTAGGTCTTCCTGGCAATCAATGGCATGTGGTTCTGATTTCGTCCCACTTCCTTAAATAACCACACCACACAACCAACAAAATTCGTCAAGGCCAACTAGTTGACCTTGAAAATTCGGAAAATAACGTCATTATTCTTCGAAATTGCACAAAAACGTCCGTGCAACGTTAAGAAAATGACCGAACGATGTGAGAAAACATTCACAGCACGTAAGAAAACGTTTGTGCAACGTAAGAAGACATCTGTACGCCTTTTTTTTTAAAGTTTTGTAAAATAATTTTAAAAGATAAAAATTTTTAATATTTAGAAACTCATGGCGGTCCACATGAAAAGGATTTGCGGGCCGCATGTGGCCCGCGGGCCGTAGTTTCTCACCACTATACTAACCTATATGTATGATCAACAACCGCTTGCAACACAATGAAAGACCTTTCTTTTCTATTGATTAAGTCACAATATCTATCTGAAGGCGGTAGAATGTGGATGTGCGTACCATCAATCGCTCCAATTATTTGGAGGCAGTGTGTTCTAGTTCCAAAATTAAATGCAATACTGTATTCTTCGGCATTCGGCATGTTTGAATATTGTGCCACTATTTCACTATTTAAACTTGAATTACATTTCGGGCACATTTTGCCACTGTGGTTTTGTGTATTTCAAAACCAACACCGATCATTCTGTATTCAGAACAGTTTGCTAAATAACATGTGTTACAGCTACTTGTTTTTTAACAGATAACGGTTTACGACACCTTAAATATTTAGGATTTGGAGATAATTTGTAATTTAGTTGTTGACAAATCCAAAGAAATGACAGTTTTGTAATTCGAAAGTACTCACACCACTCTTTATCAGTCAAGTCTTTTTGAACTATATTCTCCCACCAATCTAATGATCTTGGTCTCATCCATGTACCTTTTGTGTGGCACATTACGAAAATCTAAATTTGTACAAGAAGTGCGGATCAAGTGTTGCAAAACATAGCAGCAAAGGCGTTCTCTACTGGCGGTGATAATACTGATATACACTTCAGTACTCATATTTATAAAATTCATTATGCTTTGCGCATAAAAAAGGATAGTTGCACTAATGATACTCAAAAATGCGGTATATTAGCGTCGTATGGATACGTACACCTAACCTTACGTTTGGTCAACTTAAAGTCTGCTCTAGGAATTCAAACACATTATTTTGTTGTGGTAAACCCGAGTGAATAATGCAACTTCAAGAAAGTGTTATTTCGCTACTGGATTTTACATCTTTTTTGTTGTGAATACCCTACAGCAGTAATGTACTTCGGTTGTATTACTACGGACGTAATCGCTCGTGTATACGCAGTCTATTTAATAATTTCGACTTGTAACTGTATACAATATTACCTGTTTTTAATAATCAAAACTCCTTTTCCATTTTTGATGTTAGTTAAACCGGGTTAGTTTATAAATGACAAAATATAGGTTTCTATCTTACCAACATAATGCTTCGTTTCACATCTTGTTTATTGTTTACTTATAATTTTGTGCATTTTTATTGCCAAATCCCTGTTTTACGAAATACAACATAAACATTAGGATTGCATTGGATTATGCGCTCGTTTTTACTAATGTGTAAATTATATCCTAATTTATTTATAATAGTTATGTAAACTTTACGTCATTCCTGAAGTGCTGGAAATAGTTTTGTGGTTAGATACATAATGCCCTGATAGCGGTTCTTTGTATCCGCTGCTATTAAATCTACAGTTACCCATAAAAGTGCATTAAAATTTAGAAAATAGCTGTGTGTATTATACTGTAGGTAATTTTAGATTTAATTGGCTTCCCATTATAAATTCCATTTAGTTGAAACTATTAGTAATGTATGTAATGTATGCGTGTATCCAATGTAACCGGAAATACTCTAGTGGACGATTCCGCAAGCAATTAAGTGACAAATGGTTGATTTGAACATATGATCACGTTTTTGAGAAATTTTTTTTTTATTTTACAATTATTTATTAATGTGTCGGGACACATTTTCTTGCTGTCGTTAGCGATGAGATAAAACTTATTGCGAAGCATGTGATAACTAATATCGAAATCTTTAATATGCACTTTTTGATTGTACCAGCAAATAGTAATGCCCTAAAGTCAAGTCGAGGGTACCCTATATAAGACGTTACTTAGATAATTGTTTACCCTGTATTGTTTTTGTTGTTTCAGTATCATAACATTGATTGTGTGCACTTGAATGACTAATACAATTATTAACAATCACAAATCTTGTGATGCCCAAGATAAGATACTTAAATATTAGAAGAAATGTCAATGCTCGAGAATTTAGATTCAACTTATTTAAATCGAAAATATAGCAAATACTCCCTTAGTTTTAACATTTACGCAATCATTTTGTATAAAAATATTCAAGGTGCATAATTTAACAAATTTCTACTTTGAAAAATACCTAGAAAACGTTATCACCATTTAAACCAGTCGAGAAAATACTAACCACTTTGCCAACTTAACAGACATTGTAGTTAATATAAAATGAGCGCGGACTTGAGTTTGAAACCCTGTACAAACTATTTATACACATGGAAAGCGATTGTATAGTATGAGAACGTGTTTTTATTTACCATTGCTTCCCAAAGGTATAACTTGTTTAGTAGTTTTCCTAGTTCGCATTTGTGTGAAGGTTAATGTATTTGAGGAGCTGCACATTAAAAATACTAAATATGTTTACTTACTATGGTAAGTTTTTTTTGTCATCAGCTAGTCGTTTGTTTCAACTTTTGAAGCCTTCTAATCTGCGCCAATTACTACATGTCAACATGCCTGTATCAACCAACATCGTTTATAATTTGTGTAAAATATTCCGTTTGCGAAATTTTTTCTATTTACATTACTTTTCATTGTCAATGATACCAGTTCTAGGTGTCGCAAGTGATAGTCCATGGGCTGATCTTTTGCTTTAGTACATTTCTCCAGAGAAATCGCTTTCCACTAATTCGCCTTAGTACATATTCGTTTGTTGCTATTTGACTAGTTAATTTGCTACATTTTTCTGTAGCACCACACTTTAAATGGTCAACCTTACTTCTCTCTGTTTCATCTGTTTCAGTATAGTCCATGTTTTATAACCTATGGACTCTATACAAATATTCTTAAATAGCTTTTTCGTTATATTTCAATTAATGTTTAATATAAGCAAATTATGTCTGTAGGAGAATACTTTGTTTACAAGGTGCGTAAAGTTATTCGCGACTTTGTAAGCACTAACGTTCTTATAGGTGCTAAAAGTTAGTGTTTCGTTAGTGTTCTTTATTGCTTTATAAAAGAAAATCGCCGAATAAACGTCTCGCCGAAAAAAACTTTTTACAGTCGAAAGTTAGTGCATTGTTAGTGCTTTTTAGTGCTTCATATCTTAGAGGCGTAGGACGAATAATAAAAAAGTACTTTATTGCGGCTAACTTCACCATTGACCGCGGTTTGATTCAAATTCAAAAATTCGTTTTAGTCGGAAATTAGTGCTTTGTTAGTGCTCTTTAGTGCTTTATATGACAGCGACGTACGACTAGTAATAAAAGAGTTGTGACCACTTACATTTTTGCGGCTAACTTTACAACTGACCGGAGTTTGTTTCAAATTAAAAAATTTGTTTTAGCCTAAAGTTAGTGCTTCGTTAGTGCTCCTTAGTGCTTAATATTTCAGCGGTGTACGGCTTCTAATAAAAAATTATGGCGACTTGTAATTTTAATTCTAACCGCAATTTGTTTCAATTTCAAAAAACTTTTGCAGTCGAAAGTTAGTGCTTTGTTAGTGCTCTTTAGTGCTTCATATTTTAGTGGCGTACTACTTCTAATAAAAAGGTTGTGGCTACTTATATTTTTAATTCCAGTCGCTGTTTGTTTCAATTTCAAAAAACTTTTGCAGCCGAAAGTTAGTGCCTTGTTAGTGCTCTTTAGTGCTTCATATTTAAGTGGCGTACGACTACCAATAAAAAGTTGTAGCCACCCATATTTTTAATTTTAGCCACGGTTTGTTTCAATTTTAAAAAACTTTTGCAAATGAAAATTAGTGCTTTGTTAGTGCTTTTTAGTGCTTAATATCTCAGCGACGTACGACTTCTAATAAAAAAGTTGTGGCCACTTACATTTATGCGGTTAACTTCACAACTGACTAGGGTTTGTTTCAATTTTAAAAATTTATTTTAGCCGAAAGTTAGTGCTTCGTTATGCGTCGTTAGTGCTTTATATCTCAGCGGCATGCAACTTCTAATAAAAAAGTTATGGCCACTTACATTTTTGCGGTTAACTTCACAACTGACTAGGGTTTGTTTCCATCTTAAAAATTTATTTTAGCTGAAAGTTAGTGCTTCGTTATGCGTCGTTAGTGCTTTATATCTCAGCGGCATGCAACTTCTAATAAAAAAGTTATGGCCACTTTTATTTTTAATTCTAGTCGTGGTTTGTTTCGATTTCAAAAAACTTTTGCAGCCGAAAGCCAGTGTTTCGTTAGTGCTCTTTAGTGCTTTATATTTCAGTGCTATACGACTGCAAATAAGGAAGCTACGACCAGCTGTCCGCTGTTTGTTGAAGCTTCAAAAATTTGTTACCGCCGTAAGATAGCGTTTTATTAATGATCTTTTAATGCTCCATATCTCTGTAGTGTACGACTACCAACAAAACAGTTGCGTCACTTACAACTGGCCGCGGTTTGTTTCAACAACAAATATTTTTTTACAGCCGAAAGATAGTGTTTTAATTTCTCAAAGTCAAAGTGCCTTTTTCTGTTCCTTTTTTCAAAATTTTAAGTTTAATAGCGGCTTTCATAAATACGATGTTATGGTCAGTGTTTATATCTGCTTTCGGGTAGCTTCTAAAGTCTTTTACTTGATTTCTAAACCGTTGTCTAACAAGAATGTAATTTATTTGATATCTTCCTATATCTTTTGGCATTTTCCGCGTGTATCGTTTTCTAGCATGATGATAAAATAATGTGTTTGTGATGGTTAAATTGTTCTTGTCGCAAAATTCTACCAGCCTATTTCCCTTGTCATTTCTCGTGCCTAAACCAAATAAACCTACTACCGCTCCTTCTCTACCCTCACCTACCACTGCATTAAAATCCCCCGTAATTATTAAATTTTTATGTCCTTTTACGTATCTTAGTATGTCTTCGATATCTTTGTAGATCTCCTCTACCTCTTCCTCACTGTAGTTAGAGGTGGGCATGTATACTTGTATTACTACTGTATTCACCGGTTTAGAATCTAACCATGAGTACTCTTTCGTTCTTTTGTAGGTAGTTTTCTACACGTTGTCTTCTATTTTTTCGCATAACTATCCCCAATCCCCAATTTCCTTCCTCTGATTCTGTATGAATTACCCTAAAGTCTCCGCTCCAAAATCCTCCGCCTCTGGCCACCGAACTTCGCTGATCTTCACTATATCTAATGCTAACCTATCCATTTAAATTTTTAAGTTCTCTAGCTTATCTACTTGCTTCATGCTTCTGACATTCCACGCTCCAATTCTCAAAATGTTCACGACTCTTTTTTATACCTTTCGATCACATCCCCCGAAGTAGTCCCCTCCCGAAGATCCGAATGGGGGACTATTTTACCTCCGGAATTTTTTACTTCAGAGGATGCCATCATCTTTAATAACAATTTACGTACGCTGTGTACTTGGGAGGTAATGTGGTGCTTTCCCGTTGCCTTCCACATCGCAGTAGTGTGACTTAGAATGTCATACCGACCCCTATGGTCTCTGCCACTCCAAGTACCGAAAAAGCTGCTGCCCTCTTTTGGGGACCTGTCTGTCTAATTCCTCACTAAAGATTCTACTACTTTGGTTGGACCTGTAGTTTGGCCTTTTAGATCACTGGAACGCGCAAGCCATTCCACCGTTTTAGTAATCTAAAGCTTTTCAAGGTGCAGGTCCATTCGGAATGGACATATATATATATATATATATATATATATATATATATATATATATATTACTCATATTTAGACCAGGGTAGAAAATTAATGGATTACATCAAATAATTTTAATCACCGTGTATAAGGAAGTTTATTAGATAATACGCTTTATTAAAAACCCGTGGAGAATAAAAATTCATTCGTTTTATTAAAAATAAGAGATTAAAATTATTTACAAGACGCTTCATATAAAAATAAGCAGTTTTAAAATGCTCAACGTGTAATTTAATTATTCCAAAGTAAAGAATCAAATGGAAATTACGTGCAAGATTTATATGAATTGATTCAAGTTTGGGCAACGAGTATTAAACGAAACGTACAGATAATAATTGAATATTTAATTAGGATTCACTAAAAATTAAAGAGTATTAATTTTAATTGAAGTTAATTGAACCGTTAGTAACAGATAATATCTATAGAAACTTGTAAAACCCAAGATTATAATACCAGAAAATAAAGCTCTGAGAATTAATATTATTTTGAACACCTGCGTAGTTTAAATATCACATACGGCGTAAATTTTGTAGATAATTAATAGTTTCAAAGAATCTTGGAGAAACCGGGGCTTAATATTCACGAGAATGTGCGATACGGGGTTATTAAACCCAGATAACAGTCCACATGGACTAAAATATAATCGATAATAAAGAATATCAATTTGCACCAATACGAACAGGTTAGAAAAGGAAAGAGAAATGCGTCAAGCAAAGACACATATAGTAAAAGGCGGGATTTAAGCAACGTCACGAGGGTCACAATTGGTTGAAAATAGGATGCAAATATCAGAGGTAGAAACAACAATTTCGGTATAAAAGTCAATTAGTTATTTCTCGGACATGCTTGCGTGCCGTGTGTTGAAATTTCTGAGATTTAAATGGGACGAGTGAAAATTCGTAAAATCGACGCGCGAGCGACAGACTGGGAACATAGAATGAGGAATTCTTTAGAATTACCCGTTTTGAGGACAAAAGCGACGTGCCGGCTTTTTGCTATATATACCGAGATGAATATAAACAAGCTCTCTTAGACTTTTGACTATTCGATGCGTTAAAAGCTCTTACATCCGCGACTTGATTGAAGATGTTAAACAGTGCATTTTAGTTTGAGAAAATAATTTAAAATTTTGCTCGTATATTTTAGTGATTCAAAATAGTTGGTTATTTACGTGCTAACATGAATGTACTTCAGTGCACTTAGATACAAGGTAATAAAATTTAGTTTCACTGTACCAATTAGCAAAATTTACAACGACAAATGTATACACAAAAGTAGGCAGTTTTGGCGTATATTGGTGAAAGAAGTATGAAGTTATTTGCTATTTTTCGGGGTGTTAATAATTAAATGGTTCAAATACGTGTCTGGATCCACGAAACAAGGGTCAGATATACACAGATGAATTCCGGAAAAGCCCAGAAACAACTTTAAATAAATGGTGATGGAGTAAATTTTAAAAGCGTTGAGAATTAGAAGCCGTAAATATAATCCTGTTGGAATGGTGTGATTAACTAAAGGGACGATGTACTTTGAAGCTACGAGGACGGTGACCTTCAGGTAAATTATACTATTTTGTTTGACATTTTTGTGTGTGTTGAATAACTTTATAATTGATTTACTTTAAATGGACATTAGTGAAATTGTACCAACCATAAAATTTTAATTTTAAGATGAAATTTGCTTGTTGAAGTAGAAAGGGGTATATAGTTTTGATGTTCGGTAATATGTTGAAAATTTGGGTATGTCTTTGAGCTCAATTAGACGAACCTGGTTAATTAACGTAAAGGGGTGGTAGATGCTCCCTTTATACTCAGACTCCGGTCTGCTTATATTGTTATATTAATTAGTAGGCATCCAACAAGGACTTTAATTTTGGATGCACATTAAAATGATAATAAAATTAATCTTGAAATTCTTTTTAAAACTGAAATTTATGCTGAGTTTTAATTTTGAAATTTTAATGTATTCTGAATATTGATGTAAATAGAGTTAACGTTGATGTTTTTGGTAGGAATGTGTTGTTTTTTTTATGAATGAGGAGGTTTATAACATTAGGTGAGCAGCCGAGGCGAAAAGAGGATCACAGCCGTTTATGACGCCCAATCTGTGGGACTAGAATTTTTTTGTTGAAAGGACCCAGTTCCCGCATTCAAAGGAGAATATCACAGAAAATTTTGGCGCCCAACGTGGGGCTCGAGTTCCAAATAAAATTTTTGTTATTTTATTCCAGGAAACTGGCGATCTGAGAAAGAGAGTTTCTGTTTGTGTATAAATTTAAGAGTATTTTTAGAGTGTGTGTGAGTGATTAGAACGTATGCAGAGAAAAGAGTGGTTAAGGAGTCAAGGAGTGGAAATTGGAAGTGACGATAGTGCATTGTGTGAGAAAATTTCGAAAATGGAAGAAGCTGGAGGCAGTAGAGATCAGTCGAGGACGGAATCAGGAGAAACAGGAAATGAGTTAATGATGAGAATGTTAGAGGAAATGCGATTAGCTAGGGAAGAATCGAATAGAGCGAGAGAGGACTCAAATCGAAAATTTGACCGAATGAGTGAAGAATCGAACAGGAAGTTAGAGGAGATTAGTCAGAAAATAGATAAGACGAATCAAGAAGTTTCAGAATTTAAAAATAGTCTTACCGTAAAGATGGGGAAGTTGAAAATAGGGTTGATAAAATGAGCGTGATATTACAGGTCTTCGACAGGAAATGGGACATTTAAGGTCCGAAGTACGCATTTTTGTGAAGAAGAGATTAATATAAAATGACTGAAGTGACGGACTCATGTAGGGATCAGTTAGGCAGGGTAGAACGCGAAGTTAGTAGTATCAAATACAACATGTCAAATTTAACGGGGGATGGTCCCAGATTTTCTACAGGTGGAGTATCATTGGACCAACACATGAAGTTTTATGGCGATAACAGGGTAAATCCACAAATTTTTATTAATAGCGTAAGAAATCTAGTGGGAAATTTATTTGACGAACAGACTAAACTAAATACGATAAAGGCTTTATTAAAGGACAATGCGGAGGCATGGTACAATTTAGTAGGACAGGACATAGACACGTATCAGGACTTTGAAAACAAATTTTTACAACATTACTGGAGTGATCACAAACAGGATCAGATTAGGGACGACTTGATTACAGGAAAATTTAAGGGAGAGTTTGCAGGTTCTAGGAGCAATATGCCATCCGCAAATACAGTGTGGCCAAACAACTGAATCCACCATTGACGGACAGACAGATAATCAAGTACCTATCACGACATTTTGAACTGGAAATTAAACAACACGTGGCCTTACAAAACATCACAGAACGGGAGACGTTTTGGAATACTTACAGAGATATGACGATGTATGTGTTGGACGGACAAGAGAGATACGAGAACGAAACGTTAACACAGTTAGGTTTGACAACAGGACACCGAATTATCCGAGACGGCCTGACTACAACAGAAATTTTCGACCGAATTGGGAACGACGAGGACAGGAATACAGGAGCAATAGTGCGACTAGGGGACCGACGCCAAGACCTAGTTACACGCGACAGAACAGTTTATCGGAGGTAAACAGGACTGTGACCAGCACGCCGAATAGAGACAGGGACACGGATATTAACACGAGGAGGACGTACGCACAGGTTGTAGAAGGACAACCAGGACCAAGCACGGAAAACAGGATGGGACAGGATTTTTAGAACGCGACAGACCACTAGATTTCTGTGTAAATGTGTATGAACATCCACGTGAATTTTTCAAAATTGAGGAGGAAGTAGAGCCAGAAACTGTAGAAAATTATGTTTGCCAATTATTAATTTAGAAATTTTGAAAATAATGTAGAAGTATTACTTGATACAGGGCAGAGGCGAGTTTAATATCGGAGGAATTCGTCAGCAAAATTAGGGATAAGGTTTGTGATAGGATTATGCCTATAAAACGTAGCCATTTAGTAGCTCCAAATAAAAGAAGTTTGCTGTAGTAAATAGTGTTGTGGTGCTTAGGATAGATATAGGAGGTTTTAGCTGTGAACAGGAGTTTGTAATTGTACCTGGACTGAAGTTTCAGAGCATTTTAGGTGTTGACTGTATGATGAAGTTAGGGTTTTGATAGATATGGAAAGGAAGGTAATAAGGATTAAGGATAGGGTAGTGCCATGGAAGGGCAGTTATGAAGTCACAGAGGATGACACGGGGTTTAGTATTAATGTAGTAGAGGTAGAAGATGATGAAGGTAAACAGATCAACACGATAAGATGTCCAGAGGAAAGGAAAGTAGAGGTTCAAGCTTTAATACAAAAACATGCAGAAGTAGTGGGGGTAGAAGCAGCATATCAGGAGCAGGTGAAGGCGAAATTAAGTAAAGATGGCAAGTTTGTTTTTAATCAAGTAGATTTAAGGGATTCATTCTGGCGGATTCCATTACACAAGCATTCTAGCAGGTACAGAGGATTTTCCGTAGAGGAAAATTTGATAATTTTAAAGTAGTATCGTTTGGTTTGTCGGCAGAAAGGGAAACAATAATAAATGAGAAACAGACAAGTGTAGGGCATGAAGAAGAAGCAATATGTAAGAGTCAGGATAATAGGAATGATAAGTTTATGGTATGTGAGATAACAGGGATGTTAAGTGTAGATATAGAAGGGGGAGAGATAGGGATGAAGAGTATTAGGATGGTAAGTAGAAAGACATGGAGGGTCAAGAAGAGAGTTAGATTTAAATAGGATAGGGATAGAATAGGTGTAGATAGAAGAGTAGAAGTAAGTGTTTATAGAAAATAAAGCTAGGTATGGGATAAATATGGGAGATAGTTAGAAATAGGTTTAGGAGGAGAATAAAGAGTAAATGTAGGAAGAAAATAAGATAGGTTAAGTATAGATATTTCATATAAGATTAGTGGAGAGTTAGGAATAGAGTAAGAGTAGGATAGGTATATAGGATTAGGTAGGGGGAAGTAAAGTATAGTGAAGATTAGTTAAAAGTTAAGAATAGGATAGGTATATAGGATGTATATAGGATTAGATGGATAAGTAGGATAAAGTTAGGGATAATTTCAGTTTATAAAATTAGGTGAGAGTTAGGAATAGGATAGGGATATAGGATAGGTGTAAATATTTTTTTTTCGATTGGAGACAAAGTAGGTAAGTTAGATAGATAAGGGTAGAAAGAGATAGGCAGTTTGTTTGTAATTTTTTTTGTCTAAATGTTTTATATTTGAAGTCAAATAAGTGGGATTATTTGTATTCAAATAGGGGGAAAATACTCATATTTAGACCAGGGTAGAAAATTAATGGATTACATCAAATAATTTTAATCACCGTGTATAAGGAAGTTTATTAGATAATACGCTTTATTAAAAACCCGTGGAGAATAAAAATTCATTCGTTTTATTAAAAATAAGAGATTAAAATTATTTACAAGACGCTTCATATAAAAATAAGCAGTTTTAAAATGCTCAACGTGTAATTTAATTATTCCAAAGTAAAGAATCAAATGGAAATTACGTGCAAGATTTATATGAATTGATTCAAGTTTGGGCAACGAGTATTAAACGAAACGTACAGATAATAATTGAATATTTAATTAGGATTCACTAAAAATTAAAGAGTATTAATTTTAATTGAAGTTAATTGAACCGTTAGTAACAGATAATATCTATAGAAACTTGTAAAACCCAAGATTATAATACCAGAAAATAAAGCTCTGAGAATTAATATTATTTTGAACACCTGCGTAGTTTAAATATCACATACGGCGTAAATTTTGTAGATAATTAATAGTTTCAAAGAATCTTGGAGAAACCGGGGCTTAATATTCACGAGAATGTGCGATACGGGGTTATTAAACCCAGATAACAGTCCACATGGACTAAAATATAATCGATAATAAAGAATATCAATTTGCACCAATACGAACAGGTTAGAAAAGGAAAGAGAAAATGCGTCAAGCAAAGACACATATAGTAAAAGGCGGGATTTAAGCAACGTCACGAGGGTCACAATTGGTTGAAAATAGGATGCAAATATCAGAGGTAGAAACAACAATTTCGGTATAAAAGTCAATTAGTTATTTCTCGGACATGCTTGCGTGCCGTGTGTTGAAATTTCTGAGATTTAAATGGGACGAGTGAAAATTCGTAAAATCGACGCGCGAGCGACAGACTGGGAACATAGAATGAGGAATTCTTTAGAATTACCTGTTTTGAGGACAAAAGCGACGTGCCGGCTTTTTGCTATATATACCGAGATGAATATAAACAAGCTCTCTTAGACTTTTGACTATTCGATGCGTTAAAAGCTCTTACATCCGCGACTTGATTGAAGATGTTAAACAGTGCATTTTAGTTTGAGAAAATAATTTAAAATTTTGCTCGTATATTTTAGTGATTCAAAATAGTTGGTTATTTACGTGCTAACATGAATGTACTTCAGTGCACTTAGATACAAGGTAATAAAATTTAGTTTCACTGTACCAATTAGCAAAATTTACAACGACAAATGTATACACAAAAGTAGGCAGTTTTGGCGTATATTGGTGAAAGAAGTATGAAGTTATTTGCTATTTTTCGGGGGTGTTAATAATTAAATGGTTCAAATACGTGTCTGGATCCACGAAACAAGGGTCAGATATACACAGATGAATTCCGGAAAAGCCCAGACACAACTTTAAATAAATGGTGATGGAGTAAATTTTAAAAGCGTTGAGAATTAGAAGCCGTAAATATAATCCTGTTGGAATGGTGTGATTAACTAAAGGGACGATGTACTTTGAAGCTACGAGGACAGTAACCTTCAGGTAAATTATACTATTTTGTTTGACATTTTTGTGTGTGTTGAATAACTTTATAATTGATTTACTTTAAATGGACATTAGTGAAATTGTACTAACCATAAAATTTTAATTTTAAGATGAAATTTGTTGAAGTAGAAAGGGTATTTAGTTTTGATGTTCGGTAATATGATGAAAATTTGGGTATGTCTTTGAGCTCAATTAGACGAACCTGGTTAATTAACGTAAAGGGTGGTAGATGCTCCTTTATACTCAGACTCCGGTCTGCTTATATTGTTATATTAATTAGTAGGCATCCAACAAGGACTTTAATTTTGGATGCACTTTAAAATGATAATAAAATTAATCTTGAAATTCTTTTAAAACTGAAATTTATGCTGAGTTTTAATTTTGAAATTTTAATGTATTCTGAATATTGATGTAAATAGAGTTAACGTTGATGTTTTTGGTAGGAATGTGTTGTTTTTTTTTATGAATGAGGAGGTTTATAACATTAGGTGAGCAGCCGAGGCGAAAAGAGGATCACAGCCGTTTATGACGCCCAATCTGTGGGACTAGAATTTTTTTGTTGAAAGGACCCAGTTCCCGCATTCAAAGGAGAATATCACAGCAATATATATATATATATATATATATAAGCAAGATTAAAGCCATAATGCTCTTTCTTACATTCAACCTGCAAATGTAGTTAAAACAGCATCATCAATCGTACTAATAGATATAAACTCAAATCTAACTATTTAAGTTTCACAGACATGTACTTACACGCACGCACATACAAGCACACGCACAACGCGCGCACAACACACACACGCACACGCACACACACACACACACATACACGCCCACACACACACCACACATCCACACCCACACACAAAAACACACACGCATACACACTGGGAGAAATATTGCCTGATTTCTGACAAGTTGATAAATATTCCTAATAAAGTTTACGAAATCTGGATACTGAAGGTGCTTCCCTAATATTCAGAGAATATAATTCCACAGCATAGAGCGTATAGCCACAAAGGAGCAGTGGTATGGTTGAGTGTCGCGGGTAGGTATAGTAATAGATCCTCATGCCTTGCATCATAATGACGATTAGAGATACAGACGAACAAAAAGCTTAAATGAGGTGGAGATTGATTTAAAACCATTTATAGAGAAAAGTTGCTACGTGAAGATTTTGTTTTTTGTTCAACTTAGCCGGTGCTAGTGTAATATAACTCAGAGTTATCTTATCCCGATATTTTAAATTAAAAATAAAACGGATACAGCTATTTTGAGCTGGTTATAAACGTATTAGAAGATTGTTGAAATGTTTGTATAGATTAAATCACTAATGGACAAGTAAAAAAATTAATTATCTAATCAATATTTGCTTTAGTTTTCCAGGTAAGAATTGTTTAGAAGTTTAAAGGCACGGAGAGCAATAATCATTTTTCTGCAAATATTTGATATTTGTTTTTCAGTGTTAAAGTACAATCAAACCAGATACCTAGATTTTCTATTAACGAAGTGAAAACAACGGTGAAACTGTCTAAAAGTAATGAAAGAAAACTATTTAAGGAAGTTTTGTTTAACATTTTATTTATGTCCAAAAGAATAGCTTGCCATTTATTAGAATTAACAGAAAGAAGATTACTCATACTCTGTTCTCTGATCCTTGCTAGGCCGCCGTATGTCATCTGCGCAATAATAATATTGACAAAATGTATATACATTTTGTATGTACAAACTGAATGAAAGTACACCAAGTATACTTCTTCAAGAAACACCTGCTTCTAAGTCGGTTACGACAGAAAGGCTTCCGGAATTATCTTCTATGCGCTATCGGTTGAGCTAAGTAAGATTTTAATCTTAAAATTGCATGGTCGGAAAAGTTATTTAAATATTTGAGTTGATTTAAGAGAATATCAGAGTCAACATTATTAGAAGCCGAATTAAAATCTAGCAAGATAAATATTGTTAGATGTTATCCGGCTATAGCCAAACGGATATTATCGGCAACTATCATTTTCTAGCCACATTTTTCCTGCAACTAGTTTGATTCTGTCCAGATTTATTTTTGTCGATGCATAAACATCCTGTCTAATAGTTTTCCACTCCCCTTTCACCTTTTCGCATTTGTTTTGATATCAAGGGCGTTAGCAATGTAGTTCTAGCAAATTTTCCTAGTTTTCTCTTCTTGAAGTTTTTCTAGATTTCACTTCTTTGATTTCGTTATTTTTATCTAGTTTTTGAAACGCAGTTGGCATTTTATCGGAACGAAATTGTGATCGCTTTCTGCGTTTGCTCTTAGATACACTTTACATTCTTTTAGATTTCAAACTTTGACTTTAGCATAATATAGCCGGTCCGCTGTCGATCTATATTTCTCTCCATGCTATGATTTTTGAAAAGAGATTTTATAATTTTCAGTTTATCATATGTGCAGAACTCCACAAACTACTTTCTTTTGCTATTGCTTTCTTTCAACTCATGTTTTCACATAGTTTGAACTTTTCTGCTTTATCGACTTAAGCATGCCAAACTTCTATTATTAAATTTTAATCTCCTTTAGCATATTCTATAGATTCTTTTATTTTATCATATATAAGGTCTACTTCTTCATCATCTCGGCCAAGGCAGGATTGGTATTAATTCTCATTAAAATAATTTTATCTGTGTGGTGTATAAAACAGGTTGTGTTCCATCTTTCTGTTCATTAGTTCCATTTACTCTTCCGTATCTTTTACTTGATGCTGTGGACATTATCCTATAGTTTTTTCACTTATATTTACAATATCTACCTCTGCCCCAATGAGTTCTGGTTTTAAATCTTCTGATTCATCAACTACATATAGACTGATAAAAGTTCACGTTTTAACGCATAGAGTGTTAACAGTTTTGCTCCCTTTATTCTGATAATCCCTGTCGTACTAGGTCTCAGCCAAAGATCCAAACGAGAAACGAATTTATCTGCTGAATATTTCATTAAATAAGATGTCCTAATAATTTTAAAGATGTCTACTCCTGGGATATCCGTAAGGATTTTTGTTATAATTGACATGGCCAGACTAGTAGTTCTTCTCCTTTTGAGAACAATTTATCTCACTGTATGGCAAGAGAATACAAAAATCTTTTATTCGGTTCTTCGCTCTTTCTGGCCGTTCTTGATGCAGTTGTTAACTCAGATTCCTTTCGCCGGCTGATTACAATGTTTTGACAATGGGCGATCGAGACGCCAAATAGCTATCCCAATTATGGTAGACACTTGACAAAGCATCTCAGCCCAGCAACCACATTACACTTTCAATTAATTATGAAAACCATATGTTACGATGTAACCTATGAAAGAAGTCCCTGCAATTCGTATTCAAACAGGTAGGAACATCAACCCTTCTGCTATCGAATGCATGTGACCATAACCAATGAAAATAAACTGCATCTAAATCATCCCTTCCAGGCTCATTATCTGGTACCTAATTTATCATTCTACCGGAAAAAGAATGGTTTACTCTTTTGTTTATTCATTTTTTTCCACCACAAGCCGTCCACGCTCAAGTTTAGCAGTTATGTTTGTTTATGTGTCCAATTCATGACAGCCACTTGTTTCAAAGTATATCCATTCATAAAAATGGAAGTCGACTAAAAAGACCCAAGAAAGGCTGGGCTTGCAAACCTGGCACATACAATAAGCGGAGTGGTTTCGCGAAATCCGTCTATACCTGTAATAAAACCCTTTAGATCATTCAAAAATGATGCCCTTACAGTCCATTTTGGCCGCACAACCGTAAAAGTGACTGATGACTGACACTCACATAACTGCACTTGAAAGACCAAAGTGTACTTACAATATACTAGGATCCTGCACAAAACTCTTGCAACGTTCATTTCGCATACACATAGGCAATTGCAATTATTCACACACATTTCCCCTTTCTCGTAAGTTTAATCAGAAATTTCTTGTTACATTTTTTATAATAACGAAAACCTACGCTAAGATTTAAATCTACGAACATTAGTTTGTTTGGATGACCTTAAGAACTTTATGGCACGCTTCAAATTAAATTTAATAGAAACTCCTTAAACTAAATACGCATTTCGACAACTAAGTAGTCATTATCAGTAGTAACACTTTAAACACTTCAAAAACACTTTCAATTATATAAGAATTTTCTGAAAATCAATACTGTAGACATACTGCTAAAAGCCCTGATGCAACATATTTTTGTTTTCCAATTTTATTCTTAAATAATAATAATTAATCATACCTCATCTCATGAAGTACGTCCTAAATTATGAATAAAAAGCAACTGCAAGAACGACATAAGTATGTACTTAAAATATATCTGTAATAAAATAAACGACTTTAAACAACTCGAAATCATTCCTGTGTATTACCAATTTTTCTTGTAACCTCTTTTGGAGCTTTACTCGCCGCGTTAAATCTATTTCACGCTTCTGCAAAGCTTTGCAAGCAAAATTAATATCGGTCAACACGCTCTGCATAAATTTGCAGAGAAACACGGACTCGAAATTGAACATTTTTGTTTTTACTTTATCGGAGTCATTATGTTCGTCAGTATTGGTGCTTTTAAGAGTTATTTAAGACAATGCCTTAATGCATCGAAAAACTTTTACTACATATATAATGTTAATCCCACTGGACCATCTTGTTGGATTCGCTAGGGAATTTTGGCAATAGGTCCAAACGTTTACTGTTGTTTCCAGATAAAGTTAAGTTCTAAATAATTGCAAAGAAGTTTTATATTTCAACATAAACGCGAATATCATGGTTTATCACTGACGTTCAATTATAACTTGCACAATAAACATATTGCTGAATATTACTAATCTGCTTTCATACGCCATTATACATGCCACTAATTACACTGACCGCATCATAACCTTGCTCACGCACTTTTAAAATCTAAATTTGGGTTAGAAAGTAGTGTCGGTTGATAGACTGTATCTGCTGCACTCTATTCGGTGATTGTGCAAAAACCTTAATACGGAAACATCCAGGCAGGTTGGATAACATAGTCAAAGCGGCCAATAAATTCCTATTTATAAGCATACAAGTTTATGAAAATGATTTGTTAACTTCACGAATCTTTTGGAAAAGATTCTGAACGTTTTAAGAACTCCATATTAAGATTAAGATGTTCTTCTTGATTGTCTAAATTCTTGATTATGCAATTACCTAAATCCCGGACTTTTAAATGTGTATCTAGTTTGAATAAGTCTCCGCTTTTTCTTTTTCTTGTCGCGGTTTCCGTTAGAAAGTATCACAACTTTTCTTTTTATTGTCTGTATTTTACTAATAATTAAATTTTTTAATTAATTCAAGTAACTACTATATTCTACAATACACAATAAAAACTGTTTGGACTAGTGACTCTTAAAAATAATAACAACATATAAATCAATAATCACACCGATGCCAATTGTGTAAACTCCATCAAACAAATGAAGAAATGAGAGAAAAAAACCACTTACTACAAGAAAACAAAACACGTCCCTAGCACGCAGTGGTAACGTGCTTAGAAACAGTTCCTGCTGCAAGTGCATGTAGATTTATTTTATTTATCGTATTTACTTAACCCAGTGCTATAATAAAATGAGACGTGTTATCGTTACAACCAGGGTCGTCGATTCAGGTTAAGCTCTGGGGATGATGAATAACATCAGGGTAAAACATCCGTGTCAGCAGTAGAATTCTGCAAGTAGTGGTGGTCAGGGTGGGGATTTAGAGCAACTTTGTAATTAGATTTCCGGCTGATTGACCCACACAAAAAAACCACGTCGACATCTTCTATTACTAAGAGCGTGCCTCCACTACCATATTAAAACAACGAAGCTTTTATTTTATACTATTTGTATTTCACTTAAATTAAAATCAGGCATAAATATGTACGTAGAATTAATTATTATTTGTATTCATTTAAATTCGTTCATTTATTCCAATTATAGTTGTAACAAAATAAATGTTGTGATGTGGGTATGTCGCGTTCTAGTTCTCTTTCAGGGTAGGTAGAGAATGGGAGAATAACATTTACATTTTGCCTTATACAAGAATAATGATTTTTCTTGTTATTTTTAAACGCAAAATCTGCTATCAATATATCTAAATTTATTTGTTTGGCAGGCATAAACTCTAAATCCAGCATCCTCAGGTTTGACAGTCTGTCGTAAGATATGGTCGATTATAGGATATTTTTAACTCGTTCTAAGGTGGAAAATTATCTCTCTGCACTAGCTGCAGTCGCAGGAATGATCGCAAAAATTGTTATGACTACACACACATTTGGCAATAAGGAATTAAGATTTGATCTATATAAAGAATTGAGAAACTAAACTGGCTGTTGCGCTTCTTCACCAAAATTGGCCACAAAAATGGACTTTATAATATCTTCAATTAGCTCGTTGTTCACATCCTCTATCCTTAAGTTCATCGTCTGTTAGTGAGCGAAATTTCCATAAAACAAAGAAGTCGTCACAGAGGTCGTAGGAGGCCTGGAACCGAAAAGTAATATCTTCAATTACAGGATCCAATATGACGCACAGGTTCGACATGTAAATACAACGTTCGTGGGTACATTTTCTGGCCTACTTCGTTACTTCGCCTCTACCAATCTCTTCCGCTTACTGATCCTCTTTATTTTCTCTTGGAAAGATGCCAACCATCTTATGTCTTTTACAACGATTACAGCTTCATTACAAATCTTCTCCCAGTCTTCATCACTAAACTATTTAAATTTTGACATGCAATATCAAGATACCACTCCGGGTCTGAATTGCTTTATTTACGAAATCCATGACTTTTCAAGCTTTTGGTCAAATTGACACCATTAACAGACAGTTAAAGGACCACTCACAATCTTTAATACAATTCTATCGTTTCGACTTTTTCTGAAAAGTGGGCAAAAATAGGTTTCCATGGCCTTAATTCTGTCCGACCAGCGATTTTTTTAGGTTGAGTCAAGGGATCTTTTAATTCTTTTGCATAACATTCCCATCTCTGTGGAATCGAATTAAAAAATTTGTTCAGCTTTTGTACAACCTTAAAAAAGTTAAGTACAGCAGTACAACTTTTAGCTACTACAACTCCACTAAGATTTCTACTGTGGCGAGAATAGATAGGTAAGCTATTGGCAACTAATATCCTTGCATGTACTCCTTTGTAGGCCCTTTCATATTGCAACCATTATCGAAATCTTGACTTTGGCAATTTTCTATGAGAACATTAAATGATTTAAGGTTCGACAATATTAGCGCTGTGATCGTTTTTCCTGTTACTTGGAGATAGGCAGGAGAGGCCAACAGGTGTTCTTGTGCGATAATGCCTTCGTCTGCTACACTTAGGTATCTTATTAACTGTGCCGTTTGTTCCAAACTGCACTGAGTTAGGATTTGCGTCAACCATTAATGCATAATATTTGGCCTTTTCTCTCTTTTGAAGTATGTGGCATCTTACTTCATCTGCACAGACACCAATAAATTCATTTCGAACGCCTATTGACAAATAATGCACCTGTAATCTCGTTTTTGTTGTTTGACCGTGTTTAACCTTCTTTAGATGTTCGTTTCATAACGCGAGCTACGTTTCGGGCCTTGAAAGCGGCCTTTTTAAAAACTTTTTCCAAAACTTGTAACAAATTTTATTGGTTTAAATAGATATTAATTATGGAACTTTGACAATCCGTTGTAAATATTCAAAGTCGAAAAATAAAATAATAATTGAACTAATATTAGGGCGAGTAGTCTAGGTAAACAACAATGTTAAAGCTGAAATACTCAGACAGTTGATGGTCTTAGGGCTCCCGGGGTATTTATGTTGTCCCTGCCTCTTACATGTCTGTGGGAACTTACAGAGCTCATGTCTTCTTATTTCTTAATTCTATTCATTATACAATGTAACAATCTTAATTTCTAAGTAATCGCGGTTCTTAACAGTCTGTGACCTGCCATCTGCAGTATCAATATTGTCTAGAATACAATGTATTGCATCCGTTCTCACAATTTGCTTGTGAACTTTCATTAACCTTTATTTAATTATCCTTGAGATACAATGTTGCATCTAATTTAGTAATTCTTTATTATTCTTAATAATTTTTAATACTTTCTATTAATGGTACATATATATTGGGGGATACATAACTCGCATCATATAAAGAGAGTAGTTCTAGTAATTCTAAAAAATTTTTATTAAAAAGACCACCAACGTTATTGCTATCTCCCGCGTAATGCTAAATCTTGCTCAGCTGAAAACAAGGTCACATAAAGCAATCGCTTAACGAGTTGCTTCTAAACTTCCTATAGATGTTGAATGGACTTCAACAACAGGTCATCTAAAGGACATGCTGATTTAAGCTTTTGCAATTCGGTTTGCCACTTTATGAAACATTTTATGTGTGAGGCACTGCTCCTGTGTTGCGAAATTCTGTCATTAAGTTTTCTTCACTTTCGTATAGCAGAATAACCGTCCGTAGCAATCAAAGCGGATCTCTTCGATAGCAGAAGCTTGCTGTAAATTTTGCAATAAACAGTACAATGGTTGCTTGTGTCTATTCTACAGTGACCCATTTATAGGCACATGTACACCATTCATCAGTGTTTTTAAAAATTAAGATGGACAAATATTCATGCGCATCATCATTTAAAAAAGATCAGGAAGTTTTTCGTGCAATTTCTTTATATCGGTGTTATAATCATATGCAGGAAGACTATATCAAAGTATGATGTTTCAGAGGTGGATGGTAGAATTTGCTTGTGAGATGTTTAAAGGTAGCTTTTTTTGCCGTAACTAGAGGTGTCGGTAACTCTGTGATGTTGAAGTAGAGGGTGCCTGTTCCAAGTGTTGTGAGGATTCAAGTGGTGGTGCTTCGGACAGACAGACCGATGCCGCTGACTTTAAAGATCGTAATAGTAATCGCTGTCATTTAACGACCTCTTTCTTGCCATCCTTTTTCTCTGTTCTCTTTTGCGCCTTTCTGACTTATAAGCATAACTCATTTTTAGTACGCAGCAGGAATTTTAGACAGTAAACTAGCGAGAATTAGATCTTTTTAAATAATCAGTTTGTAATTTCATGGTTACTCAATAACTCGTGACGACTGGGTTATTCAATATCGAAATGCGTTTCATAAATTATCTATAATAACTAAAAGGTTGACCTACAGCTACTTTTTTTAAATACAAAAATCTAGGAATTTGTGACGGCATTGTTTAGTCTCGTTGTTAAAGTCTGCAAGTGTTTAGTGTTTGCACACGAACATACAGAAAGACAATTGCACGTGCGGGACATATCTCACGGGCATAATAGAAAGAGTAAACTAGGTAAAGCCTAAAGTTTGGTTCAAATTGTACTGTTTGACTTTACTACCATAAATTATCTACCTACGTGATTTTCAATACGCGTATAGGTTCCAACATTCTCAAACACAATTAATAGGTATAGTTGTTATTTCGATATAAGCATAAGCAATTACCATTGGTAAAACTTCATTCATTAGGCAGGGCAGATAAAATGCAGGCCGGTACTGCCTAAAACGTTTGCATTCATTCATTGTGTTTTGAATCTGCCTAACCCAATAATTTGAATCGAACTTACTACGCCACAAATGATAAACTATTGTTTATAGATAGTAGCAGAAGCAGTAATTTTATGGCGCCGATAGACTCTATAAATGTATTTGTAAATGTGTTTTTTTTTATTAGCGCCAGAGTCTATTTAAGTACAAACCACTACGGGCCCTGGGCCCCAGGACTTATCCCCACTATACCCGATTTCTTGGCGGCGCTAGTTGTAATGGAACGCCGTTCATGTCATGCAACCGTAAGCAGTGCAGTATCTTCACTTATCCAGTCATTACAGTCGTAACGCAACACACCTATGACTAATTGTTTGCTATCTTTAAATTTGTATTGCAAACGTTGACTAATTTGGCTCTGGCGTACTTGGTTAAAAATATTAGAATAAGCATCTCTAAGTGATGCATTATTGGTGCATTCTATAGGCTTGAAAAATAAAGATTAAATTTTTTTTAAAAGTATTTTAGAAAGCAACCATGTTTACCTGAATAATTCAATTATTCAATATTGTACTTCGTTTTCCTGAAAGCCCTCTTATTTGGATTCCTGTGCATTGCAGATGCTAGCGCTGTGATTACTACGCGTGTTACATATTCCCAAATTAGGATATATAGGTAATAAAATTATTAAATTTGAAGTTAGATTGTTACATTGTAAGTACATGTAAGTACAAGTAATAAAAGGTTTATGGAAGTTTATAAACCAGACATGAGAACGGATGTGAATACATTGTATTCCAGGCGTAATATGACACTGCAGGTGCAGGTCACAGGAGACAATAAGATTGCAGTCATTAGAATTAAGATTGTTACTTTGTATTGTATAAATGAATAAAGAAATAATCAGACATGAGCTCTGCAATTCCCACAAGCAATGTGAGGGGCAGGGACAACATAAATATCCTCGAGAACCCAAGAAGGGCAGTCAGTCTTAAGCTTCACAACTTTAACCTTGTTGGTTGTTCAGCTACTCATCGAACGTAGTTTTAGGCGCAGTACTGAACCAAGGAAAAGTAGGTAGCGATAAACCAATCAGCTACGCATCTAGAACATTAAACAAAATGGAACAAAAGTACAGTACAATCGAGAAGGAAAAATTAGAAATAATTTGGGCAACAAAATATTTTAGACTATAT
Organism: Platerodrilus igneus; assembly: GCA_036346225.1. NCBI lineage: Eukaryota > Metazoa > Arthropoda > Insecta > Coleoptera > Lycidae > Platerodrilus > Platerodrilus igneus. Next base: position 1,738,332 of record JARFIW010000221.1, on the reverse strand, counting down.
GTATATGGAAGAAAATTCTACGTATATACTGACCATAGACCATTAGTATGGCTATGCAAACTCAAGGAACCAAATTCAAAATTACAAAGATGGAGGATTAGATTGGAAGAATACGATTATGAAATTATATACAAAAAAGGAATTTATAATAATAACGCAGATGCACTAAGCAAGATACAACTTAACGCAATAGAAGCGGAATCAATTATAGGTAACTTAGACGAAACAGAGATAAGAGAAGACCCAGAAGAGATAGACACAATTCGCTCAATACAAAACGAAGAACCAAAAACCGCAATTAAAATTTTTAATGAAGCTATCGACATAAAACCAAACCAATCCATAGTTACCGGAGTTTTAACAAACCTTAATCCAGTAAAATACACCAAAACAGATAAGAAAATATATCAAATTCAAATAACCAAATACGATAACGAGGAGCAAATAATTAAAATTTTAAAAGAATATACCCCAGAAAAAAAACGCTTTTACTTTTATTTCACCACCGAACATTTATACAAACGATTTTCAGAATTATATATTTTATTATTTAATAACTCAGGGCCCGAAATTATTAGATGTACTAGAAAATAAATAACTTTAGAAAGCCCTGACGAAATAAATGACAATTAGAAATCAACACGAAAGCAAAACCAACCATGGTGGAATCAACGAAACGCTAAAACAACTCATAAGGAAATATTACTTTAAAGACATGAAAGAATTAACCACAGATTTTAAAGTATGCAACAAAGCAAAATACGATAGGTCACCCCCAAAAGTACCCTTAATGTTAACTAAAACACCCGATAAACCTTTTCAAAAATTACTTGCAGACACTCTAGTAGTAGAAGCTCAAAACTTTTTAACAATCGTAGACGTATTCACCAAAGTAGGCCAAGCGATACCCATCACTTCAAAAAATAGTATCGATGTAACCCAAGGATTCTTACAATACTTTACATTTTACGGTACACTAAAAACAATAACTTTAGACGATAGTAGCGAATTTAGAAATGAAACGATACAAAATACCCTAGAACTCCATTAAATAAAAATTCATTTTATAACAGAAAATCACCCGGAGTCAAATGGACTAATTGAAAGACTACACTTATCCCTATTAGAACAAATCAGACTATTAAGATTAAGCTATAAAAAGGAACATATCACTAACTTAATGTCATACGCACTAATTGCGTACAGCAACACAATCCACTCATCAACTAATTTTACACCCCTCGAACTAACACTAGGACACTCAGATTCCCGCAACCCTTATGGCATACACCATAACAAAGAAGTATACCAACAGTATGCAAAAGATCACAAAGAGAAATTAAAAATAACTTATGATACTGTAAAAAATAAATTAGATAACGATATAGAACGTATTACGACAACTCGCAATAAGAATACCGATATAAATAAATGTTCAGTAGGACAATCCGTGTATGAGAAAAATTTGAAAAGTAAAAGACACAAAACGGCCCCCAGAAATTTAGGCCCGTTTAAAATCAAAAAGGTCTCTGATAGAAATGTAGCCGTACTAGACAATGAAAAAATTGTAAAATAAATTTATTTGAAAAATCTAAGACACCATATAATTTCAGATGGACAGCCATCACCCTTGCCGTCAACTTCCACCTAGGTAGAACGGACGACAATGATATAATAATGAAAGACATTAAAAACAACCCCGGTATACTACCAGTAAAATTGGGAAGTATGCAGAATACAATGGATTACTGGACGTTGGCACAGAAATTTGACTTAACCGAATTAAAACAAGAATTTTATATAATTACAGACTGAAACAATCAATGGATACAGCCAAATTCGGAAAAGAATACGCGATAGAAATGCTTAATTACAAAAACATAATGGAGAACATGTTAAAGAACGCAAATGACAAATTTACTCGATTAATACCAACAGACCGAATCACCAGACAGAAAAGAAAACTCATTAACGGATTAGGTAGTATTATAAAAGCGATCACAGGTAATTTAGGCAACCAAGATGTTGAACGATATGACAACGTGATACAACAACTAATTAAAAACCAGAATGGCATAAAAACTATTGTTAGAAATCAAATATCCCTAACTCAGTCAACCATAATAAAATTCAATGATACATTAAGTAAATTAGTAAGGAACCAGGACAGTATAACTAACACAATAATAACCCTTGAAAGTAACATGCAAACCACAATGCTAGGAATGCGAAATTTAATAAGATTCAACACGATATTCAATGAGATGATACAAACAATTACCATAATTCAACAAATTTTAGCCACGTTAGAAAACGGTGTAACATTTGCAAAACTAAACACATTACATGCTAGTATTATAGAACCAATTGATTTATTGACAGAACTATTAGGAATTAGATCACTCATAACTAACAGCAAACTACCCTTTGAAGTAACCGAATCCAATACACTTTTATTTGAAAAAATAGCCATAGTAAAAGGTTATGTAAACAATCATGAAATTACGTTTTTAATAGAAATCCCCATTGTAAAATTAACCCTTATAATTATTTTCATTTATTTGCTTTCCCCACGAAAGTTACTAGCCAGTATCAAGTCATTATTCCTAAAACCAAGATCCTTTCCCTAAATGAACTTAGGTATGGCTTCACGAATAAAAAGTGTAAAAAAGTAGCACCCAGACAACATCTATGTCAATCATTAACGACGACAGCTATTCAGACGGATAGCCCCTGTGAAGTACAACTATTAAGATTCTCAAATCACTACGAGAATTGCGAGTCAAAACCAGTACAAATCATCTACATGAAAATTTAAAAAGTCACAGACAACAAATGGATTGCCGTGTTTCCACAAGAAGTAATAGCAACCACCTATTGCAACCAAAATGAAGACAGTTTAGCTTTAATTGGAAGTAAAGTGATCCCAATAAAAGAAGATTGCCATTTGAAATTAAAAGGCAAAATTATTCGAGTATACCAAATTCCCGCAATAACGAAGAAATTTGCAAATCTACCCGAACTACAGTTCAAAATTGCACAAACCGAAGATGTCGAAATCACCAAGAAACCAATGCAACTGAAACATCTAGACCTAGACGATCTCAACAAAGCCGTAAAATTAATAGACAATTACAAAGAACATTTAAACGAAGTGAAAGTGCCAAGATTACATTACGATAATATAAGTGTTTGGACTATTTTATTAATTATTGTAATTATTGTAATAACTATGTATTTACTCTACAAAATGTATCTTAGATATAAAAGCAAAGGAACAAATTTTAGTCATAAGAAACAAGAAACAGAGTTAAATGAAGAAATAATAAGTGTACCGTTAGGGACAATGAATTTTAAAAATTAAGCAAAACCATTAATTTTCATCTACGTCAGGAAGAGCTACATTTTCCCCAAATTAGGATATATAGGTATACAACGGGAATTATTAAATTTAAAGTTAGATTGTTACATTGTATAATTAATTGAAGTACAAGTAATAAAAGGTAAATGGAAGTTCATAAACCAGGCATGAGAACGGATGTGAATACATTGTATTCCAGACGTAATATAACACTGCAGGTGCAGGTCACATCAGACAGTAATGAACTCTGCAATTCCCATAAGCAATGTGAGGGGCAGGGACAACATAAATATCCTTGAGAGCTTAAGATGGCCAGTCAGTCTTGAGCTTCACAATTTTAACCTTGTTGGTTGTTCAGCTATTCAACTTAATTTTTGTTCATTTAATTCAGTAAATATCAACTTAGAGTAATTTTGATCAGTATAAATAAAAATCGATAGAAGAGTTTTTTGAAGATTCTTTTTAAAAAGTCGCTCACAAAAACCCAAAATCTATCTCGCGCCTGCTGAGAATATTCTCCGCATCAAATACGCTAAAGTGAACTTTTCAACAAACAATTAACTAATGTTGCTTTCTCCTTACCGGCAGGCTGATGATTTTCACTGCACAAAGTGAATTGTACTTCTAATACTTAAAACAACCCAACTTATGCTATTTCTAGAACTACTTGAGTGGAACAATGTCACACCTTGAGTTCGTATTGGTTGCTTGGTCAACTGAGTAAATAAACCATGTGAGCCATAGATTTCTTATCAGTATTTGTGTTTAGCTATTTTAGTCGACTCATGAGTATTCAAAGAGGAATACATTCACACGCGCTTTCCAGTTTAACTAGTGGCTGATTCCAAAAATAGGATTGGCGGATGAAATTTTTTATATCTACCATGTTTGAATTGAGCAATATGTTCTTTAAATTTAGTTGCTACATTTCTATTAATCTGACCAATATATTTTTAAAATCATTCTGGTCCTAAGCAACTGATTTCATAAATCTAGGACGTCCGCATCTTATTCACCTAATCTTTTAAGCCAACCAACAAATCTTAAATTTTATTTGTGTTTACTAGAAACAATTTTAAGATTTATTTGTTTAAATATTTGATTCAAACCCTTAGGATTTTTGTATAAGGGAAGTTTAAAATATTTAACATTGTTCTTAGTGGTAGTTGGTTGGTTGCAAGAGCCTTGATTTATGGATACTATTATAATATTTAAGTCTTCTGAGAATATTCTCAATAATAATACTAGCCAAATCATTGTAATCCCATATTTTTTTAATAAGTGCAGTTTCCTTATTATAGTTGCCTTTGTATAAAGCAAAACCAATTAATCTATTAAATATATAATTGAAAGATACCAGTTTATGTTGTATACTGTGATTGGAGGAGGAGAAAATGACGCAATTTTACATTAGTTTTTTTTGTCAATACAAATTTTAGTTTATCATCATTTTTATTTATTAGTGTATCTAAAATTGTATTTGCCCATTATTTTCCTAGTTCACAAGTGAACTGTATTCTGTTAACATTTGGCTCTAGTTCTATAAGGAAATTATCACAATTATACATGGAAGTGCCAAAACCGGCAAAAGTGTTATTAATGTGCCCTAACTATGCTATTGGAAAGCTCTGGGAGTTCTCTTTTAAGTCAAATTCTAACTTCGCATAAATAAAATGGTCAAAAGCCCGATAAATTATTTTACAAGGCTGTTTGTTCAACTGGTCAATATACTGTAAACAGTTCTGATATATGTAGTGTGAAACAAACTTGACTTATTTATTGATTTTATCGTCATCAACATCACTATCTGTTAGAACATCCTTTAAATATATTAATGTGCGTGGTATTGAAGCGTTAGGAATAATGAACTTGCGTCAAATAAAATTAAGCCTTTGTTCTCTTCTAATGTGATGCCCTTTACTTTATTAATGAACTGTAAAGAGTTTTGTACATACAAACAATTAAACTCTAATGTGATAGCCATTGCAATAAACGTTAATTCAACGAGTTTATATCTGTAACGATTCATGAAAATTTAAGGGTTCCAAACCATTAGTTTTAATTTTAGTGTGAGTGAAATAACATTTCTTTATCCCAACGGTAATATTATAAATCGATATTCAGCTTCAATTATTGTCTGACATGTCTAGAAGAGCACAAAATGCCCTACGTACTCCCAAAAAGATAAATCTTTACAACTCTACACTACTTAGTGCTCTACAGCTGAAGAACAAAATTCATCTATAGTGCAGTTATAGTCTTAAGTTGCTGTAGAGACTCCCATACTAGTTTAAAATTATAAAGCAGCTTTTATATATCTGTCACCCGCAATACGAGCGAACTAGTAAGAAAAGAACGAAATCAGAACGAAATTCTCGCTCGCACTACGGGGTAACAAGCGAAGGAGTGAGAAAGAATAAGAAAACGAATGCCGCGCTAAACACAGTCGAATGGGGGGGTAGTACACACGGACCAATTCTTCGAACATATGTACGTGCAAGAATAATTAAACACCAAACGCACATAATTTCGAAGAACTTGAATAGCAAAACAAAATTGTAAGGACAAAAATCTGCATTCTCTACTCCTTAAATACTAATTATATCTAATTGTCGATCCTGTAAGGTTTTCTCTATCCTCAATATCTCTCCTCCTTCCTCTGTCTAAGAAGTACGCCGACTGATTGGCATGGCGATTCGGTACCGGCGCTTCATTCTGAATTTTGTCACTCTTACTTCCCCACTTTCTAATCTTATTCGTAAGAGTGTTCTTATTTCCCGGACTCCTGATGGTCAGTCCGCATACTTAGTCCTTAAATAGCATTTAGTGTCGTCACCAATACTTTCCTGCCCAAACTTTGCCTTACTCTTTACTATTCAAACCGACGCTTCTCATTTCGGTCTAGGTGCTATTTTGAGTCAGCCTACCCTAGAAGGTGAGAAAGTGATCAGTAATATTGGTTGCTCACTTTCCAAACCCGAGTGCAATTATTCTGTCACCGAGTAGGAACGTTTAGATGTTTTTTGGGCAATTGACAAGTTCCTTACATGTGATTTTCCAATGCTCCACCCGAAGGTACTACATTGGCCAGGAAGCGAGTTTTTTTTTACCTGGAAAATTTGGAATTTTGCGAACCCTTGCTGTTCCAAGCAAGGTAGGGATCTTTAACGTGCGTGACAACACTCACACACGGGACCTCCATTATACCTCTCATCCGAACGAGGGTGTATTTTTGTGAAAAATGCTCGTCTAATATTTTTCAAGCGGACCGTGTCGGGATTCAGACCCGGGACCTTGGGCGTAGTAGTCACATACATACCACTACGCCACGGAGCCGTCTAATTGACAAGTTCCGCACGTATATCGACGGCACTCACTTCGCCGTTATCACCTACCACAATTCGCTCATCTAGCCGAATAAACTCCGAACTTCATCTGGACGTGTAACTCGCTGGTCGTTTCATCTCCAGAAGTACAATTTCTCGATTATCTACCGTAAAGGAAAATATCATATCGTTACTGGTACTCTTTCTCACTCTGTTCCTATCTTCGAACTCATCTCCCTTTCGGCCATTTCTTCTCTCAAAGTTACCCTTCCTACTCCTGATTCCTGGTATAATTCTATCTTGCAAAAGGTCCCCTAAATATCCTGACGTTACCCATACTGTTCCGTGGTGAACAATATTCTTTTCCGCCGTCACAAAACTTCTATCGTTGCAAATTCTTCGTGTGATTGGAAAATTGTCGTACCTTCTGAGCAGCGTAAACATCTGACATCCTTTCACCACGCACTTCGTACTTTCAGTTACTGTGGCGTGACTTAAGCTTCTGCTCGTCTCCTCCAAATTTATTACTGGCTTTGTCTCGTATCAGAATTGACGTCGCTTGCTACATCCGACATTGTCCTGTTTGTGCTGCTCACAAAGTTGAACAGCTATCTCTTCCTAGTTTGCCTGCTCCTAGGGCAAAACCATCCTGTCAGTGGCAAGTCATTTCCTGTGATATCGTAGGCCTTTTCCCCGGTTCTACCAAAGGTCATTTCTAAATCCTTGTAATGGCCGAATACTTCACTAAATTTCCTCTTTTCTTTCCTTGCGGGATCTAAAGAATGGAACGATAGTACACACCAACCAGTTCATCTTTTTTCAAACACCTGTACCTGCAAGAATAATTAAACATAATACGCACATAAAATTTAATTCTAACAAATAATTTATAAGAATTTGAATAGCAAAACAAAATTAAATATTAAGGGCAAACACCTGTATTCTCCACTTTTTTTTTAATACTAATTATATCTAGTATCAAGCAAATCGAATGATATTTTGGAAACAAAAGAACTATGCAAGTGTTTAATATTACCGCAAAATTTAGGATAACAAAGTAAGTGGATTTAACCACTGTAATTAATAATAATCTGTATTGGCACGGCAACAGTTAATACTAATCATATGTACACGAAGGCAGAAACTTAGATAATTTAAATCCTTACTTACTATATTGAAGCAGACCGTATTCATTCAGACTAGAGCTGCTAAAACATATAAGTACAGAAAAGATACACATACTTCCAATAGAACATTTAAATTCTCCCTGTATGTTTGTTGTGGGTTGTTAACTATTCTTTTTAATCTTTATTGGGAATAAAACTACTTATATTTGTTAAAATGATCTTTATTTACGTTTCGATCCATGACCTAGGATCGTTATCAAAATAATAAAATTTTAAGTTTGACATTTATGACACAAATTAAAGGTGACCTTGATTTATTAATTTTTGATTTGAATACATTAGGTAAAAATGTTTAAAGTTTAGAAGAATAAGTACTTTCAATTTGTGTTGCGTCCTGGAAACGGCTATTTCAGGTAGCCAATACGTTTAACGTGAAATCAGCTGATGAATTTTTATATAGTCAAATTTTATATAAATTCAATAACTTGATGATTGGAACATTTTTTAACATGTTTCTATTTATACGGTTGAGGGGCTGGTTATTAAAGTGTCATAAATGTCAAACGTAAATTTTTTTATTATTTTGACAACGATCCTAGGTCATGGATCGAAACGTAAATAAAGATCATTTTAACAAATATAAGTGGTTTTACTCCTAAGAAAGATTAAAAAGTACATTTATAGATAAAATAAAGCAAACAACTGTCGATCGTCATTATGTAGTATTTCTTCACGCAAGTTATGATGGGTATGGGTAGTTACAATGGTTACCCGTCTCATCCTAACTTGATCTACGTATAACACGGAAGCCAGACAAAATATGCTGTACCGATGAAGTAGGTTTTTGTGGTACAACGAGGCAAACCTTAGTCCTAAGAATCGAAGAATATTGAATACAAATTCGGTCAGTTACCTGAAAAGGGAAAGCAAGTTTTTCATGATAAGAATTTGCAGCTGCCAGATTTAGCAGAGTAGAACCAACGCAACCAAAAGCTAAATATCTAGTAAACTCCTTCGACCAATGTAGTTAGAAAATTGCTTTTCGAAAAATAATTATGGAAATTCCATACATAATAGAAATAAAATGGAATGGGTGTTTATCTTGCCAAGATCATAGCTGCTTTACCTAATTACCATTAAACTAGCAACATTAAGGATATACCTAATTAGTAAAGACCATGTCTAGGTAATGGACTAGTAAGAACATAAACAAGCAAACTCGTGAATTTAATAAAGGACGAGCACAGTTGACTGCCTAACTAAACAGACTTGAAATTATAGAGGTGTAGCCAACCGTAAATTAAAATGATTAGAAATTAAAATGGTTTTTAAAGTAAAGAGGCCGTAAATTTTCAAATACGAAATGGAACGTAACATATCGCTTTTTAGAGTTGAATTTTCCATCTTTATGAGAACGATAGTAATGAGTAAAATTGAATATATTATTAAATACTACTGCCTGTGCTTATAAATTCTGGCATTTACTTTTCAGTTATTCTAAAGTTCTACGTTCTGTATTTATTTAAAATGATCAACCTATAATTTTGAACTTACAACAAATCATGGATCTACGTATTTTGAACACCGTTATGACACTAATAAACACCGAAGGCTGAGGAGAAGAGAAGCTTATTACCGAAATCGAGTGATTAATTGACGATCTGCAACTAACTTCCTGAATGAAAGTTAATTTTGCATGCAATTCAGAAAATATCAGCTTATAGCAGTTTTTCTTCCAGAAATAAAATATTGTTCAACGCTGTTTAAATGAACACAATCAGTGTTTTTATTTGAAATTGTTTTATTATTCAGACAAAGTTATGCTGAGACTCAAGTGCCTTGGAATTTACAAAACTTTATTTTTAAATTAACACACCTCATATATGTAGGTGCATAAAAAATAATTAATAAAATAACGGTGCTATCTTCTGAATTACTATCGAAGCACTTTAATTAAATATCCAAGCATTAATTAATAATTTACATAATCACTACAGTAATTCATATCACATATAGTAATTTATATCGACAGTAATTTATTTGATATCTTTCAAAGCTTTGAACTAGAACGTATTGTAACTAAAGCCTTAACCAGAATCCATATCAAAACTAAACTCCAATATTTATGACGCCAATTTATATACACATTCAAAACATCTAGACTCTTCTAAAGCGTACCAGAAATTAGCAAATAACATCTCGAATTTATCTATTGTAATTTAGATGACTCTTAAATGCAAAACTTTTGTACCTGCCAATTAAAACCATCTGAAAAATAAAATGCAGCCGTGACCAATCAATTATCTTTTGTGTACAAATGCATCGCTTACATTCTAATGTAATTATTCTGGTCAAAAGCAGACCGATCGGCACTACAATACCTAACTAATATATCCTATATCCATCTAAATTTGTATATGATATTCAAGCTTTGGTTGCCTCTGTCATTTTTACCCAACACGTTTCACTCTAATATTAAATTAAGCAATCCTCTATGTCTTAAGGTATGTCCAGTCATCTTCATTCTCCTTTTCTTTACATTTCGTGAAAACGTTTTCTTCTCACCAATGCGCGTTACCACGTCCTCATTTGTGACCAGATCCACCTACCTAATCTTTAAAATTCGTCTGTAATACTATATTTCGAAGGGCTCTATTCTGTTTCTTTTAGTGCTGCCTATCGTCTAGGTTTCACTTCTACACAAGCTACGCTCCATACGAAAACCTTCGGAAATATTATCCTAATATTTTTATCTATTTTAGATGGCATCAAATCACTCTTTTTTAGAAATGCTTTCCTTGCCTGCGCTGGCTTAGATTGTATATTCTCTTTGCTTGTACCGTCCTTTGTTATCTTATTATCCAAGTAGCACCCGACAAGAAGCTGAATTGGACCAAACACTTACAAGCAAAACTACCAAAGCCAACCAAGTGTTTTAGCAATGCAAACGTGCCATAGGCAAACTTTGGGATCTTCCACCAAAAACTGTCCTGTGGCTATACCTTATGATAGTAAGGCTGATGCTCTGGTATGGCGCTGTAGTCTGATGGCCCAGGACCAGACTGGCCCATGCAGTCAAAGAGCTTATTCATATCCAAAGAGTGGCATGTCTAGGCATCACGGGCGCAATGCGATCTACACCTACTGCAGCCTTAGAAACCATTCTAGGTCTCACTCCGCTGGACCTACATGTGGAGGAGATGGCTTTGAGAGCGGCAATGAGGCTGCGGTTCAAAGGTCTATGGATCGATAATGGAGGCGGTGGTAGACACCACAATATACTATGAGAGGCGGTGCGGTACACCCTTCTCTTGGGAGGTGTGGTTGATTTGATCGCACCTATGATGATTTCCAAGAAGCGCTTCGGGGTCTGTCTGAACACTGAGAACGTCTCCTTAACGGAGATTTCTATCTACACAGATGGTTCCAAAACAAATAAAGGTACCGGTGCAGACACCTCCGATGACCTAAATCTTTAGGAAAGTGTTACGCTGGGCAGGTTGGTAACTGTCCTCCAAGCGGAGGTCATAGCCGTCATGCATGGTGCTAACGTCAAACTGGAACGCAGAATCCAAAATAAAGCTATACGCATTCTGAGCGATAGCAGAGTAGCTCTTTTGAGCTTAAATAAGCAGAAGCTTCTCTCGGGATGGTTCACCAATGTCATCGCGTTCTCGAGCTCGCTTCTAATACTAATGCCCTTCAGCTGGTTTGGATCAAAAGGCATTTAGGAATACATGGCAACGAACAGGCAGATTCTTTGGCGAAGCAGGGAGCGGGTCGGGGCTTTGTCGGCCTTGAGTCATCGGTTGCTATTGCGCCATCGTTGATGTTCTCCATAATAAGGCAAATAACCCACCGCTTTCACAAGGACAGGCGGGCTTGTACAAGCTGCCGACAGGCAAAAATGTTTCTTCTATGACCAAAATCGAAAAATTTGTCATATGCTTACCGAGATACAAACTACGGCTACTAATGGGTATACAGTCAGGGCATTGCATACTAAGGGAGCATCTGCACAGGATGGGTTTGTCAGACGACCCCACCTGTCGCGGCTGTCAACAGGAAAATGAAACGGCGGAGCACATTCTGTGCACCTGCCCGACACTAGTCCGACTTCGAGGATCCATGCTGAAGGGTTTCTGGCCTGAGAAGGCCGGATTTCGAAACACCCCGTGGTCCGACATCCTCAAATTCACCTGTAAGGTCGGGTGGTTGAGTAATGAAGGTCCAACTTAGGGCAAGGAAGGCAACACAATGGGCCCACTAGGAGGTCTAAGTGCATGTGGTGTGTCACCCTTCCCAATTAAATCTAATCTATTCAAGTAACAAAAATTCTTCTACTTCCTAAAATGTTTTATCTCACAATTTTATGTTATCTGCATCAGCTGAACACACGTCTGCACTCCATCACCTTTGCTTTACTTTTATAAATGTTCATTATATAATCATTTTTTGAAATAGATCTTACGCCATTTAACAAATACTCTAAATGCCTTGCTGACTCTGATAAAATGTCATCTGCAAACCTTAACGCCTTAATTTCTTTTCCTTGAATTTAAACAGCTTTTTCAACTTTTTCTTGTTCTACGCACAAGTTAAACAGCATAGGAAATAGATTACAACTCTGCCTGATTTCCTTCTAAAGTATTACCTCTCTTTCATGTCCTTTGACTTTGTTACTGTAGTCTGATTTCTGGACAAGTTGTAGACAAACCTTTATTCTCAATATTTTACTCCACGCCTTTTCATAATCTCGATTTGTCTATTGCAATGAACACAGACAAAAGTTTTTTCTCGATCAATAAAAGTCAAAACTGTGGGCTTGTTTTTCTTAATCCTGTCCTCTAAGATAAGTCCCTGACTTAATATAGCCTTACGTGTTCCAACATATCTTCGAAAGCTGAACTGGTTTTCACGCTATTCCCTTTATATTTGATTTTCCATCCGCCAGTAGACAATTTTTGTTAGAATTTTGTAGACATGACTGACTAAAATTGTTTTGATAGTTTTCACATGTCAGCTCATATTTTCTTTGGTACGGGAATAATCACATTTTTTATGAAATCCGAAAGTACGCCACTTGTCTCATACCTCTTACTTACCAGATGGCATAGTTTTGTCTTAGCTATGTTTTCCATGGCTTTTAGCAAATCCGATGGGATTTTATTAATTTCAGGTGTCTTATTCCCACTCATATCTTTTAATGCCTTGTCGAACTCAGACCTAAGTGTTTGTCACTCTTTTCATCCTCATCCTCTTTCTTCTTTTATGTGTTCCTTCCACCTGTCAGCCTTTTCTTCTTTGCTTATGTGTGACCTCCCATTGAATTCCATAGATTTGTACAACTTTTCTCGCAACGCTTCTTCGATTTTTCTGTAAGCTGCATCTACCTGTCCCACAGCCATAAAATTCAACATCTTTGCATTTCTCTTACAACCATTTTTCCTTTGAAAACTTGTATTTCTTATTTGATCGTATTCCTGAGATTCCTATACGTCCCTTTGTATGTTTTATCTTTCGCATTCTTAAATATTTTCGTTGATTATCTATCAAATCTCGTGCTTTATCCATGGATCTTTTTCAGTCCTTGTCTTTTTCCTCCGTTTTTCATCTTCTGCCCTAGCAATTTCATCGCTTAGCACTGACTATTCACCCTCGATTAACTTTTTTGCCCTATTCAATTACTCTATGCTTGATATTTTATCTGGAACTCTCCCCCACATGTTGTTTTAATTTTCCAAGATCCCACCTACTCCCTTGCATCTTTCCAGTTTGTGTAGTTTCAGCCTGCATTGCATTGTCAGCAAATTATAGTCAGAGTGAAAAACCTGGTTTCTAAACTTCTACCTAACCATTATCTAATCTATTTGGTATCTGCTAGTGTCTCCAGGTTTCACCCAAGTAACTATTTAACACAACAAATATTGAGAATTCTTAACATGTCTACCATTTGTTCAATTAAGTTTTTAACATATTTTAAATTGCTTTTCAATTCCAACACAAGAAGAATCTTTTGTAATTTTGAACCTTAGGGATTTGAATTTTTTCTAATTAAAAATTTGCTAAAACTCTAAGCTCAACAATTGTCGCGGATAAAAGAATCGTTGAGCTGTTAAATTTTGAGTTGTCCAGAAGGGGTGTGAATTTCGTACCAAAATAAAAATGTACCGGTTAGTTCAAGTGGTCCGAGAATGGGTTCCTATTTAAATAATTGCTAAGTGGTAATAATGTAACGGGGAAGTTAAATTATCAAGTGCTACTAAAATCAGTTACCGGAAGGAATTTGAATACTGTTGTACTTTATAAGCGCCAACTCGTCTGGTCTAGTGGTAATCCTTTGGAAGACGAGTATTCCTGGGAATCCTAATTAAGTCGACCTTTGGTAAAATAAAATAAAATTCTTTTTACATTCAATCTATATTTTCAATAAAAAAGAAAAACCATTGTTTCACTACGTCACCTAAGTCTATTTTAATACAGCTACGTATCGTAATTCCTGTAAACAGATACACATAAAAATTTTCAAGTTATTTAAATCAATTTAAATAAAAGCAGCAAAACAATATTTCTGCAGACAGGTACATGCACGGAATTTAAAACTTGCCTTAATCAATTTAAATACAAAAAACATAACAATATTCCTGTAAACAGGTACCCACACAGAATTTAAATTTACATAAATTAAGTCTTTTTCCATTGGTCGCACCACTCATTTATAGCAAACTAATCGCACTTTCAACTTTGTTGAATAAAATTTCAATATGCAGGCTTCGTCAATCTAATAAAGTAATCATTATAACTTACGATACTGATGAACATTTTGTAATGTCAATGTCAATTAACGGGTTTTATAAATACATGCCACTACAAAACAAAAAGAACAATTTATAATTAACTAATAAACCTATAACTGAATGCGTTTACATAAGGATCTTCATTTCGACAGCTTAACTCCATGTTGAAAAAGGATTATTTAATTTCAAACCAAGTTGGTTGGGAGTCAAACTGTTCAAATTAGATATCGGACTTTTCCGATTTATCCGTGAATATTATCACGTTGAACGCCAGGTTGCTAATCTCATAGCGAATTGGGTTTTTTAACTTCCTATTATCAATGATAACCTTCCATATGTTCTTCAGTTATCGCTTTACGGGTAATTCAATAATCGTTTTTGTTCGCTGTCTAGCTTTCATCTCTTTCTCTTACTCTATTTGCGTTCGAGGAATATGTCATTGTATTACGGTCTTCGAATAGAGTTTGTGTTGAATGATGTGAAAAATGTGTGATTTTTTATAGTTTAAAATGTGATTAATGCTATCGTATGTATTCATTAATCCTACAAATAGGTACATTGTATTGTATGATATATCTGGTTAGATCATCTGTAACCTAATATTTCAACTATAACTCGTTTACATTTCTCTCTTATTAAATATTATTATCCAATATAACTAAAAAGAATTGAATTAAGAGTTTTACTAAGCCATCGTCTGTATTTAAGTGATTA
The DNA here is from genome assembly GCA_036346225.1 of Platerodrilus igneus. Lineage (NCBI taxonomy): Eukaryota > Metazoa > Arthropoda > Insecta > Coleoptera > Lycidae > Platerodrilus > Platerodrilus igneus. The sequence goes on along the minus strand of JARFIW010000221.1, from coordinate 1,723,007 downwards.
ACTTACATTGTAAGTATTACTGTTACCTTGTCTGGAGGTCACTTTGTATTATGACTACACTTGTTTCGTTGTAACGTTAATTTTGCTCAATTCTTCTAAAAATTGTAAAAATATATTTTATTTTTGGGATAACTTCTGTTTGAAACACGAATATTAGTAATCCCACTGTTATTTACTTTTTTAATTAATCTAAAAGCTTTCTTAAAGTAACATGACTACACTATGAAATATTACAATTGCAATTAGTCTGTCTCCACAAACACTATGTTAATTACTCACACTTACACCCTTGTATTCCAATCGTAGCATTTTTTAATCGGTTACAATAAGCATTGGTTTATTTGCAAGTACTTCGAATTTCTCGCATCTGTGTGATTGTGACTAAACATGTCGTCGTATTAGGTATCGATGTAAATATCAAGAGCGGGAACTAAATTTTGACTTTAAGCAGGTTTTCAAATAAGCTAATATCGGTCTTGGTATAAATAAATTTTAAAAAGAGAGGCTATGAAACAGCACACAACAAAAATATGCGTGAAATAGACACGTTTCGAATGTTATACCACAGTATTGTGTTGAATAGAATTGAATGTATTATTAAGAATTAAATGTCATTTTTTTGTATACATCAAGTCTGGCAGTTATTATTCAGTTTTTCTATGGTTCTGCATTCTACAATTATAGTTAGAACCAAACAAACTTGCGTGTGACTCATTGCAATACCTAGATAGAAAACACAACTATAGTATAAGGTATGTTACTCGTGTCTACTAATTTCACTTCATAGAACAGGATAGCTATAGAAAGGTGTTTCTTCATAATTCTGTAATAAAGAAGTAGCAAACGTATGTCTTATTTTGGTTCTTAAGTTTGTAAATTCATTATTTATTTGTGTTTTTTAGCTTTTGAAGGTCTAAGTTAACTTTTCTATTCATGGAGCGTTTTGTATTTTTGTCTTAATTGTAGAACAGTTTTTTTCAAAACTATTGCCGTTTCATATTGACACTAAAAATGCTGCGTAATAAACATTTAAAATTACAAACACAGTTGGTGATTATGAATGTTGTGAATTACTTTGAAAGGGAATGTGACAATCGAGGTTTGTTTGTTCCATTTGAATCTGTGATGCAGGTAAGAACAAATGCTAGATCAACTTTAGTAGAAAAGATGGTTTAATTAGATTGTTTTCGCGGACTGCTGAGCCTGTGGTGTAAGACTCTAAACCCTTACTAGTATTAAGAAGAAGGTATCCGAAGCACATAAAGAAAATCAACCACTGCAATCTCGTGGTATGAATCAAAAATGCACAAAATTAAAATCTTATGATGTAGACGATTTTGTTAAAGATTGTGCCAAGAGAAAAATATACGACATGCATTCTAAACGTAATAAAGACAATATTAATTTGGGATATATTTTATAACCTATGTGTAATTTTTAGGGTTCCATGTTACAGTAAAAGCCTTACAACAAGAACTTGCTTTGTCTGGGGTGTTTAGTATAAGTAGTTTGAAAAGACTTTTACCTACCATTGGTTTTACTTTTAAAAATGATTTGAATTAAAACATGTTAACGCAGCACGAGTAAAATTCTTGAGAGAATACGAATTAAACAAACAAAGAGAATTGTACGATCCTGTTTTCTTAGACAAATCGTAGATTTTCAGTCGGGGCTCAACGAAAAAAAGTTGGATTGATAACACAAAACAAAGTATTAAGAAAAAACCATTTGGTGAAGGAAAACAGTTAGTTTCTGGTTACATGTTTTAAATAATCTTCTTTATTTCGGTAGTATTTTAGATTCATTGTGCTGCATGCGGGAAACAAAAATGGTTTTGTTCCAAACTCATCTCTTTTGTTTTCTACCAAATCACCAAGTGCAGACTATCATGGCGATATAAATGCTGAACTGTTTACGAAGTGGTTTCAAGAAACTTTAATTCTAAACCTGAACCAACCCAGCCTTATTATATTAAACAAGGCATCTTATTATTCAAAATTAATGAAAAAAATGCCAAATACAACCTCTAATAAACAGGAATTAATAGACTACCCGCTGAAACATAAAGTATCTTTTGAAACTAGTATGTTAAAGAGAGAATTATTGACGTTAATCAGAGAGAATCCAAAATCTAAAGTTTACGAAATAGATGAAATTGCAGCGAAGCATGATCATAGAGTTTTACGATTACCTCCATATCATTGTCAATTTAATCCAATTGAATTAATATGGGCTAAATCCAAAGATTACTGCAATAAAAATGTGAGACAATTTAACGAACAATACAACAACCATAATATAAGAATGATATGGTTTGAATCACTTTAACAGATAGACGCTGCATAAGGGCAAAAATGTATAGAATATGCTCACAAATGCTTGAAAGAATGGTGGAATATTGAAAAACAATTTGACGTTGTTCAACCGTCAGTTATAATTGGTAGCAATGACAATAGTGGTACTGACAGTGACACTGATTGTAGTTATGATTGAAAAATAAATGTATCCTGTCTAAAAATTATAAAATTTTATTCTAGCAATTATTTATGTAAATATTGGTTATATTACATTCTAGAACCTAAGTGATGAATATTTCAAAATGTTGATTTAATGTCTAATGTTTCTATGTATGGTCCCAGTACCGTATTATAATACTGCAGGTTTCAGTAGTTGAATTATATGCAAATTCAAGATATTTTAACCTATTGTTGAAACATCAAATGTATATGGTGATGGTAAACAGTAAATAATATAATTAAAGAAACAAAGTAACTAAATATTGATTAGTTAATTAATATCCTTTTGAATACAATGTAGGAATAACAAATGCTGAGCTCTTTTCACAGATAAGATTGTGTAACATTTGCTTAATATATTTCCAGCTCTGGAAAATAAGCATCCGCATGACAGAAAAGTAATAGACGACATTTTCTCTTATTATCTCACTTAAAAAGGGATAATTAAATCTATTAATTTTCCAGCACTGCACAGCATCGTAATTTCTTTTTGTAATAATGTGTTCAAGATATATTTAAAGTTATATAATGGCCCCACTTTAGGGAATGATGATCTTGATTTATTGTATTTCATATGGAGGCACCCACTTCTTGATGTTATTCTTCATTACTGGTTTTAGCTTCTGGTAACTTTGTACTGGAATTTCTTTGCGCAGTTTATTCACTAATTAAATTGGGAACATCCTCATTAATAATAATAACAATGTCTTTATTTACAATCGAAGAAAATGAAATAATTTTAAATTATACAACACATTGTAAAGGAATCTAAAAGTATAGACAAAGCTAACATATAGCTATGTTCCACATCTACAATTCTTTTTTAATACTTGTACTAATATGATTAATTATTGTGAACTTGACATAACTCTTGAACAGTACTCCATTCGTCTGCACTTAGCTGAGTCAGCTCTACCTTCAAAATTGTTATTGTCTTTTTAATAGCAATTTCTAACTCCAAAAATTATTTCAGAATGTAGTAGGTTGAAGTAGAAACATCTTGTAAATTCTTTATATTATAATTATTACCCATGTTTTTGATAGTTCATCAGTTTAGAGGTAGCTTGCAAGCTTACGTGTACGAGTGAAAATTTCTTTTAATTTATCAATATTTGCCACTGGAAGTTTTAATGCATCTTGCACAAGTTTAATGGTTAAAGCGATGTGGTCAAAACGTTTTATACCCAGCTTTGTACATTAAACCTTTGAATATTTTAGGTATTGTCCGATACCACAAATATGATTTTATTACAAATGTTTGTCATTGACAATTTTTACAAATTGAAAGTCATATGACTTTGTGGAAACGATCACAAATTAGCTATGAAGTCGGCTTCCATATAATTCTGTTGTTTATTAATGGGTTTAGGAGAATTATTATCGTATTCTAAAGTGATTTAAAAACATTTTATGGGTACCTATTAAAAATTATTACGTGCTAATAAAACATTTCAAACTTTTCAAATTATTTATAATGCAGTTCAAAGTCTTTGGATTATGTAAATTCTTGAATGAAAAGAAAATATTTGTTCATAAGTCGAAGCGCGGGATAAAGCTAACCTAACGTTCGGCTGTCATTGTTGATGATTTGATAGAGCGTTATATTCCAAGGTCACATTGAATTCTGGAGCTTGCTCGACATACGTTTTTATGGTATTGCAGCATACAATTACGAACAATGAGTCATAAGCAACTTTATTTGGATTCAACTATAGCTTCGTGAGTGAAAGTAAATTTTGCATGCAATTAAGAAAATATCAGCCTATTCTTTGTTCTTACATAAATAAAATATTGTTTAACGCTGTTTAATTGAATGCAGTTAGTGATTCGGAATAATTTGGTAGACGAAACCAACGAGGAAAATTACAAAAGAACTAATGTATTCTGTTGTGATGTTCTTCATTATGCGAATTCAGCTGTTGGTTCGGTGGAGAGAGATGGGGTCGTAGTCGTTGCCTAGCAACCGAGCAATGAGGGGACCCGCTTCACTCTGCTACCCTTGAAAATAACGATTGAAATCCTTCAGATGCTTGTGTCTGAATAGTAATTACCTAGGAAAAGTTGAACTGGGAATAAAATATTATGAAGTTTGAAGGGTAAAGGTTTTACGATAGATAACTATAATTAAAATGAATAAATACAACAGAATCATTATCAAAAATTCCATTTGTTTCAGGATAATTTTAGAGTTTATATGACAGCCTTTAATACTTTAGAAAGTTTCAACTTCATATAACTCAATGAAATATTAATGTTTAAGTTCTGTTGGCCCCTTAGAGCTGTTTCGTTAAAGCTTTATACGGGAACTGCATGAAGTTGGCAACTCAATATAGGGCATTTCTTAAAACCAGTTTTGTTATGTTTAAAACACTCTTAAAGCCCATTACAATTAGTCTGCTTAAAATTTAAAAAGTTAAAGTAAACTAAGCTTGTTAGTGTCAACTTTATGCTTTGCATCAACTTAATTAAAAAATTAAATTCTTTTTTTATTGCCTTGTCACGTCCTAACTCACCATACAATTAAACCTCTAATACTAGGTACAAAGAATTTACAAATAGTCTACTTGGATTAGTACTAAATTTAGGCAAATGCGCTAAAATTTTAAGCTTTTCATAATTTTATACGCAGTTGATAATTTAGAGAACTTAGCCCGAAACTCTATCTCTGAAAAAATTTACAAAGCGTTGGAATTTGATATTGATCTTGAAGTAATAACTTTAAGCAAATATTAATAGACCCATCAAACCGAGTGTCGCTAAAAAAACGAATTTATTCGGCAAGATAGGGTAAACGTTTCATCATCATTTTGTTTTCGACCTTACTTAAGGTCGGTTTGGCGCAGTTCTAACTTCTTTCCTATTCTGTGCTAGTCTAAAAAGTTTTACATACCCTTCAATCTTTTTCTCATCTACCTGGCTCTACATAGATATTAGCAACCTGATGGTTGTTAAAGAACTTCAACATGTTTAAATGATTCCCATTTATAAGGAAATGAAATATTATCTGGTTATTCTTTCCAAATAAAAAGAGAAGTGTTAAATTATAAGTTATGGTAAAGCTTAAGCAACGAATCGCTGCCAACATAACATGCCAGACCTCTAACTAATTGCGAGTTATGTCATGGATACGTTAATTAAGTTGTATGTTATGGTAAGGCTTAAGCAGCGAATCGCTGCCGACATGCCATACCGCTAACTAATTATGAGTTATGTCATGGTGACGTTTATTAAATTATATGTTATGGTAAGGCTTAAGCAACGCATTGCTACCAACATGCCAGACAGCTAACTAATTGTGAGTTATGTCATGGTAACATTTATTTAACTGATTTTTATTTTTTTTTTGTTTTGTTTTCGAACTTACTTATGGTCGGTTTGACGCAGCTCTAAATTCTTTTCTATTCTGAGCTAGTTTAAAAAGGTCTACATACTCTTCGCAACCTAAATCTCTAATAATTTGACTAATATGCTTTGTCTAGGTCTTCCTACTCTATTTTTATTTGGTAATCTATAATTTAAAACCTCACTAAATAGTCCCTCATGTCTTAACTACTGCCCTATCATTCTGCCTCTCCTGACTTTTAATTGTTTCCACATTGTTCCCCAACTATCCTTCTACAAACTTCCTCATTTGTTACTCGATTAACATTTTCCTATAACACCAAGTTTCAAAAGCTTTTATCTTTTTTTTATCTACCTTTTTAATTGTCCAAGTCTCACTACCGTATAATAGAACGCTCGATATGTACAACTTTAAGAAACTTTTTCTATTATCTAAACTAATACTATTCGCTTTTATTAAGTCTTTCTTTTTTTTAAAAACATTTTTCTAGCTTGAGCTTTTCTAGCTACTATATCCCTTCTGCTACGTCCGTCCTTTGTGATTATACTACCTAAATAGCAAAATTTATCTACCTCCTCTAACTCGGTATTACCTATTTTTAATTTTGGTTTAGAACTAAGCTATAACTCACTTGTCTTTATCTTTGTCTTTCCTGAGTTAATTCTCATACTATAGTTACTCTGTAGTATCTCATCTAGAATATTTAAAAACTCTGCTATAATGGCTATATCATCTGCAAAACGTAACATGTCTATTTTATGTCCCTGTACACTAATACCTATCTCTTTCCTCTCTCTAGCTATTTTTAAATTTTTCCTATCTTCCCTGAAGAACTTTTTAGCTGCTCTGTAAGCTCTGTCTGTCTTACCTACTCTCAAATCATCTTGTATTCCCTTACAATTCTCCTTCATCCAGCTTTACTACACTCATGTACTATCTTATTTCTAACTCTATTATATTTTTGCTTACTTTCACTATCCAATTCTCTGAGAAGTTTAAGCTTTCTTCTATTCTCTATTAAATCTAATATCTCCTTTGTTACCCAGGGTTTTCTCGTTTCTACTTTTTTCTTACCTTTAGTCTGTGTTGCTGTATAATGTACAGCCCTTTTTATTTCTTTCCATCTATTTTCTAGGTTCCTTCTATAGCTAACTCTTTGATCTTATTATCTAATACTTGTTTATATTCCTCCTTTACCTCACTATCATTAAGCTTACCTAGATCTCGTCCTTCTCTTTTAGCCTTTCTCAATTTTTTGAATTCTAGATTACACTTCATTTTAACTAAGTTATGATCGCTATCTATGTCAGCTCCTGGATAACTACGACAGTTTTTAACTTGGTTTCTAAATCTTTGTTTAATTAAAATATAACGTATTTGATATCTAGCCCTATCACCTGGCGCTTTCCAGGTATATCTTCTTCTAACATGTTGTTTGAATACGGTGTTTACAGTTACTAATCTATGTTCCTGGCAAAACTCAACCAATTTTACTTCTCTATCATTTCGTCTACCTTACCAAATTTTTCTACCATTTTTCCCTCACTACCTTCTCTCGCTGACGCATTAAAATTGCTCATAACTATTAAATTCTCATCTCCCTTTACTTTTCTCAGTATACTCTTTATATCCTTGTATACCTTTTCTACTACCTCATCCTCGTACTGAGTTGTTTGCATGTAAACCTGTACTAAAGCAGTGTCTGTGGGATTATTCTATCACTAAATTGTAAGTACTTTTTAACTAATCTTTTACCTAAGACTATTCCTACGCCTGTCTGTCCATTAGTTGAAGAAGTTGTAATTATTCTATAATTATCTTTTCAAAAGTCATTACTATCTGGCCATCTCACCTCACTAATACATAAAATATCCAGTTTTCTCATTTCGACTAATAAATTCGTTAACGTATCTACTCTAGGTAATGACCTTTCATTCCAAGTACCTATCACTAGATCGAACGTTGTTTTAAATGGTAAACGTTTACTTTTACGGAGAAATAGTTCGTATCAAATTTTTAGCTCAGGAATTGCCTACCAAAGAAAGATGTATTCTATTCCTAAAAGTAGCTGTTGTGGAGGTAAATCTACAAAATTATAACCTTTATGTTTTTCAAGAAACATACAATATTGTTAATCTTAATAATTAAGGAGTATTAATTTCTCTTTATCATGTCCTTGTTCTGTTGATTCTTCTTTTTCTTCTTACGGGTTGAGATCTGGGCGGGTGGTGATATCTAGCAGGACGCACTACTGTAACATATAAGACAATAATTAAACAAGCAAAAAACATATATTTACAATGCAAACAATTTATTAATATGCGACACAGATGCGGAACTATGATCATAGGGGCCCAGTAGAGTAAAATCAAGAATACTGGGCCCACATTTCCCCCAGCATCCACATTTCCCCACACATCTGGACCAAAAAGTTTTCTTCGACTAACCATTTTTCATCTTTTGAGATAAACCTATCTTGTTTGGTATCAATTAATATTAGAATTTTCTCAGCTACCCGAATTTCTAGGAATTTTTAAGATATCATCACACCCAAGAGAGCTACCCCAATTTTAAGATTTCTTACCTGTAGCGACTTTTGAGCGTTCTTATAAATTTTTTTAGTCATGCGATACATTAAATTAGCTTAGAATTGCACGCACAACCCGAATCTGCAAACAGATTTAATATAGGACCACGCCCTGCAAAGTTATACCCCTTTAAAGTCCTGATCTTCTAAATTTTACTCTTTGCTTTATAAGCAAAACTAACAAATAGTTTTCTTCGTCTAACCAATGCATCTTTCGAGATAAACCTATCTTGTTTGGTATCAATTAATATTAGAATTTTCTCAGCTACCCGAATTTCTAGGAATTTTCTAGATAGCGCCATCCCCCAGGGAGCTACCCTGATTTTAAGATTTCTTACCTGTAGCGACTTTTGAGCGTTCTTATAAATTGTTTTTATACATGCAATACATCTTGTTAGTCTAAAATTTTACGCACATCCCGAATCTGCAAACAGATTTGCAATAGGACCACGCCCTGCAAAATTATACTTTAAGCTCTCAAACCTCTTTAAAATTTTTGCTCATTTATGACATATGCTTTAACCAATACAAAGAAATAAGCACGCAAAATTTTAATAATTTATTTTATCTAATTTACAGTTTAATAACTAATCATTCCAATGTAATGTGTTTTAAATATGTAAATGGAAAGGTCGACTTTGGCGTAATGATCGCGTGGTTAATAATTAAGAAAGCGCATTTTGCTTGTATGAAATCTATGGAATTTCTCCTGTAATGAAAGAAGAATGCATTCGTAATTGAAAATGCGTGTCACTTACCTTCGCTAGATACCAACCATGTTAATTAGATTTTTTGTGTATGACATCATTAACTACCTAAATTTCAGAATTATCAAAATGTAATAAACCACCTTAAGTACTGTTCAGTAATAATCATAAAACAATATTAGAGTAAGTAAATGGGTCTTATTACATATTGATATCCTACATCAATTACCTAAATTACCTTACGTGACGCTGTAGAAGCATTATAATTCAATATTTTCGAAACTTCCAATGTAGTATTAATTCATTTGTAATTATTTGTAATCCAGCAAATATTCTAGATTCTTAACGAACATGTGAATCACATTTGAAAGCTGTTTATAATTTCTTCTCCAAACAAATGCGGTTATTACAATAGGAAAGTACGCTAAATGCAAGTCAATTAACAGCAATTAAATATTGCTTACTGACCAACCTTAATTAGGTTGCTGTGCTATTAGGACCAGGGTATGCAGACTTTAACACCTCCATCTCGCACGCTTTACACGGATGTTGGTTGTTTCGTACAAGACCCTTTAACAACTGGTGGAGCTGAACGTTTACTGCTTAATGACATACCGAGCTGTTTTTCCTTGTGTTGCTGTAAACTATTCTTGTAAAAGCGATACTGCAAGACCCAGAGTTTAAGTACTTTGCTGCCGACGGATGTATAAGCTTAACCGTGGACGATGTTACACCACGACATTAAATGGCAGGCTTGAATATTTTTCTTTGGAAACAATCGAAGATTGCCGAAAACACTCAAAGAGTGCACAAACGCGGTCACTAAACCACAATTAATAATCGCCTTTATAGGTTTAACATTTCTACCATTACCCAATGACTTTAATTTCTTATTGGAGAGAACCCTTATTCTCCCACGCACTGTTGCGTAGCTGGATGCCCACCCCTTTTGGGAATATATGCTCGTTATAGGTTGTAGCACCCGCGGTTTTACTTAACTGCACTTCGTGAGATCGCTTTAATCTTTTTTTTATTCGCGTCCTTCTCGCGTACAATACAGTAGGACTTAGCTTTACTACCTACAAATTCTAACACCAAGTCACCGTTAAACTCGTCTTTAAATTTCTCCACAACTTTTTGTTAACATGCGGTATATTGTGTTTATTATTTGCGGGGTACACCACTTTAAACCTAAAAATAAAAACAGGATAGTTTAATACGTCTATTAATAATTTATGGTAATGTTGGCGGTACAAATATGTAAAAACAAACTTTATCAAGAAAAATATAATGTTTTTAATAGAATACATACATGTATTGATAACATCTATAAACCGCTGTGGTAACCAGAGTCTGACGAATCTGGGATAGCCAAATCTCTAAACATTTGCGCAAGCGATTGCCTTGCAGTTGCATCTTTTAAGTACTGAATGGGAAACATTTAATAAGTTCCAACACTGTCAAGTAATTTAAATTGCTACAATCATTAGACAGAGAAATACTGGCACTGCTCTCTCCTCTAATAACGTTTGAACCCTTTCTTCCTCCGTTGTATTTCCACATACTTTTTTTATATCACCAACAAATTTTTCGTAAAATTCTGGAAAGTTTCTACACCTTAACTCAGCCATTTTAAAACAGATCAATTCTCGCAAATTTAATAGCTTGATGCACTCGTACGCAGGTAGCACAATAACATTCCCATCTTTCGTAATCTCCATATTATATAAATTCTCTTTTCAAAATTGTTCAAAAGCCATATACTTCTATTAAAGGCTGTGCTCAGCTGCAATTTGAAATCTTGATCCAATTGTATCTCAACAACATCGTTTCCAGTAGTCAAACCATTTAATCTGACTTGTTTTGAGTCTTGAGCAAATTGGCGAATTTGAAATTCCACTTGAAAAGTACACAATTTCTTCCAATCGAAGTAAGAGAATGTTATCGTAGAATCAGCACACATACCACTACAGCAAATAACTTGGATGGCAGGTTGAAGACCACCATATAAATCAAAACCAACTTCTAATATATGGTGGTGATAATTTGGAGGAAATTCGCCTAACCTATAGGTTGACTTACCGACTAGTTGGTTGATATTTAATTGTGGTACTCGCACATCACTTGTAACGTCAACACAAGAAAAATCCATCTTTAATTTATAATTTTAATCAAACTCGACGATACTTTGACGACTAATGCACTGGAACATGGCTCTCGCCTTTTATGCCGATGGTCGAGCGTGCGCAGCTCCTTATTATATTAGTTGGTGTTATATGCAAGTCTTGACTGGAAAAGTGACGCGTATAATTGTTTTATAGTGGGTTTTACCTGTATGTATTTAACCACCAACGCCATTTTTAGAATTATTAAACAAAATTACTCTTAACAGTATTTTTAATATACCATCGTGTAAGATTTCAATTATTATTGTGTTTTTCCTCAGGTTCTCAAATCCCTCGGAATTTTTTTCAAATCGAATGACTCCTTACTGATTTGCAGATTAACCTTTTGCAAGCACCGTATATAATTCATCTTTAATCTATTTCTAAACCGTATCGCTCTGTCTTTTGAGATAAACCCCTGGTGTAACCTATAAAATTAGTATAGAATTTTCCTGGGGAATTGAAATTAATTATCAGGTCTTTTAAAATTAGTTCCAACAATGACCTGTATATATTGTATTAATATTCAAAAACCTATCAGCAAAACACCTTTGCATTTTTATTTAGATTTAGCTCGATAATAGAGTTAAACTCCAAAAATATTTATTAGTGGCTAGAATTGTTAAAATTTTCAATTAGTGAATCCACATACAAATGATTAAACCAAAAGGTATAATACATATATTAATTCTGCACGGTGACCTAGAAAGTGGTTCGATAATCTATTTTAAATGTAGTTCAACATAAGACGTATATTCTAAATAAATTTAGTGAAATGTATGATCATTAGCCTTGCATTGTTTGTCGATGACGGCTGACTATTAATTTAATAAAAGCACTTTCCACAATTCTAGTTAATATACGGGAATACACATTCTATAATTTGATTTAAATTGGGTTAATGTAAGGACAAATTATACTTATACTTTCTCTATGTACATAAATACGGTGTGGACCTAGGTTAGGTCAGCGCCGCGGCGCTGACCTAACCTATTAATTTTTCCTTTTATCTAACCTAGGTCCACACTTGGTTTTTAATGGAAAAACTCATTAAAAAGCAATTAGTGCTAATGGATTTTTAATGAGAAAACTCATTAAAAAGCAATTAGGTCATATGGTCATGCGGTCATATGGTCATGTGGTCATGTGGTCATATGGTCATGTGATCATATGGTCATGTGGTCATGTGGTCATATGGTCATGTGGTCATATGGTCATGTGGTCATGTGGTCATATGGTCATATGGTCATGTGGTTATGTGATCAGGGAGATTAAATTTGGTATATAAGGAAGTAGTTTTGGGTTGAGATTAGTTATAGTAAGACATTTTTCGAAAGATGTCGCATTCAAGCAACCAGTGGTTCTCCAAACAATCTATTACAAAAGCAGCAGAGGATATCCTGGATGGCTCGAGTTTCTACGCTGCTAGTAAAAAATATAATATACCTAGAACAACGTTATGCAGATATGTTAAAAGGTTGCAGAACGTGAAGAAATTACATAATTCCAACAATGCATACAGAGATGTTATACCAGAAGTTAAAATACCTATACAGAATTATGATAACTTTGCTATTGCTAGTGCAAGAAAGGATGGTAAACATGGCCCATTGTTCCCGTCTAACATACGAGCTATATTCGTGGGACCATCGAGTTGTGGGAAGACCAACGCTTTAATATCTCTGATCCTGCACGAGAACGGTCTTAGATTCCAAAATGTCTATGTATTTTCGAAAAGTTTATATCAACCGAAATACGAATTGTTAAGAAACGTTTTTACACCATTAAAAGAAGAAATTGGATACCATGAGTTTGAAAATTACGACGATTTGATTGAACCCAGAGATACCAAAGAAGATTCAATTGCGGTTTTCGATGATATACCTGCAAACGAGCAAAGCAAAATCACTCAATTTTTCTCGTTCGGCCGACATAAAGCAATAGATTCGTTCTATCTATGTCAAACTTACGCTAGTGCCTTAAAACATAGACTCAGAGATAACGCCAATGTAATCGCATTATGGAAACAGGATGAAACCAATCTTAGACATATCTTTTCGGATCATATAAGTGGTGACATGACATATCCGAAATTTAAAGAAATGTGTTTACAGTGTTGGGGTGACTCAAAACATAATTTTATAACTGTTGTGAAAGATTTTGATTTGGATAATGGTCGATATAGGAAGAATTTCGACGAGTATATAAATATTTGACATTATTCAAAAAAAAGTTAGTTCCCATCCTGAGTCCGTTGATGACGAACGTTAACAATTTTATTGTAAATAAACGTAAGCTTTATTTTATGCAGGATTCTGTACGAAAGAACTTTGCGGCATACAAAAAGGGAGACGCTACATCTCTACAAAAATTCAAAGAGGTGCACAAACAATTGATTGATCCCTTGCAAAATTACCGATTCCTAGTCACAAAGAATAGCGGAAAGAATTTCCACACCTACAACAAGCGTTAAAGTTGAAAACAAAGGCTGGCTTTTAAAAAAGATTAAGTTACCAGTTGACGACGAGGCTGTACATCTTTATTATACGGACGTGTTAGCTAGAGACGAATACGGAAATATATACAAGTCGGTTATGGAGTAAAATATAACCGTCAATTGATGCGCATAGTTTAGGAAAAAGTATGTAGGAAATTGATTTAGAAAACAGTGACACAACCTAAAATAATAACGTTTATCTAGAGACTAGAGGTCTAACAAGAGTTATAATTATTTTTAAAGTCCTTAGCATTTTTCTTAAGAAATGTAATGATTTTGTTCATAGAATACATTCCATACCGGTTGCTTCGTGCGTGCACACAAATCGGATGCAATCGGTATGGAATATATACTAAATTGTAAGTTTTAAAATAAAAATTTAACCACCACAACTGTTATCATAAGAAATGAATGATGTGAATTTAGAAATTATTTTTGTATATATTAACTTGTTTATGTTATAAAATATAAAGCATACATTGGTATTGTTTAATTTTTCAAATGTCCACGTAACTGAAATGGGTATCTAAGTAATTAGGAAAAGAATTATACAAAGATGTGTATTATTTTTTAAAAGGGTGTTATAAACATTTTACAAAATTATTAATCAGAATCGTTTTATTTAAAACTATAACATAATTTTATTGACATCCATTAATATCTGTAGTTGAAATACAACAATTTAGAAACGTATAAGAAAACAAAAGTGTAATTAATAGTGTTACAAAATTTTCAGTCTTCGGCTTAAAATTTAAACATCGCTCGTAAATGCGTGGAATGGAAACCTGTTGTATTCTTCCATATACTCAACTTGTTTACAAATACTGTTTTCAAACAATCTTGGGTAGGTTCTTATAAATTCGTATAATATGACCCCAATATCACTATTACTGTATTTGCTTTTAATTACATCATGTGCGAGATTCTGTAGGATATCATTCCTATTATATCTTTCCATTACGACATCTAACAGAAACAGATCTATATTAGGAGTACCCTTTTCCGTTAGTTCTTTTAAAGTATTAGCATGGTTGAGAACGATCTGAGATACCCCTAAAAGTGCTCTAAAGTTCCTTTGGTAAATATCATATAATTCCCATCAAATGTCATCATCTTCACTAAACAATTCTTATTTAAATAAAAACGCAAGTTGTCGAATTTGCATATCTTATTTTGCATGCCAACTTCCATAGTGCGTATAATGTGTGGAAGATTTGATATAAACTTCTTAAATACGTTGAGGGATACATCAAGTACGCTCTGCGAAATGGTGTTAACAAATCTAAAAATTATTTTGTAATCGTCGAACGGGTTCAGGCCTACAATTATGATTTTGGAAGAAGATTTTGTTATGGTGTATGGTTTTTCAAATAGTAACTTGGTTCGTTCTAACTGAATTGCGGCGTTTATACGTTCTTTATGCGCTGCGGCCGATTGGTTTTCCAAATCCTTAATTTGTTCCCACTCATTGGCTGTAATTTTTAGTTCCTCCTGGAAATAAACCATCTCGATGTGCCTTTCGTTGTGTTTTTTTATGGCATCACATCCAGTAAAAACATTTTCGCACACACTGCACACAATACTTAAGATGTTCATTCTAGAAAAAATTATTGATTAACAGTTTTGAATTATACATGTAAATATTAATTTCTTCTACGTTTGCAAAATTCAAACTAAGACTTACTCTTCTTTGTCGATAGTCCTCACACGAAATTTTAAACCAAAGACTAAAAATTCAGTATTACTATTAATTACACTATAAACGACTTTACGCTTTACAAAATAAACTTAAAATGAACTTCTGGCATCATTTCCCCCGTATTTATGTACATAGAGAAAGTATAAGTATAATTTGTCCTTACATTAACCCAATTTAAATTGAATTATAGAATGTGTATTCCTGTATATTAACTAGAATTGTGGAAAGTGCTTTTATTAAATTAATAGTCAGACGTCATCGACAAACAATGCAAGGCTAATGATCATACATTTCACTAAATTTATTTAGAATATACGTCTTATGTTGAACTACATTTAAAATAGATTATCGAACCACTTTCTAGGTCACCGTTCAGAATTAATATATGTATTATACCTTTTGGTTTAATCATTTGTATGTGGATTCACTAATTGAAAATTTTAACAATTCTAGCCACTAATAAATATTTTTGGAGTTTAACTCTATTATCGAGCTAAATCTAAATAAAAATGCAAAGGTGTTTTGCTGATAGGTTTTGAATATTAATACAATATATACAGGTCTTTGTTGGAACTAATTTTAAAAGACCTGATAATTAATTTCAATTCCCCAGGAAAATTCTATACTAATTTTATAGGTTACACCAGGGTTTATCTCAAAAGACAGAGCGATACGGTTTAGAAATAGATTAAAGATGAATTATATACGGTGCTTGCAAAGGTTAATCTGCAAATCAGTAAGGAGTCATTCGATTTGAAAAAATTCCGAGGATTTGAGAACCTGAGGAAAAACACAATAATAATTGAAATCTTACACGATGGTATATTAAAATACTGCTAAAAGTAATTTTGTTTAATAATTCTAAAAATGGCGTTGGTGGTTAAATACATACAGGTAAAACCCACTATAAAACAATTATAGACGTCACTTTTCCAGTCAAGACTTGCATATAACGCCAACTAATATAATAAGGAGCTGCGCACGCTCGACCATCGGCATAAAAGGCGAGAGCCATGTTCCAGTGCATTAGTCGTCAAAGTATCGTCGAGTTTGATTAAAATTATAAATTAAAGATGGATTTTTCTTGTGTTGACGTTACAAGTGATGTGCGAGTACCACAATTAAATATCAACCAACTAGTCGGTAAGTCAACCTATAGGTTAGGCGAATTTCCTCCAAATTATCACCACCATATATTAGAAGTTGGTTTTGATTTATATGGTGGTCTTCAACCTGCCATCCAAGTTATTTGCTGTAGTGGTATGTGTGCTGATTCTACGATAACATTCTCTTACTTCGATTGGAAGAAATTGTGTACTTTTCAAGTGGAATTTCAAATTCGCCAATTTGCTCAAGACTCAAAACAAGTCAGATTAAATGGTTTGACTACTGGAAACGATGTTGTTGAGATACAATTGGATCAAGATTTCAAATTGCAGCTGAGCACAGCCTTTAATAGAAGTATATGGCTTTTGAACAATTTTGAAAAGAGAATTTATATAATATGGAGATTAAGAAAGATGGGAATGTTATTGTGCTACCTGCGTACGAGTGCATCAAGCTATTAAATTTGCGAGAATTGATCTGTTTTAAAATGGCTGAGTTAAGGTGTAGAAACTTTCCAGAATTTTACGAAAAATTTGTTGGTGATATAAAAAGTATGTGGAAATACAACGGAGGAAGAAAGGGTTCAAACGTTATTAGAGGAGAGAGCAGTGCCAGTATTTCTCTGTCTAATGATTGCAGCAATTTAAATTACTTGACAGTGTTGGAACTTATTAAATGTTTCCCCATTCAGTACTTAAAAGATGCAACTACAAGGCAATCGCTTGCGCAAATGTTTAGAGATTTGGCTATCCCAGATTCGTCAGACTCTGGTTACCACAGCGGTTTATAGATGTTATTAATACATGTATGTATTCTATTAAAAACATTATATTTTTCTTGATAAAGTTTGTTTTACATATTTGTACCGCCAACATTACCATAAATTATTAATAGACGTATTAAACTATCCTGTTTTTATTTTTAGGTTTAAAGTGGTGTACCCGCAAATAATAAACACAATATACCGCATGTTAACAAAAGTTGTGGGGAAATTTAAAGACGAGTTTAACGGTGACTTGGTGTTAGAATTTGTAGGTAGTAAGGCTAAGTCCTACTGTATTGTACGCGAGAAGGACGCGATTAAAAAGATTAAAGGGATCTCACGAAGTGTAGTTAAGTAAAACCGCGGGTGCTACAACCTATAACGAGCATATATTCCCAAAAGGGTGGGCATCCAGCTACGCAACAGTGCGTGGGAGAATAAGGATTCTCCAATAAGAAATTAAAGTCATTGGGTAATGGTAGAAATGTTAAACCTATAAAGGCGATTATTAATTGTGGTTTAGTGACCGCGTTTGTGCACTCTTTGAGTGTTTTCGGCAATCTTCGATTGTTTCCAAAGAAAAATATTCAAGCATGCCATTTAATGTCGTGGTGTAACATCGTCCACGGTTAAGCTTATACATCCGTCGGCAGCAAAGTACTTAAACTCTGGGTCTTGCAGTATCGCTTTTACAAGAATAGCTTACAGCAACACAAGGAAAAACTGCTCGGTATGTCATTAAGCAGTAAACGTTCAGCTCCACCAGTTGTTAAAGGGTCTTGTACGAAACAACCAACATCCGTGTAAAGCGTGCGAGATGGAGGTGTTAAAGTCTGCATACCCTGGTCCTAATAGCACAGCAACCTAATTAAGGTAGGTCAGTAAGCAAAATTTAATTGCTGTTAATTGACTTGCATTTAGCGTACTTTCCTATTGTAATAACCGCATTTGTTTGGAAAAGAAATTATAAACAGCTTTCAAATGTGATTCACATGTTCGTTAAGAATCTAGAATATTTGCTGGATTACAAATAATTACAAATGAATTAATACTACATTGGAAGTTTCGAAAATATTGAATTATAATGCTTCTACAGCGTCACGTAAGGTAATTTATGTAATTGATGTAGGATATCAATATGTAATAAGACCCATTTACTTACTCTAATATTGTTTTATGATTATTACTTAACAGTACTTAATGTGGTTTATTACATTTTGATAATTCTGAAATTTAGGTAGTTAATGATGTCATACACAAAAAATCTAATTAACATGGTTGGTATCTAGCGAAGGTAAGTGACACGCATTTTCAATTACGAATGCATTCTTCTTTCATTACAGGAGAAATTCCATAGATTTCATACAAGCAAAATGCGTTTTCTTAATTATTAACCACGCGATCATTACGCCAAAGTCGACCTTTCCATTTACATATTTAAAACACATTACATTGGAATGATTAGTTATTAAACTGTAAATTAGATAAAATAAATTATTAAAATTTTGCGTGCTTATTTCTTTGTATTGGTTAAAGCATATGTCATAAATGAGCAAAAATTTTAAAGAGGTTTGAGAGCTTAAAGTATAATTTTGTAGGGCGTGGTCCTATTGCAAATCTGTTTGCAGATTCGGGATGTGCGTAAAATTTTAGACTAACAAGATGTATTGCATGTATAAAAAAAATTTATAAGAACGCTCAAAAGTCGCTACAGGTAAGAAATCTTAAAATCAGGGTAGCTCCCTGGGGGATGGCGCTATCTAGAAAATTCCTAGAAATTCGGGTAGCTGAGAAAATTCTAATATTAATTGATACCAAACAAGATAGGTTTATCTCGAAAGATGCATTGGTTAGACGAAGAAAACTATTTGTTAGTTTTGCTTATAAAGCAAAGAGTAAAATTTAGAAGATTAGGACTTTAAAGGGGTATAACTTTGCAGGGCGTGGTCCTATATTAAATCTGTTTGCAGATTCGGGTTGTGCGTAAAATTCTAAGTTGATTTAATGTATCGCATGACTAAAAAAATTTATAGGAACGCTCAAAAGTCGCTACAGGTAAGAAATCTTAAAATTGGGGTAGCTCACTTGGGTGTGATGATATCTTAAAAATTCCTAGAAATTCGGGTAGCTGAGAAAATTCTAATATTAATTGATACCAAACACATAGGATTATCTCAAAAGATGAAAAATGGTTAGTCGAAGAAAACTTTTTGGTCCAGATGTGTGGGGAAATGTGGATGCTGGGGGAAATGTGGGCCCAGTATTCTTGATTTTACTCTACTGGGCCCATAAACATATTTAATAATAGTTCACATGTTACTGTATTTACTATTGATAATTTTTCGTTAACTACCTCTGTATACAAGAAATTTCTTCTCTTGAAGGATTTGATTCTAAGAAAAACAAACAAAGAACGTATACCATTGTGTTCCTTTTAAAGGCATTGAAGACACAATTTCAGATTGTTTGGAAGCTTTAAGGTTTAATAATCCGTATTTGCATTACACGATGTTGTAGATAGAGTTAACGTGTTCATGAAGACTGACTGTTTGAAAGTGTTATCTTGTAATCCTGTGGGCTATGGGCAGGTATAATATGTTCTAAATATTTGTTTTGCCAGAAGCTTAAATGAAAGGCTAAAAAAGTCGTATACTATACAATACATTGTTATGTAAAATTCACAAGATTTTAAGAAAGTCTTTATTTTAAGATTTGGTTTGCTTTATTTCCTTCCAAGAAGTTCAATTACTGGTTATGATAGTCCTTATATTTGTTGTATGACCGTAATTTCAATGCTGTACGTTATATGCTATCAGAACGAACCCCAGAGTAGACTAGTGCGTTTGTAGTTTCTGTTTTGTGCGTTTGTAAAAAATACCTTACCACTATTGAATTACATAATTTGGGCAACATGTAGCGAATTTAATTTATTTAAAAATATCGGTGTTTGTTGTCGTTTATTCCAGCAGTTTCGATCGGACAGTTAAGAGGAAATTTTTTAAATGAGTTTAAACAAGTAAAAGTATTTAAGTGGTGCTCAAAATCGGAAAATGTGACATGAAAAATAACAATCCATTAAAATTTTACCGAAAATTGATGGTTTCTTTAAAAAGGCAAATACAGATGTGGTACCGAGTTGGAGTAGTATAAGCAGTAGTAGTGTCGATGTGCATTGTGATATTATAAATTATGACTTGATCCTAAACACTGAAGATATTTCTGCTTCAAGAACTGACGATAACTTAGAATGATAAGAGGATACTTTTGAGGCTGGGTTTGAGAGTACTGCAGTATTAATTGGCAGTGATCGAGAACGTTACGCTCAAGATTTAGATGACGAGATAAAAATAACACTTATCAGTTTAGGACTTCATCAGCCAATCAGACTTTTTCCTAAAGGGTCGCTATCAAAAAGAAGTTTCAGTTACAAGTATTATCAAAGTAAAGTTAAAACTTCTCAAGTTATCCATAGATTATGGCTTTCCTATTCAACAATATTAAACGCACTTTATTGCCATGTTTGCTGGCTCTTCTCGGACAGGAGGAGCAAAAGTTTTAATGACGCTGGGTGTAATGGTACCATTAACGACTGGCAAGAGTTAACAAAAAAAAATAGCTAAACCCGAATCTTCTGTGGTTCATTTTACTTCTTGTTTAATTTATGACCATTAGAAAAATAATAAAACAAAAATATCACATTTTGCTAAAAAAGACATTACAGTTAAAGTTGTTGCTATTATATCTAGAATTGTAAATGTTATTTTAATTTTGACTTGATGCAACATTTCCTTTCGAAGTCACGATAAAAGAGCATCATCAGAGAACAAGTGATATTTTTTAAATATTATTGATTTGTTGACTTTATACAAGCCATTACTAAAAGCCCACATTGAAAATGAAAACAATAGAGTAAAATATTTCAGTTGCAAAATACAGAATGAATTAATACACTTTTTATCGACTTCTTTATTAAGATCAATCTTAAGTGAAATTAGACAAGCTTTGTTTTTCTCTTTTGCTGGATACTACTCAAGATGTCAATAGAACAGATCAATTGAGTGTTGAAATTCGATCTATTAAAGCAAATCCGAAAAATAAGTTAATTATTTTCGAAATCTTTATAGGATTTTGTGAACTAAAAATCAATCCGAACAGTCATTCGTAAAGGAAAATATAGGTGTCCTTGGGAATAATAATATTGATTTGATGAAAGTCGTGGGCAAAGTTATGATGGTGCTGCAAATATGATGGTCAATATAAGAATCGTCAAGCGCGTATCAAAAATCTGAATCAAGCAACTGCTTATGTACATTGTGCCTCACACAATTTAAATCTAGTATTAAATGATGCTGCCAGTGATATTTTGAAAATTCGCAAATTTTACACTACCGTAAAACAAATTTACGTTTACTTTAGTGATACCTTGTCACGTTTGCATATGTTAAACGAAATAAAAAATACGAAATATACAGTCAAGAGGTTTTGTCCAACTTCATGGTCATCAAGATTTGATTGCCTGTTTTATTTAAGAACGAATTTGGTTGGTGCCATGATGTGTCTCGAAAATATAATTCTTCTATCAAATAAAACATCTGAAAAATGAGAACCTTTAATGATTAAAAATGAAGTAAATTCCTTCGAGTTCATCTTGTTTCTGGTTTTCTAGTGTAAAATATTAGAATCTATTAACATAATTTTAAAATATTTACCACAACCCTCGATTGATTTGTTTATAGCCGCATCACTTTTAAGTACAGTTCAAAATAATATAATTGAATTAAGAAAGCAATTTTTCAGCGATATTTTGAAAGAAGTCGAACACATTGCAAATACCTTAAAAGTAGCACCTACTTTTGCAACTAAACGACGGCGTCACACTACAAAAACTTTCCATGAATTGGCGGTAGATGAACACATAAAAAACCAGAAGATAGATTTAAACTAATAGTGTTTAATGTACGTCTAGACGTCATAATTCAACAACTGACAATACGTTTTGTTAGCATGAACGATATTACTACCAAATTCGCAGTTCTACAACCAGAACATCTTGGCGTTTGGCCTGATGAAGAAATTATCAAAAAAGCAACCACACTATGTGAATTTTATCCAGGTGACTTGTCTCGCCCTACATTTCTTCAACAAATTCTTAGTTTTCGAACGATAATGAAAGAGAAAATTAAAAATCTTTCTTCAGTAACAGAAGTGGCCGAATTAGTGATGGTAAAAACTGTTCTATCGCTAGTAGTGTTGAAACGTTATTTTTTTTTATATGGCTGGCCTCACGTTGTGAGCCAGTGAAACGTATTTTTCTTTCCGTAGGTTGTGGCGCAATTAATACTTATTGTTCCAAAAATCTTCCGACACAACTAGGAGTCTATTCCTGGATAAAGCAATGAGAAGTGGGGGGGTAAGTCGAATTCTGTTTGCAGATCAAACTTAAGCTAAATCAAATAGGCGTCACCAAGTCCTGATGTAATCACGATAATTGCATAGCATAGTTCTAAGGGCGGACGTGGAGACCCAAAGAAAAAAGATCGCATTCGCTGACAAAAACCTGTCTTAATTAAATAAGACGCAGCTCCTGTAAGAAATTGTGATAGTTAAATAAATAAAAAAGCGGAACACCATTTGTGTCCTGCAAAAATACATAAAGAAATAATAAAAAAAGTATTTCCAATATAACATTGGCATCAATTTATTACTTAGAAGGGTTTTAGCTTTATGTAATAAAATTTGATCACACTTGATCAAAATAAAAAACCTTTAATCTTGGACCAATTGTTTACTAAATGATCTCTTTTAAAATAATATAACTAGTAACAAAAAATTTAATCATTAACTGCATCAATCTTAAACTTTTAACTTTAAAACATGAACTTGTTGTACAAATAGGATTCTGACCTGGGCAGATCTTTTCAGGTAGATAACAAATTAATAGCTCCTAACAATATTAGCATTTGAGCTTTCAAAATTATGTATACTAATTTTAATGTAGATAGAGCTGATCACAAAAATAAACATGTTTACATATATTGTACTAAAGCTGTTCAAAGCATTTGCTTTTAAAATAACATCTGTCAGCTATACAAAGTAGAAAAACATGACGTCAGTAACACCTGTTGACATTACCGACGATTCATATGGAATAAAGCATGTTGTTTTTAGAACATTAAATCAATGAACTTTCGTTTTACTACTGGTAAATCCAGCTCAACAATTAGTTGGAACTTTTTCAGTGTAAATGTATTACACATCAAAGCAAGTTAACGTGTTCTAAATTTTGAAACACATAAAAAGAACTTATAGCTATCTACGAACCAAAACTGCAATTTGAAACCAATTCATCCAAACCAATTTCTATAATTCCTTCGTTCCACGTGTCGAATCATATCCTGTCGCCTTACATTCAGCAGCAATCGTACTCTCAAAGTTGAATTACGTCACCTTCTAAAGGTTGCATCTTACATGTGTTTTACTGTGTCCTAGTGTGTTTTTAAAGTTGCATCCTACTTGTCGCGCGTTATTCGAAGATATCCTCACTATTTGAAATGGATTCGCAGATTGCCGGCCTCCAGCCAAGGGAACATGTTGATATCTCTATCACCTGTGGCCGACTATCTTATAACCAGCTCCGGCGGTCGCGCCGTCAGGAGGGGAACAATCAAACAGAGATGTGCTTGTAAATAGCTGTATACGACACAGATATCTGAATATAACTAGATTATTAAAGGACGATGCAGGCTTAGCGTATTACTTTTGAAGTTGAATGCAAATTATTATTGTTATTAATAAAATTGTTACATTATTCTTGAAATTATATGCAAAGAATTATTATTGAAAATAAAATTGTTACAGTGTGCCGGATTTGTGTACGGGATTACAATTGTATTTACGCCTCTACCGAAAGATCGTTCAGTTAGCTTAAGCTCATTAAGATGTACTTGTGTAACACCATGTACCAAAGAGACTTAGCTCATTGGCACTCCTTTCTATTGAAAGGGAGCGACTTAACGCTATTGTAGTGGAAAGTGCAGTTCATGAGTTTATATCAACAAAAAAAAGTCGTTTTGGAAAGTTATTGTGAATAACTTTGCATAACTGAAAATGTTGTTTAGTTATTTGTTTACTTTATCTTATATTATAATTAGAACCTAAGCATTTGATATGTATAAAACTCCATAGTATTTCAAATATTGCAGGTGTTTTTTTTTTAAATTTTGCAAGTTCACCAAAATTTAATATTTCTTGTAGAGGGGCCCATCAGTTCTTAGTTACACCATTCATGCGACACTATAATTAATCATTTACTAGATTAACACGTGTTAATAAGCACAAACAGGAACAAATACCTATATATGAAGCACAAACAAGTGTACGTACAACAAATGCGTAAATTAATTAATGAAAAGTACAGTTGAACATCTGCACACCCGTACACACACAGACAAGTATCAGTACATTAACCTACAACCATAAGCATATATACAAGATATCAGTTACGTTTTGTATACCAACACACAGTTCAGACTGTACCGTTATTGTACAAACATTCTGAACCAAATTTCGCGTATACACTTACATAACTACATAACTCACGTTTTATATACACTAAAAATACAAAATGTGGCCATTATATTAAAACTTGTCTCTTGAAAAATAGCTACGAATCAGTTTCTATAAATATTTCTCTATGTATTTGAATATTATGCATATATAAATGAAGGAAGTGGAGGTATACTTCCAGAATGTTCTGAGCTTGAGAACAAAAATCAATTCTTAATAAATTTCCCGAGTAATAATTACAACATTATAGGTATTACAAAGAGCTGGCTTTATGTAGGGATAAACGATGCAGAAGTATTTGATAATAGGTATACCGTTTTTCGTAGCGATAGGACAAATAATGAACACATGCGATTGGCCAGAAGTAGTCTAGGCTGTTGGGAAAAAGTTTTTTGCATCTCCATTTCAAAGAAGAATGAATAGGTAACGATAGTACTAGTTTAGATTTGGTTTTGGCAGAAATTACTGAATATGGCACAGTATACCTCATTATTGTAGTTTACTTTAAACCAGGAAGTGCAGCAAATTTGTATCACGAATGTATAGACGTCATATCAGATTATTGTATTCAATATCAAAACAATGTAATATTTCTGGGGGACTATAACTTCTCAAACATAAATAAATTTAACTATAATTTTAATTATGATTCTAACATATATGTGACGTTTGGCAATTTCATAAATTTTTGTAATTTGAAATTACACAATAATGTACTCAATGGACAAGGAAAGACATTAGATTTGGTAATATTAAATGTTAACTTGAAGATCTCTTGTGCCGATGGCAACTTTATTCCCTAGGACAACTATTATTCACAACTTAAAATTACTTTGAAAGTGGCCACAAAAAATATATACACTTATCCAATAACATATGCCCAACAACATGATTATAAATACGCTAACTTTTTAAAAATGTATAATTAGTTTAGGAAAATTAATTTTGACTTAATAGACACCTCTACAAATATTGAAATATCCGTTCAGAAATTCTATGACTTAATTTCTGCAGTTATAAATGAATGCGTTCAAAAAACTGTTCATAAATCTCTGCGAAAATATCCCCCGTAGTTTACTTACAAAATAGTACAAAAATTAGAGAAAAACATTATTATCATAAGCTAACAGTTAAATCTAAATTTCACGATAATGAGTTTAAACAACTTAGATCAGAAACCAAACTAATTATTGAGAAAGCGCATACCAACTACATAAAGCAAGTTGAAAATAGCATAAACTCTAATCAGATACAATTTTGGACGACAAAAAAGAGTACTTTGTGTACAAAGGTTCCCACCTAAATTCAAATTTGGAAATTTCAAATGCTTTTGCGGAATACTTCTCCTCAGTGTTTGACAAGTCACTTTACATAATGGAAGATATTGGTACTGAACTGAACGAAAGTAAGCTTGATATTTTACAATTAGTTGAAATAACAATCGAAGATGTCAAAATTGCCACTAATAGATTAAAACGTAAAAGATCAGCTGGACCGGATGACGTTCCGCCTTGGATATACAAAAGTTACATTGATATATTTGCCATTCCATTATGTAACCTTTATAACTTGTCACTAGCAACTATTACTTTTCCGCAGCAATGGAAGTTATCAAAGATCACCCCCATTCACAAAACCAGATCATCTAATGATGTAACGAATTTTCTTTCAATATCTGTCTTATCTACTTCGGCAAAAATATTTGAACATATTTTACACTCAAAAATTTTTCAGCGTATTAAAAGATCAATTTACATCAATCAACATGGGTTTATACGAAATAGATCGATACAAACAAATCTGGTTAACTTTTTCGATTAAATTAGTAGTGTATTAGATGTGAAGGGGCAAATAGATGTAATCTATACAGATTTGGCAAAAGCTTTTGACAAGGTAAGCTACGATATGTTCCTAAAAAAATTTGCTGTTTGAATTGTCAATACCCGTTATTGAGTTTTTCAGGTCTTACCTAGCAGACAGAGAAGCTAACGTTGCCCACAAACTTACATATTCACATACATTTAAATTATCTTCAAAGAAGTAAATTGGGACCGTTGTTATTTTTAATCTTCATCAATGATCTCCCTAAAACAAAAGTTACAGTTCATATTTTCTACTTGCAAATGACTTAAAATTTTTTAAAAGTATTACATCACAAGAAGGATTTAAACAGCATAAGGTACAGAAAATTTCTTATTCTTAAATATAAAAAAATACGAATAAGTGACGTATCGTTAGCACAAAACAAAATTAACTACGACTATGCAGTTAAAGATCAGTTCTTACAAGAAATGAACAATAAGAAAGATCTTGGAGTTCATTTTAGAACTAATCTCAAATTTGATAAACACGACAAATATATTGTATGTATCAGCCGTTTACAAATTGTTAGGATTTATTATACGGAACAGCAAACTGTTTAGCTATGCGACTACTAGAAAATAGTTTTTTAACTCAAGTGTACGATGAAAACTGCAGTTTGCTATCACGATATGGAATCCGGGGACTACTTTATATTCAAATATGATAGAAACAGTACAGAATAAGCTTGTATATACCTTTTAAAAAGTTTTATAGCTTTATAGGACACAACTCGTACAGAGATGCAAGAAAACTTTTAAATATAGACAGACTATATGATCGTTGGGTACTAGCACAGCTATGTTTCTTACATAAAATTCTTAACGCTAAGATCGACTACCCACATTTTCTTGCCAAAATTGGTTTCTCGGTCCAGGTACGGTCTGGCGGAGGTAATGTCTCTTCTACCTACCAAAATTTCGAACCGAATTGCAAAGAAATTCTCCAATTATAAAAATGTTAATTAAATATAATAGCATTGCAACTAATAAAAGTTTTCCCATATTTTCTACATCACTTTTTCATTTTAAAAGAATAATTATGGCCGCATTAAATTGACGGGATATACACACATGCACCCACACATATACACATATACACACACACACATACACACACACGCACGCACGCACGCACGCATGTACGCTCGTACACCTACACATACACCCCGCGTAAATTAAAAAGCTTTGAAACATTTTGTAATATTAATATAGGATTTTTTATTATTATTTTTTATTTTGTTATTTTTATTTTGATTTTAATTATTATTTACATTTATTGCATTAAACTTTAGTTTTAAGTACAATTGTCGCTTAGTTTCAGTGGAGATATGTAATTAGAGATATCCTCTGTTTATTTCCATAAATAGATAAATAAAATATTTACAGGAATAACACTAGTGTGCGTTAATGAGCACAAATAAGAACAAACATGCTAGTCTTATACGTGACAATTAAAAGGACATTCTACCAAAATTTAACGAATACTGCTTCTAATCCAGTACGATGCGGCTAGAAGTTATTAGATCTCTCAGCAATGAAACTAATCAAAGGAATTCAACTATAAAATTAATGATATAGGGATTGTACTGTCGTTGATCCGGTCGATGTTGTCAATAGATTTAATAATATTTTCATATAATCTTCAAATAGGTTAATTAAACAATTTTTCAAGCTTAAATACATTGATGATATATCCATCAATAACAGCTCTAAGTTCTTGTTACCTTTCACTGAAGATGAGTTATCTTCATTGATACATAAAAACTGAAACCTAAAGCAACCATTGGTTTTGATGATGTTCCGTGTTTTCTCATTATAAGATGTTGGAGTTTAATCAGTAAACCTTTTACGTTTATGATTAATGTCTCATTTTCAATTGGTCGGTTCCCAAAGAAGCTAAAACTCACAAAAGTTATCCATTTGTTCAAAAAAGGTGATACCTGTGTAATGGATAACTACAGACCGATACCTTTGTGCTCTGTGTTCTCTAAAATCCTTGAATACTGTTTTTTGGAGAGATTGTTAAATTTTGTGTTTGTTCACATTATTTTAGTGGAAAATCGATATGGTTTTCTTTCTAAACTTGGTACCATGAATGCAGTTTATTACTTCATTGAGAAGGTAATCGTTTCTATTGAATCTGGTAAACATGTGGCTGGGTTTTTTTGCGACCTCTGCAAAGCTTTTGATCGTGCTATACACTGGATCCTACTATTAAAAGTTGAAAAATACGGCATTCGATGTAAACCACTAGACTGGCTTACCAGTTTCCTAGATGATACAGAACAGTTTGTGTCAATACTGTCTGCAAATAATGGGACTCGAAATTCAGTCAACCCTACTACTCTCTGCAACAAGGCAGGGGTTACCCAAGGATCTATTCTAGGCTCAATACTGTTTGTTCTGTAAGTCGATGATATTTACGTAGATCTTAACTGTTCGGTATATTTTTACGCAGATGATTCAGCTGTCATAATGTCGAGTGATAATGCGTCGTCTTTAAAGGCTTGCATGCAATATACATTAAACAATCTGCATAACTGGTTTAACAAGAATCAATTAAACCAAAATGTTTCTAAAACCAATACAATTAATTTTCACAACTATAACAAAAAGCTCTGAACATAACAACTTATATCAATGCTTCACCAGTTTCCAGAGTTGAGTCTACTAAATTTTTAGGTGTAGTTATTGATAAACACCTACACTGGAAAGATCACTGTAAAAGTATATGTTCCAAGTTAAGCTCCATATGATACCTGTTAAGAAACCTTCGAATGGTTGTCTATTGATTAACTTATCTTAGTATATCACGCTCAAGTGTCTTCTAGGATTAGTTATGGTATCATCTTCTGGTGTGCATCTGCAGATGCCAAAAACGTCTTCTTGTGTCAAAAGAAAGTGATAAGAAATTTGATTGGTCTGTCTCAAACCACCTCTTGCAGACCTTTTTTTAAATCATTACGCTTATTAACCATGCCATATATACCTATTCTTGAACTGGCTTCATTTATTTTTGTAAATCAGTCCATTATTCGTAATAGATCTAATTTTCGTGACCATGACACCAGACAGAGCTCTGCCTTAAGGCTACCTGACTTTAAATATAGAATCGTGAGATTATTTCCTAGGTATCTTGGTATAAAAATTTTCAATACCCTTTCTAAAGAACACAGATCATCACATAACATACATGTTTTTAGAAAACAATTAAAAGAGTTTCTTTTAAGCAAGGTCTACTACAACCTTCAACAGTTTTTAATACACAATAAATATCAACTTGCATCAATTATATGTTTCTTGATGTAAATTCATACTTTTCAAATGTATGTTCATATCTATAAGTAATGGTGCAATGTATTCATTTTATTTTATATATATTTATAATTTTAACTGTATTCTGTTATGACATATTCAATAATGTCTTGTATATTCTTACGGAAAGAAATGGAATTGATTGATTGATTGATTGATATTCCTATATATAAGCAAGTACACGCATATTTACATATAACAACCGTCTTAAGGTAGTAAATGAGAATATGACATAAATATTTACAGGATTAACACGAGTGCGTGTTAATGAAAACAAACAAAAACAATGTTCAAATATTCCTATATCTATAAAGCAAATTGATTCAGTTAATTAAATATGAATATTTACATGATTAACACGAGGGCATGCTAATGAGCGCAAACAAGAACCAACGGTTGTCTATCCTTTTATATATATATATATATATATATATATATATATATATATATAATAATAAAAGCACAAGCATACAGGCAACAGCCGCATTAAATCAATTACGGACAAATGCAGTATAAACAGGTGCGTGTTAATAAGCACAAACACAAGCAACTGCTAAGTTAATTAAGGCAAATACAATATGAACACAGGATTAACACGGGTGCGCGGTAATAAGCACAAATTAAAACCAACGCTAAGTTAGTTAAGAACAACACTATATGAATACAAGATTAACACGACTGCATGTTAATAAGTTCAAACGAGAACAAATGCTAAGTTAATTAAAGCAAGTTCACTATAAAAACCGGATTAACACGAGTGAGTGCTAATAAGGACAACGAGAACAAACGTGGAAAAGATGTGGAGTCTATTTTTTAATAAACTTAACCTACGAAAATGCTATTATGAATTAATAAAGGATGATTATTAGCCCAAAAAAGATACAGGCACTCAGGAAGCCACTGTCGGCGACGATAGTGCAGCTGGTGTTCTGCGGCTTATTGTGGTACGACGTGGATACGCTGACAAAACCTATCTGGCTGACGGTGTCGGCGGGTTAGTGCTCTGGGTTTCCAATTGTAAGCGAGTAAGTGGGACCAAAATGTAACTACTGACTGTGCAAAAGAATAGAATGATTTTGTGGCACCAGGGTACAAATCACTGTCTGTGTAGTAAGAGCGTGCTTTCAGGATAAAAATCATCGATGGTGTAGTATTCGAACCAGGATAAAAATAACCATCGGTGTAACGAGAGAGTAATGTGTGTTAACCAGGATAACAACCACCGGTTGGGTGTATTGTGATTTAATTAGCATAAGCTCGTGAATAGGGTAATACTTTACATGTGATTTTCCAATGCTCCACCCGAAGGTACTACATTGACCAGGAAGCGAGTTTTTTTACCTGGAAAGTTTGGAATTTTACCGAACCCTTGCTGTTCCAAGCAAGGTGGGAATCTTTAACGTGTATGACAACACACACACGGTACCTTCATTTTACCTCTTATCCGTACGAGGGTGTATTTTTGTGAAAAATGTTCGCTTAACATTTTTCAAGCGGACTGTGTCGGGATTCTAACCCGGGACCTTGGGCGTAGTAGTCACACACATACCACTACGCCACGGAGCCGCCTGAATAGGGTAATACTAGATGCTTGGATAACAATCACAGGCGTGTTAGTAGGTACGGTTTCTTGGATAAAAATCGACAAGGACTGAACTTCTGTCGATTCAGAGCTGTTTATTTTATGTTTCCCCCTTCTGAATGCAGGCGTAGTTATCGTGATTGGGGTAAAATGAATTAGTGGCGCCACAGATATCAACATAATCATTATAAGTCCTACGCGTATATTAGATTTACCTAAGCAAACGTAACAAACAGGTGAAAATATAAATCTGCTTTATGATTGTCACAGTTTAACCTATACCCATT
This sequence comes from Platerodrilus igneus, assembly GCA_036346225.1. Lineage (NCBI taxonomy): Eukaryota > Metazoa > Arthropoda > Insecta > Coleoptera > Lycidae > Platerodrilus > Platerodrilus igneus. The sequence continues at coordinate 1,691,011 of JARFIW010000221.1, read as the reverse complement.
GTAACCAGTTGCGTAGCGTGGACTAATCTTGACGTGGGCAAAGTCGCATTAGCGAGGTTCTTATTATTAAGTATACATTTGCAAGGTCAATACAGAGAGAGGTCCGACCACATTTGTGTATATACAACATCAAAGCTAGTAGTCAAGATCCCGACATATGTCGACCTTCCCTCATCGAGTTTCCTAATAAAATATTTTTTTAAACAATATATTGTATAAATAAACAAAACACGTTGGTGCTAGGGTTACTCTCGCATATTTCTGCACAGTTATTTTAAATTAAAACTTGTTTAATTAAATTTTTATGTCTCCCTATTGCACGGAGAAATGAACATGCGTACTTCCTCTTTTATTCAGCAACTATCTCACAGGTTGCACGTTTTATTTATTTGTACATCATACTGTATAAGATATGCAGTTTATTAGGAAACTCGATGAGGGAAGGTCGACCCAATTCGGGAACTTATGCTATAAAAATAAAGAAATTTGTAATGTAAGTAGAAATAAATTGGGCATTCCTTCTTACAAGCTAATAATCCCCGAAGTACAAAATAAACACCATTCCGACCATTTAAATAATGAAATCCATCCTAATATCAGGCGAAGCGAGAGAATTAAAGACCAAATTAAACCATGTTGCAACAAATATGATTCAACTGAGTTCTGTAGCTAGGCAGAATCAACACAGGCTAATTTTTATTCGTTGTCTAAAAATTTTAAAAAATTGCGAGAAAGACATGATAGAACTTAGTGCGAGTGTTCTATAAAAATTGAATTAAGTTCACTTTCAGTAAATAAGACATGGAAATTAGTACCTAGACCTACAAATAGTAGTTAGCTGCAAGTGGGTTTTTGTAATTAAACATATGGTGAATTTGGTAATCCCTCAAGGTACAAAGCCCGGTTGCTAGTACGAGGTTTTTTCCTACAATACATGTCTGATTATTATGACATATTTGCACCTGTAGCTATAGAATTTTCACTTTTAGATTTCTTTTAGCCATAGCTAACCAAGTTAATCTTTTAATCCATCAGATGGATGCGAAAACAATCTTCTTGAACGGAATACCAGAAGAAGATATTTATATGGAAATTCCGTAAGGTGCAAGTGTTGCAAGTGATCAGGTGTGTAAACTTAATAAATCGGTAATGCTGTCAATTAGGTATAGCGAATTCTATTAATGAGAAATCAAATATGAAATTATTATCTTACCGTCCTTTTATTTTGCGTGACTAGCTCAACAAAAATTATGCTGTGGGATTTAAAAAATGAAATGAAACGGAGAATCTCAAGAAACATATATACATTCAAAAACATCTTTTTTTCATACAAAGAATCTGTTACATTTATGGAGCAGTTTACAGCTTAAGCTCATATAGAAAATTATTCCTAAAGGTTACTTATAAAATAATCCTTAGCTAATCTTTGTTAACAATTGTAGAATCCTCTTTAATTTATAAGTCCATAATTTACCGATCCTTTATTACCCGGTTTGTGAGCGTAATTGACCAATGACGGCTGCACAGATAATTGAGTAAAGATCAAAATATTTCGAACTTTGACCTCAAAATTTACTAGAAATTACCCTTCACAAGTAATATAATTGAGAACTTATTCTAATTTAAGTTACTAATATTTAATCATTCTTACAAGTTACAAAAATAATCAAAAATTTGTACTTGCTTTCCAACGGCATTAAATATTTCCTGGTTCCGTTTTAAATATCAATTTGACGTTAAAATACCAGTTTAAAAAAAGTGCATTAATTGTCAATTGATTAAAGTCATCAGTTGTGATCTTTTACCAAGATTATTTATATTATTGTGATAAATCTTCCTTATACTTCATCAAATTATTACATTTGATAACTTCTATTTTACTTGTGAAATGCCAATGAAATTAATTTTAAACTACTCAAAACGTATAAATTTCAAGTCGTAATTTAAAGCATGCAACTTCGCTTGAATCTTACGTGTTTGATGTTGTAAAAAGAATTCATTTTAAATGTCGAATACAGAATGAATCCGTTCTAATTGAGTTCAGGTTAGTATACTAAAATGCTAACTACGTCATTTTTCCATTCGTTTCAGATCTATTTCGAAGCATTAGTCACCCTGATTGATGTAACATTTACGAGGATGTCGAGTTTAATGATCTAATTAGTATAAATCTGTTGCAGTTGTTATGATTTTTCTATCGTAAAGCGTCGTCTATTCTTTTTTAATACACGAAATTAATGGGCGCGGTCTTTTTTTCTTTATAATATATGACGTTATAAAACTCGCTTATCTAATCTATTTTATGGCTTTTTGATAGGCGCGCATTCCTTTGACCGAGGCGTTTATTTATTTATACAAAATAATTGGGTTTTAAAATATTTCTAATAAATTGACGTATTCTCTTATTAAATAACGAAAATTCTGGAATTTGCATATTTTATTTTAAAGATTAAAGTGTTATTTTTAAGAAATGTGAATGCATTTTTGTTTTAAATAAAATGTGTTAAACTGACACTATTTTCTGCCATTTACCTTTTAGTAATGTAGTGTATTTCACTTTGTATTAAATGATATAATTTGTTTTTAGAATTAAACTCGAAATGGGCTTCTTTTAAAAAGGTACTTCTCTTATAAAATTGTATTTTTTAACAAGAATGGATATATTTTTTATATCTTGAAGTGGATGGTTTGAAAGCGAATGTAAATTAACGTATTCCATCTATTAATGACGGACCTCAACGTTATTTATTACTTTTAAAGTGAGAGTTAATTAGTTTTCAATAAATGTCTACATGGGATTTAATTACATAACTAATTAAAGCTGGCAATTGCAATCTTAATTAATTGTAAATGCAATTTACCTTTCAGTAATGTAGGGTATTACGTTTTCAATAAATAACTCGCATATCTTAAAGACGATAGCTTACGATGTGAGTTATTTTTAGTATTTACAAAATAATTGTTTATAAATGAATGGCTTGTGTATTTACATTTTAAAATAAAAGCTAGTTTTAAGGTATCTCTCATGAATTATTTACACACACGGCTTAGAGTTGGGCTTTTTAAGTTTACGATCTTTTCACACTCTGCAATAAATGCAATACACGGGATCAATAAGGGCTTCTTTGTATGTGCTAATGAAATACGCTTATATTTATAAGGGGTAGAAAAATTAAATATTGAGACATTTTAATTTTTCCCGTTTTTCTTCCTTTTGGGTGGTTATTTCCATATAATTTGACGTTGAACGACCTCTCGTAACCTCATCATCACATCATTGCACTGTCGTTTCTACGTCACTGCAAGCTAAGATTCCATTGTCGTCGCGTTGTATAAAGCTGCATCGATGTTCAATTGTGCGTATAGGGTATCCGGTGATTTTACAAGAAACACCGAACAGTACCGAATATTCTAGAATGTGCTGAAACTATTCCATTTCGTGATATTTTCTACTCGACCAATTCGATCACCTCTAACAAATTTCGTATGAGGTATTATAATATAGATAGTTGCAAACACGGCTCGAAGCTGGCCTTTTCCGAATGTAGAACCATGGACAAATTTTTAGCCGGATGCGAACAAGCATCCAGTGATTGTGAAGCATCAACAAATGTTCAGAAAACGTTCGTTTCGAAACCAAATTATGAAAATATTCCGAGGAATATTTACTTTGGATTCACGTGAACTCAGGTTAATGACGAAGCGCGACCTCTTCATGATATCTGTTTAAAAATGTTTGCGATAGAAGTATCAAAACCAACAAGCTAAAACGCTTGACCTATTGGCGCAATTAGTGTTTATGATTAAACGTTTTATGCAGGAATTGTAGTTTTTGGGGATTGATTGGGATTAAGAGCCGCTTGTTGAATTTACGAACAAATGAATTTTGGATTTGCAAATTCCTCGTCGATTTGTTATAAATGGCATTCAAAAGTTAGAACTACATGGGTTTTATAACTCTTCAGAAGCTGGATTTGCAGCTGTCATATACTTTCGTTGTGTTGGCTCACAAAATGTTATCGTTTAATTGGTTTGTGCGAAATTCAAAGTGGCTCCACTGAACAAGATTACCCTGCCTAGATTGGAGCAATGTGCAGCGGTACTTTTGTCAGAATTAATAAAAATTTTTGTATTTACGTTTCAAGACACGTTTGAATTTTCAGACTTTTGCTTGGTCTGATTCGAAACTTGTACTTGCTTGGATTCAATCGACTTCTAATAGATGGAAAACCTTTGTCGCAAATCGTATCGCTCATATTCAAGAACGTGTGCCTCCTTCAAAGTGGCATCATGTTGCTTTAAAGAATAATTCAGCAGACTGTGCGCTCAGAGGAGTATTTTATTCTGAACTTATGGACCATTTCCTATGGTGGGCTGGTTCCCTTTGGTTAATAAAATTTAATGGTAATATTGATTTAAACGGGTTTTTTAAATTCAATTCTTTGGCTGATATTAAAAGAAGCACTCGTACGTTCCTTGTCATGTGGGCAGGAAACATTTTTGAATATTTATTAAACAGATTTTCATGTCTACAGAAAATTCTAAGAATATTGGTGTATTGTCATATATTTGTAGCCAAGTTAAAATACGCAGCTGACAATCCGCATAGTATATCAGAAATACAATTGCAAGAATCTTTCAATCTATTAGTTAAGTAAATACAGGGCAAAGTATTTTTCAAGGAAATTGAAAATTGTGAATCGAATAAATCTGTATCAAAACAACTAGGTCCACTAAGTTCATTTATTTATAATAAGGGTATGCTCAGGATGGGCGGAAGATTACAAAATTCAAATTTGGATTTCGACGCCAAATTTCCATTGTTGTTACCAAAATCCCATAACTTAACGGAACTAATAATCCGCGATTATAATAATAAATTTTTGTATTCGGGTGTAAGAACTACACAATTTTTAATTGTTCAAAATTTTTGGATCTTGTCTTCGAAACAAGCAATTAAAGCCTGTTTGAAAAAATGTGCTCGACGTTTTAAAATTAAACCGCCTTCGTTGGTTCCTTCGATGGGACAACTGCCAACGCCTAGAGTAACTCCACGGAAACCGTTTTTGCACACTGGTATTGATTATGGTGACCCGTTTCGCATTAATCTAAGTAAGACAAGAGAAACTAAATCTACTAAGTCTTATGTTTGTTTGTTTGTATGCATGAGTTCCAAGGTGATTCACCTGGAACTAGTATCAGATCTGTCCACTGAAGCCTTCATAGCCGCTTTGAGACGGTTTGTAGCTCGCAGGGGTCTCGTTGTGGAAAATTGTTCTACGATTTTGGTACTAATTTTGAAGGCGCGGCTAACACCTTTAAAACATTATTGCGAGAAGCGGCAGAATCGCAAGACATTGAATTTGTTTTCAATCCGGTCAGTGCTCATCATTTTGAGAGTCTGTGGAAGGCAGGTATAAAGTCAGTTAAGGGTCACCTAACTCGAGTGATAAGATATTAACATTCGAAAAATTGTATTAAATTCGCGTCCATTACGTGCTTTGAGTTCAGTTCCGAATGATTTTTCTTATTTGACCTTAGGTCATTTTCTTAAATTTGGACCCATTGTCAGTTATACCTGACCCGAATTTGTTAGGTCTAAAGATATCTACACTAAATCGATAGCAGCTGTTGCAATACATGCAACAGTTCTTTTGGAACACGTGGAGCGAAGAATGTTTGCATACTTTGCAACAGAAAAACAAATGGCTCAATGACTCGTTTGAACTGAAAGTTAGAAAATTAGTCCTTATTAAGTATAAGCGAACTTCTTCTCTGCAATGGTTTTTGGGGAAGGTCTTGGAAACACATTCTGGTCATGATGGTGTCGTTCGTGTAGTCACACTGAAAACATCACAAGGTTTTATCAAACGACCGGTTATGAAATTGTGTCCTCTTCCACTCGATGAATACAATTAATGTATATTTATTAGTTATTACTTTAGATTAAAAAAAAATAAATTGTAAGAATAAGTAAAATTAATCTTAGTTTGGTGGGCGGTATGTTGGAGCTTGCCAAAGTAATTTTAAATTGTTAACTTATATATATATATATATATATATATATATATATATATATATATATTAAACGAGAGTTGGTTGATTGCAGGTAGAAACAAGTATAATTCGTCCTTTGTTACTTAATCCTTTTTCGAAATACCACGTCTGTTAACAATCACTGTATTTGGAAACGCCTGACGGTTAGTTTCCTTTTGTACTATTTCTTTCAAAAACTCGAAATGTGTGCTGAAAGTGCATTCCTCGTTGAGATGCGAAGGCGTGTATCCACGTAGAAGTGTGGACAGCTATGCCTCGAGTGTAACAATAAATAGTTTAATTACTAATAGTGCACCGACTTAACAGTGTGTTAATGACAGGATTTCGTCATACAGTCCACTTATCATGTCCAGCTCGTCGACTTACGAATTGGTGGTAAGTGTAGTAAATATTTCGGTAATTATTGTTTAATTATATCAATTAGGCACTCCGCGCCGAACAAATAGTATATATTTATCCATTAATTCTAACAGTTTCTGTAATCACAAAATACCCTATCAATCCCTATGTATACATTGAATCAATATCTTTCTGTACCCAAACAATAATATTAATCCACTCAAACAAAATCTTGGAGAACTTTTGTAATCTATTCTTACTTTTACTTGATAAGAAATGTTCATTACTAAAAATACTATACCGTAACGTGCTTTTTGTGTATACATAGACCAGTAAATTATTCTAGGAACAAACCCGTTCTTAGCACGACTCTCCAATATAAAACCTTTTACAAATGGTTGCTTTGGTGTCTAAACTAATTCTATACTGCACGATCTTAGCTATAAATTTAATATTGCATAAATAAAACTGCAACATGAAGTATTTGCATAACTTACTACCTTCACATTAATGTTTATATAGAATATAAAAATACGAATCTTTTGAAAATTAAAGTGCATGGCATGGATAACGCCAAATAACCATCAAATTTTACAACGTTCATAACTGAATGCGATTTATTTAATTGCTTTCCTAAATTAAAACGTGATAGCTGCTTTTCCATCCGAAGTTGAGAGGTTCAAATGCGCCGCTAATCGTGGATTTCCTCCGGGGTGTTTGGTGCTACGAGGATGGGAGTGTCGGAGTCGGGGTCGGGATCAGAATTGAAAGTTACATTGCTTAGTCGGGCTATGTTTGCGAAAAAGTGGATATTCCGGGAGAAATAAAGGTATTTCGGGAATTGTCGATTTTGCAGCAAGGTGTCAGCTTACGTGTTAAAAAGTAAGGATTGCTTAAATTTTTCGAAACCCGAACGCGATGTGCAACAAGGCCAATAACGTGTCGAACAAAGTTGGTGCGAGAGAGAAAATAATCTATCAAGTTGGTTTCCAAAGTTTGCTTCCGGTCCGTAAAAATACCTAATATATACGAAAAGACACTGTCCATATTGTAAAACCGGACTTTCGTACCGTATGCGCACTGGTACTATACCTTTTTTACAAATTTTAATTGAATTGTATAATTAATTTGAGAAATGTCAAAAGCTGGTTACGGCGTAGTAGCACGAGGAGTTATCATCAAAACCTTTGGACCACAATTATTTTACAAATTTTTACAATTGAAGCTTATACAATGCATAATATATATTTTTAGTGTTATAAGTTGATTAGAAATCAAAAAAGGTATCGCTTTTTAATATACGCGGTCTATTTTAAAAGAAAATAGTACAAAATTAATTTGACGTAAGCGTACGAATACGGCCGAACGATTACAGTCAAACGTGAAATATTCCGAAAAAGCTATACTTCTGATGTAATGTGAACAAGTGCGAGCATACAACAAACGACACTTCGATAAACGTCAGTTTCGGTGTCACGGCGTTAAGGACTAGGCTTAGCATGCGGAAAGTCTCGGGTTCAATGTCCTCTTAAACCTTTTTTTATTTATTTTGTATTTTTCGTTACGTAAGAGGGGACAAACAAACTTTTTAAATGCCATTGCGGTCTAGAATATCTCAATTATAAGTTATATTTACTAAAATATAAGTTATATTTACTGAAAAAGCATTACAACGCTTTAGTTTATGTCCTTGCTTTAATTTGATTGTGTTCTATTTTATTTGTAATATCGTTCAAGGCGAACGCAGGGAGCGAGAAAGACAACACGATGTCGAATAAGCAAGGCGCACAAGCATTAACGAATTGGTTACCAATATTCTCTGTACACCCTAATAAAATAGCAAATATGTGCACAAACAAATATTATACCGTATTAAACGAAGTCTACTAAGACGAAGTGATCTTAATCCGTTCTACTTCTGAAAGTCGTTTTAACGAAGTCTATTAAGGTGAAGTTATCTTGATCCGATCAACTCCCCGAAGTCGCCTTAACGAACTAGGGCGAAATGTTGTGAATCCGATTAACTCATCGAAATCGTTTTGGCGCGGTCTACTAGGACAAAGCGATCTAAATCCGATCAACTTCTCAAAATCGTTTTGACGAAGTCTACTAGAGCGACGTGATCTTGATTCGATCAACTCCACGAAGTCGCTTTAACGAAGTCCACTAGGGCGAAGTGATCTTGGCGCGGCCTACTCTGCGAAGTGGTCCCGGATAAAGTGTCAAGAGGGTATTATGCGGAAGGGGTACTCGGCACCTAACGTAGTCCCGAAGGAACTACAAGTCGTTTTTAGTATATCAAACTTAAAAGTTGAATTCTTTAATATAATCGCCCATACGTTAACCAATTAACACAACCGGAAATCTCGAAAACATCTGTCCAGCAAAAACTAAATTTACCCAAAAGAAGCTCTAAAGAAATAAAAATAATTAATGAATTAAATATACTTAGATACTTACGATTCGTGTTTACTAAATAACATGACAATCAGCTTCATTCCAAATTACAGCAAAATCAATTTGCTAAACTACCATATGCTTATTTTTATTAATCCAGACCAAATATCTGTTTCGCAGTGAAAACTCAAACATCAATCAAAAATATAAATATTTTCACGGTGAATAAAGTGTACGGAGGTTCACCAAAAGTGTAGAATTATAACTTACATGACTGCTATGCCATATCTAAAATTCCATAGCATCGCGCAAAAATGGCGTAGGTATTTCAACTTACATTGTTAGCGATCAATAATGAAGTCGTCTCGTGTAGCCGGTTATGGAAAGGAGTAGGGACTAAAACGTATGCCACTCTTAGAATAGTAACCAAGTAATTTCAATCATTCAACTGGTAATAGACGAATGCTTGTCTTCCCAAAATTTTCCCAAAATAATATAAATTAAAAAATATCTAAATTTAGAGACCATAGGTTTTTCCTTCTTTTATTTACTAGTCCCATTTGAAATGATCATTTAAGCTTTGCATAAGAGTCTAAATTATAGTTTCACCTTATTAACTAATCTTATAGTACTGATAATCAACTTGCCTTGTGCAATTAGCTATACTTGTACTTAGTAGTTGGCAAAAGCCTTAATTTTGAGCGTCACTTCCTGTGCTACATTCCATTTTGTAGTTTGAATATTTTTTGCATTTAACAGTCTGCACCCTGTTTTAATAAACGTTTGTTTTCCTTTTGGAAAATTGCTCAATTATACTAGTCGTATATGATACGATAGAATTCGATATTTATTGTAGTTTAATAACATAGTTTAATTGTAATGAGGTAAAACCTCTGTGTTACCTTTCAGTGCTACAAATATGTTCAAAGTTATTTCTATTCTATAGTTGGTTTTTCGTGAGTATTTTTAGAAAACAATTGTATAGTTCGTTCGTTGAACTGCCTCTATATATTTCGAGTGATTGTTTACATAGGACTTCTAGGTTAACTATTATAAATCCAACCGGGCAGTTAAAAATAAGTTTTTATGCGGTTGTATATTCCAGGCGTCGCCGTGGATCAATGTAGTAAGCGTAAGACTACGGATCCCAAGGTCCTAGGTTCAAATCCCGACAGGGCCGACTGCTTGAAAAATGGCAGGTGAGCATTTTTCACAAAGATTACGCTCTCTTTCGGATGAGAGGTAAAATGGAGGTCCCGTGTGTAAGTGTTGTCACGCACGTTAAAGATCCCTACCTTGCCTGGAACGCCAAGGGTTCGGCAAAATTCTAAATTTCCAGGCAACAAAAAACTCGCCTCCTAGCCAATGTAGTAACTTTGGGTGGAGCATTGGAAATGTAAATAAACGGTATTCTTAGGACCCAATGTAGTACCTTCGGGTGGAGCATTGGAAAATCACATGTATGGTTGTATATTCCCAGGCGTTGCCGTGGAGCAATGTAGTAAGCGTAAGACTACGGATTCCAAGGTCCCGGGTTCAAATCCCGACACGGCCGACTGCTTGAAAAATGGCAGGTGAGCATTTTTCACAAATATTACGCCCTCGTTCGGATGAGAGGTTAAATGGAGGTCCCGCGTGTGAGTGTTGTCACGCACGTTAAAGATCCCTACCTTGCTTGGAACAGCAAGGGTTCGGCAAAATTTCAAATTTTCCAGGTAAAAAAAAATCTCGCATCCTGGCCAATGTAGTACCTTCGGGTGGAGCGTTGGAAAATCACCTGTAGGGTTGTATATCCCGTGTGTGAGTGTTGTGACGCACGTCAAAACTCCCTCCCTTACTTGGAACCGCAAGTACAAACACTCGCTTCCTGACTGATGTAAATCCTTCGGGTAGAGTATTTGAAAATCAAATGTAGCGTTAGTCTAAGTAGCTTATTATAAGGAAACTGGCGTACAGGCCACGGGCCACAGTACGACAAGGTCGTTGGAAAACACTATATATGTATTTCATTCATTAATAGACTAATAGACCATACTTTAGGGTAGAGAAGATATAAACAATTTATAATAGAAGGTTGGATACTGGGACAAGGAGGTGTAAGTTGGCAAAGATTATAGTAAACTAGAAGCGGTTTGTAGTCCCTACGGGACTACTCTAAGCGCCTCTACTCGCTTTGCGTCCCACCCTTTCTTCGTCCCGCCCTCTTTTCGCCAGCCCTCTCTTCGCCAGCCCTCTCTTCGTCCCGTCTTCTCTTCGTCCCGCCCTCTCTTCACCAGCCCTCCCTTCGTCCCGTCCTCTCTTCGTCCCGCCCTCTCTTTGTCCCGCCCTCTCTTTGTCCTACCCTCTTTTTTCTTTGCCATCTCTTCGCTCCGCCCTCTCTCCGCCCTCTCTTCGTTCCACCCTCTCTCCGCTCCTCCCTCTTATCGTCACACACTCGCTTCGACACGCCCTCGCTTCGTCTCGCCCTTTCTTCACTTTGCCCTAGCAGAATTCATTAGCCAACTTTGACCGAATCAAGATCACTTTGCTTTAGTAGACTGTCGAAAACACTTCGGGGAGTCGATTAGATCAAGAACACCTCACCTTACTAGACTTCATCAAAACCAATTCGGCGAGTCCATCGGATCAAGATCACCTCACCTTAGTAGACTTCGTCAAAACCAATTCGGCGAGTCCATCAGATCAAGATCACCTCGCCTTAGTAGACTTCGTCAAAAACACTTCGGATAGTCCATGGGATCAAAATCACTACGCCCTAGTAGACTTAGTCGAAATCACTTAGGGGGAGTCGATCGGATCAAGATCACTTTGCCTTAGTATACTTTGTCGAAATCACTTAGGGAGGAGTCCATCGGATCAAGCTCACTTCGCCCTAGTAGACTCCATTTCGAAGAGTCGATCGGATCAAGATCACTTCGCCCTAGTAAACTTTGCCGAAATCGTTTAGGGAGAGTCGAACGGATCAAGACCACATCGCCCTAGTAGACTTTGTCTAAATTACTTTGGAAAGTCGTTCGGATAAAGACCACTTTGCTCAAGTAGACTGCGTTAAAATGATTTCAAGTAGTTTATCGGATCAAGACTTCTTCGCCCCAGTAAACTTTGCCGAAACATCAATTAGGAGTTGATTGGTTCAAGGCCACTTTGTTTTAGCACATTTCGTTAAAACGACTTGGAGCAGCCAAGCGGATCTAGATCACTTTTGCCTAGTAAACTTCATAGAAATAATTAAAAGCTCTATACAATGTAAATATTGGAAATGCAGCTTATATATATTTTACAAACATTGCATTCGATGGGTTTTTTAGGAATGTGGACAACATTAGTTACGTAGATATAAAAGAGCACCGGATAATATATATATATAAATATATATATATATATATATATATACAGTGGTTAAATAATCGATTGTAATAAACAGTAATTGTAGAAAGCTTAACCATCTGTTGTTTAAAAACTCAAGTCATGTTACTGAACGTACCGTGATCTGTCAAAGTTATTGAAAACAGCTGATCGCTTAGCTTAATTCAAGTGCTAAGAATGTCTTTGTAAATACATTTACAGCTAATTTAGACAATTACTGGTTTTACCTTCTCAGTTTTATTTTTACGAATCAACTCCATGCTGTCTCCATCTAAAAGTGTATAAGTTTTGTTTTGTGCGACGAATGGAATAGAACAAATAAAATCCATACATGCTAACCAATAAAAATTAAGCAATATTTATTAATTGGTAATGTAGCCAATGTTACATATGAGCGAATGTTACATATGAGCATATTTTTAATAACGTGTTTGCTAAATGCAGCTTATCTTAAACATAACCTTCGCCTGAAGTGCATGCAACTATTTTGTCGTTAGTGAATTAGGTGAAAAAAGACGTTTCCCATGCCGCAGTATGCGTTTAACAATTCTCAATTCAAATACAAAAATGAGTGTAATACGTATATGTAACCGGTATTGAATTTAGGTAGTACGCTCAGAAAGTTTGTGTTTCAGCACATATTTGGTATTTTGTAACGAGTTTTAGTTAATGTAGGTAACCGTTTGGTTTTACCTTTCCTGCCATACCTTTACAAAACTACACCATGCAGCCTCGCTCCTACCATGTATTAGGTATGCTCGTTAAACCAAAGTCGTCAATTACTGTTAATGTAAATAAGGAATAATTAACTTATTGTAGACAGTTGTATAGCGTTTATAAATTTTGCTTGACTATTTTTTCCTTTGGATGTTAATAAAATTTTAACTAAAAATAAAAAAACTATTTGTATTTGTGATTATGAATACTTAAGTTGAAAATGCGTACGTATTTTTTTATTTGTTTTTATTCTTGACTTTAGATGTTTGTTAAAGTCAAAGTAATCATGAGTGGATCCTAAAGAAATAAATATCAAAGGAATGCAGAACGTTTTCTACGTCTGCATTTAAGACAAATGAAATATAGAACAAATTAGAAACCAAAACGCTGGAAATGTTAAGGTTGTCAATTACCGTTTATGTAAATAAGGAATAATCAACTTACTGTTGACCGTTGTATAGCGGTTATAAATTTTGTTTGGGTATTTTAACGTATATTAAATGTTAATATAAGTGAATACGTTTCAGTTAGTTGGACAATATCAGAAAAGGAAAGCATTGCAAATGGTTTTTAAGTAAAATATAACTTACAATTTAGAGATTGTAGATCGCACTGAAGCATATAAAAAAAATGTGTTGGTTTATTTTATGCGTATTGTTAAATAAATGCTATTTATTCCCTGTTTAAAAAAGTAACAAAATAAAAAAAAAAGAATTTTACTGGGTATTGAACCACCAATGATATGAATGGTAGCCAGAGATGTTAGCTCTGCGATATCGAAGTGACGTTTAGTGAAAATGGCGTTGGTTGTATATTTGCCTTGCGAAACGCCACATAGGAAATACATCGTTTAACGAACAAATCACGCCCTATTGTAATCGTTCGGCTATCTTCGTAAGCAAACGTCAAATGTAATATTTAATTATTTCTGAAAAAAATAGACCGTGTATATTAAAAAGCGATGCTTTCGTACAATAATAATCAATTATCGGTACTAATAAGCGATATTGGATGAATTGTAAGGTTAAATTTTAGGAATTTGAAAAAAATATATAATCATAAATTTTGAAGGTACATATTCGTTCCTGTACGCCGGCTTTCGTTATTCGTGTTTGACGTTTGTCGAATTAATTTTACAAACTTTAATAAATGTTTTAAGAAAATACCAAAGTACCAGCTTGCAAATTGTTTGTAATTCTGTTTTTAGGAAACGGACAGTGTTTTTTGATATATATTAGAGATTTTTTAGAGGCCTGATACTAATCTTGGAAACCAACACGATTTTTCTTCTCTCTCGTACCAACGCTAACCGACGTGTTGCCATACTCGTCGTATGGTTCGTTCGGCTTTTGAGATCGGAAATTTTTGAGGCATCCAAGCTTTTTTAACACGTAAGCGAATACGTCGCTGCAGATTAATCATTTCCCGGAAAACCCTTATTTCTCCCTTAGTTATTGGTTTTCCGCTATAAAAACCGGCCTATGCAACGCACGCAAAAATTCTCCACCGGACCAGGACCCGCCCGTGCCCCCAACTCGGAACCTTTCGGACGCAAATCCCGAAAAGCGATCGATTTGCGCCTCTCAACTTTAGCACAAAGACGGGCTAACGAAACTTATAGTTATTAAATCAGTTATTTGGCACATGCGTAGGCCAAGATATTCCATAGTTACGTGAAAGTATAAGGATTATAGTCCATTCCAAATAAGAATAAAGTAGTTGACCTTGTACACAAGGTGGATTTACACAACAAGTTAATTATAATTTCTATATATACATACAGAATAATTATTAATTCCATATTTAAGTGATTATAAATCGTGGCTAGCCTAAATTAATTTCCATAACCCGTTTTTATTGCAAATTTGACAATGGCGCATTATATATATATATATATATATATATATATATATATATATATATATTTTAAATACAAATTTTTAAAATTAAGCTGTGTAAATCAGCATCATGTTTTAACCAATCAAATCGAAGGCTAAACTTTCCCTATACCTTTCATCGCTTTATTCTTAGCTGGAATGGACTATAGCTAGGACGTAGCCAATCATGCTTAAAATATGGTCTATAGAGTAGGTAAATAAATGATTAGGTTAGAAAACATTTGGGTTTAAAAATTACGCCAAACCAATAATTAGACTGATGATCTAGTAAGGATGAGATTTAGTCATTATAGAAAGTTTTTCTTTCTGGTTTATTTGAAAAGCATATAGGTCCCTCTTGTGGAATTCCACTTTAAAATAAAATTCGACGTAGTTTATATCTGCTCATTCCAAACTTAGAATGAACTACAAATTTCAATAATTATATGGTAAAAATACATATGCATATCTCGCTTGTTTACCTACACACTAAATCTCATTATCATACATTCTAAAAATCATTAAATTTGTTTATCATAAAGTTCCCGAATTCTTTGTATTTAAAATGCAAAATGCTCTACCTGAAGTTATTAGTTTATAATAGTTTTGCAACAGCCACAAAAATTTAATTCATAGTGAAACTATTTCTTATTCAAATTTTAAATTTACTCAATAATTTTATATCCTCAAAGTTTTGCTATGTATGAAATGTGTTACTTAAATTTGCATCAAAATTAATCGAGCATCGGAAATTAAGGAATTTTAGACAATGGTCAACATATTAAATTAAAATTTAGATAATTTTGTTTACTTGTGGTTTGTTTTATACTTATGCAAGAGCTGATGCTAAAACTTTTGATAGAAGAAGAAAAAATTTACAAATTAAATAATGAATTTATTGTTTTATACTTATGCAAGAGCTGATGCTAAAACTTTTGATAGAAGAAGAAAAAATTTACAAATTAAATAATGAATTTATTGTCTCCAAAATATTCCTATTTGCAATCTATACATATTTTTATGCAAATAAATTAACATCAAAATGTATTTTCAGTACGAAAAGCGATGTACTAAAATACTATTTTAAACGCTCTTGTCGCTTTCTCTGGTGTTGAAAATCTTTGACAAAAGTTGATTTTAATTTTGACATAATCCTACCCCGTAAAATATACAAACTTACAACAACGTGGTATACAAAATAACTTAGTCCGGAAGTTACGTTAACTTTTTCTGCCAACTTCCCCTTACTTTACCATAACAGGATTAGCGGAGAGCGATAAAACTAACACACTCAGAGTATAGAGAAGAAGCCATACACAAAAACTAAACTTACACTAAAAAGTAAGAACTATCACAAAATCTAATAAACACCATTTTGAAAAAACAAATAGTTAAATACTACAATAACAGTCAATTTAACAATCATAAACAAAGCACAAAATACATACCAATAGCATATGTGCCAAATCTGTCTGAAAAATTACAAAATCTACTTTATTTTACTACATTATTGAAAATTTGTTTGAAATTTGTCATAACCTTTGACGTTGCGTTAGAACTAAGGGGTTTTTACTTTTTACTTATCCCTTACGTGTGCTATGGAAATTGTGAGGCTCAATGAAATCCTCCAGCAATTGTACAACATAACTCCTTTCCTAGTATAATGGTTTGTCCTAGACCTCGGTTACGCATTGGATTACTATTTATGCCCTGGTTCATTGTGACTTCCTGATGTACAACTAACTGTTCCCACCTACTTAGTTACTGGATTCGATTTGGTGGCTGCGGAAAGGTTGCTATTTTTGATTGTTGCTGTTACTGACTACACCGCACCAGGCTATGGCTGGTCGTGATCTCGAGACGAGCCGAAGTTGGTTGTGTGATGTCTGGTGCCTATCATTCTGTGTGAGAATTTTCTGTTTATTTTGTTAAACGCATAACGGCATATATATATATATATATATATATATATATATATATGCTGTTACGATGATGGTGCCGTACTTTACTTGGATAACTAGGTGATATTGACCTACGCCTACGAATGTTGGCAGTAAGCCATATCCAAATTTTATAGTGTACTAATACTTTTGAATGCTACTCTCGTTACTGTATTACCAGCGGGTTTGCAAAAGCATTATCTCTGATCCTTGAAGAGATACACATTAATTTACTGTATGTATAGATATTGTTTTTAGATTAAGAATATAAATCGTATTGTCCGGTTTGGTCTGTATAAGAACATTCTTCTACGTGCATAATGCTCCAGTAATTTTTACTAGAGTACCCCCTAGCAATAATAAGGCCAATAGTGTACATAGCTCTTTTGTGTTAATTGAGAATTATAAGAATGGTTATTACATTTGTGAGTTTGCTATATATGTAACTACTAACATATTGTATACTATTTTTGATATGACGTTGAATATACCGCTTACCGGGTATTAGTGTTTACTTTTTACAGGTGCACCGCTAATTCTTTATTTTCGTTGTACCACTTGATCTCTAAGAATTGCTGTAACCACCATACTTATTCTACGACAATAGCTAGCGCGGTGTTCTTTTCGTGGGTGTGGTGGTTTTACCGTAACAACGTAACAAATAAAATTTCGTTAGATTAAAAGATGCAGTGCTAAAAACAAACAAAAACTACACGGTATATAAAATACCATTTCAGCAAAAATTGTGAATAAGTATATATTAGACAAAGTGCACAGTATATAAAGAAGCATGTAAAAAGGAATAAGTACGACGAAAAAACAAAACTGCACCCGCGAAACACGAATCCCAATCAAAGCATAAACTTGACTATGAACACACTAGAAATACAAGAACAGACAATCCAAAGGGAACGAGAATACATGGAAATAATTTATACCCACAACATCTAACAGCAGCATATTACAAGACATATAAAAAATCTAGATAAGATATATTACCTTTTAAAATAAATAATAATAATTACTTATAAAACAAGAAAACGAGGCCAGAAAATATACGTCATCGGGTATCTAAAAACTTTAAGATAAAAACCATAATTAAAGTTAATATAATTAGATAACTCTGTCAAATGCCTCAATATATCACTAGTTAGAAATATGTCCTTATCAACGTATTCATAATTTTTTTCCCATATTTTATTTTGCCATGAAGCTACATTTATTATAGATGAGGATTTTAATTTACATAATGCACCTGATTATTCGTATGTTGGTAAAAATCCTAACGTAATAAAACAAACTAAGCATCAGCAGTGGTTTGGTATAAATGTTTGAAGAACTACTTTGTCGTTTAACGGGAAAGGATTATCTTAATTTCTTGAAAATGTTTTCTTTTTTTTACTCGAAGATGACCAGACAGAATTTATGGTTTTTACACGGTGGCTGTAGTAGAGACGTTTGTCAATTTCTCAACATAAATGTAATAAACATCTATTGACTAGTTTGTCTTCTAAACCGCCGGATGGCGGCATTAATTTAGTCTCGTCATTATACAACGGTTCTTTCGAGTTTATTATTGATAATAATTTTGGTTGTTTCATAAGGGTTATAAACTACTCTATTCTGATGAGGCCCAAAAGACCAAAACTAGTCAATAGATATTTATTCTCTTTATGAAACGATCAAGTTGTTTTACTGATGGCTATTAATAAATTACAAAATGCAAATAAATCATCTTTCAATTTATATATATATATATATATATATATATATATATATATATAAAGTGCTATAGCATAGCTTATGTAGGACCTATTTATGAAATCTCCGTTTCAAGGTAAGTAATCTGCAATACGGTTTTAACTGTTTACAAGACTAACTCTTACAATGTTTATTAAAGATTATATTCACTTGAAAAAGACTAAGATAAACTATGTTAGATTATATTAGATAAACATTTACTATTTATACCCTACAAAATACAGAAAATAATGGTATGAATAATTCTAATTAGATCTTTAAATACAGGAATAAACCATACACTGCCGTTGAAATAGTGTAACGGTTAATTAAATCAACAAACTTGCAATTATGTTCATTGAACAGATTCCTCTTTCTTCGATATTGCCATTTTTAACACAAATGATGTGTCAGTAAAAGTAAAAGTTCTTCTTCAATATTTATGAAATTCAATAATGGAATTCATCTTACAGCTTCCGTCTAGGAAAAAATGTTTATCTATAACAAAATATTTAGATAAAATTTAAAAACCTGTAATGCTTTCGAGAATTGTTTTAGCCTTCAGCAGCTTACATATGAAGTTCAATAGTCACACAATTTGATAATCACCCCAGATATGCTAAAACATCCATTAGGACGGGTTTTTAATAGGGCTGTCAATCCTTTCCGGTTTCGGATCCGAGATCCAGATTTACGCAACCCTCTTATGGATCTGGATTCTCGTAAATACGGATTTCGGATCCGAAATTAAGATTTCGGATTCGAGATCCTGATCATACAACCCATTTTAGATCCGGATCCTTGTAGATCTGATTTTCAGATCCGAGATCCGGATTCCCACAATCCATCTTTAGATCCGGATCAACTTAGATCTGGATCTTGAATCCGAAACCGGAACGGATTACCATATCTGGGGTTATTTTCAAATTTTATTTATTTGTGACTATTGAAATTTGTCATATTTAAGCTGCTGAAGTATCTTGTAGCTGGTTTACGAGTTTATTATAGGATTCACATCGCGCAAACAAATATGAGTTTGTATAGATAATGGCAATGATTGCATTTGAAATCAAATCATCTTTCGTGTACACACATACAAATCATGCTTGCGAGGTATTGTTTTGGGTCTATTAGGATACAAGTCAAGTCGAGGCTATCTTTTAACACGATGCAATCTTGGTTGATGTTAAATCGTATGCAACTAAATTTCAAACATTTGCAAACAGTTCAAGGTAATTTACAAAATGTTTTCCTGCTCTGATGAAATAAATTTTTTATTTTAGGTTTTCGTTAGTGTGACATTGTGTGTCAGTGAAATGAATATTTTATTTTATTTAAATTTATTTAAAGGTTAGTGGAGCCGACACATAGGAGTACTTGAAACAAAATCGCTCCACGCTTAAGGCTCAAGTGAAATTGAATTTGCTTACTAAAGATGGAAGAAGCGTGACCGCGGCATAGCTCGCGCATGAACCCTGCATAGGCATAATAGTGGTCGTAGATTTGTTGTCAATACAGTTAAAAAACATACAAAAAGGAAGGGGAAAGACGCAACTACATCTAGTAACTCAACAATTAGATGGAACTACGCACGATTTCTATTGATAAATGAAGAGACCGCATCTGAAGGAGAAAGAAATTACAGTTAGTCCATATATGGAGATCACTATTTGTGACCCAAAAAATATTACTATAGACATAAAAATATGCCACAGTTCATAACTGTAAAATAACCAAAGATAATAACAAAATTTCAATATGATGTTTCTATTACTCAGAATGAGTAGGGTTTTTTTAAACAAATATTTTTTTTGTGAGTATTTACAAAAATGCATCATGGCATTTGAATCGTCCCCGCGGATAGACATCCCAACTTGCTTAAAAGTTTAACAGACGTATTATTTTTATGCACCTCGGTAATCGAATTGAACCGTACATGAGTGATTGCGAGTGCGCGGGCAGTGAGACTACAATTAACCGCCGAAGATTTGTGACGTTTTGAAAAGTGTGTCGCGGCAAGATCTTCAGAAAAGTGCCTTCAAATTTGCATCAATTCTGTTGTAAATTCCACACGCGTGGCCACGCATCTACAAGAGAATTGCTGCTGAACAAATAACGCTAAAAACGCCAATTCATGTAAGTGTTGCCAGATGTTGTTATCACTTAACCTGATATTTTCATTAATTTTCATTCTAAATTATACCGGTCTCTGCAGTCGTATAAGGGTCAATTGTTGTAGTCAAAAACTCAATCTTTCCTTACAGTCCACTACCCATTCTATTCCACCATATCGTTTCATGGTCCTACGACCCACATTTGAACCGTTCTGTGGAAAAAAGCCATCCATTTTGTTGCAACTACTTAGTGATAACAAAAAAATAAATTCGTAATTAATTACCGACATAACAGAATCCGCTGGTGAAACTTTTACTGATTTGTATTACCAACACTACAGTGTTCTATCTGTGAAACTATCACGGATTTGCATGTACCGACCTTAGGTACTATAGTTTCTGGTAGATGGCACCATACTACTTTGAAAATTTCATGTTTGTTAAAGAGGTAATGATATTAATTTCTAGTAAGAAACAAATCAAATCTTTGTTGTAACAAGAACAATACAGCTACAAACTGAATATTCAGGCATTTAGTAAAAGTGAAAGAACAATTATTTTGTATTATTGTACCTACCAATGAATGTGTCTGTTTTTTCACTACTGTGAGTTAAGATTTAATACTAAAACTGCTAGCTTCAATTTTGCAAGTCTTTGCGTTGATATTTAAAATTTAATACTTGTTAAGCTATACAAATTTATTTGTTACAAGTTCAATTAAACCTACAGTATTTATAATGTCTTCAAAGCGTGATAAAATAGTGTTAGCCAATGCTTTGAATGTTGCTAGATTAGAAGAAGCCGTAGAGGTGGGAAATCGTGCTGTAGATTGATCAAATTTACTTTGCAATTCTTGTACTGCAGCACAAATTGGAGCCTAAGGCCCCGCCTAATGGATCTGAGATTCCAGCCACGCCTGCTCAACAGCCCTCGTTACCTCAAATGTCAAATGTGCGCCTTCCTAGCGTGCAACTCAATGTTTTCTCGGGAGACATAAAGCAATGGTCTATCTTTATTGAACTATATGATGCGCTCATTCACAATTCTGGAATTAAAGACAGAGAAATTTTAGTACTTAATTCTCTCATTAAAACACGAACCTTTAAATCTTATCAAAGGTATACCTGTCACCGCAGATAATCATCAATTAACCTATAAAACACTTACCGAAAGATATTCCAACAGACGATTGTTGGCCAATCACCATTGGAATCTAATCAAAGGTCATCTTTGCTTACAAACAGAAAGTCTAAAGCATCTTTGCCATCTTTTAGATAGTTTTTCTGAAAACTTATCCATCTTGTAATCTGTTAGATAATGGTCAATCCTTATTACACTTCTCAAGCATATACAAAATAATTCAAGCGAATTCATTCCGTAAACAATTACTCATGAAATAAATTAAACTTTCTTAAAATAGCTGTATATGTTTTTAGTGTCTACCACATACCGTAAAAATGATAGAAACGTTTACTTATTATAGTTGTTTAATTTTCACGGTTTGCAACGATTTATGGTTACCTATAACCAATACCACTGATATTATTATACTTAGTCATAAACATCTATCAGTTGCATTTAACGCTGTAATAATGTTTCGTTTCAAAAAATTAAGTAACCACGTTCAAACCCAATGTTTCCTTTTATATAACCATTGCAGTATAGAACAATACGAAACATAAAATAAAATGTAAATTATATTAACAATATAATATATGTTTTTTAACAATATATTTTTGCGACCAGATTGTGTTTGAGGCCACCCATCTCCACGTCATTGGTTATAAAACATTCATACATTTATTGGTTTACTGTGTATGAATACAAATTAGTTAAATTTTCTAGCCTTAATAACATTTGTTTAACTAAAGAATTAAATTAATTTTAATATAATGCCTTAAGTAACAATAAAAAACAAACTATGAAGCGTTGATGGGAAATAGCAAAGCTCTACTCCCAAACTAAATAAACACAGTAAGGTTTATTTAAATAATAATCATCTAATAGAAAAACCAGTTGACTTTCATAATCAGAATTCTTTATATATATTTTATTTATGACATTCTTTCAATATTATCATAAAGTAGATGTATTAAACAAACCATAGTACTATCGATATGTTCAATTGTTGATAAATGTATACAATAAGCGGTATCAGGTAAAAGTAAGATTTTGTATCCTTAGAAACAATACTGACAGTGTTCCCCACTTGAACCGTACTGATATCAGGCAGGATTTTACTAAATTTCTGTTTAATATTAATTGTTCCATTAATATAGTACTTTAAAATAAAAAGATATTTAAGGTTAACTACATTCGCAGGTAGATAAATTAGAATTTCAATGTTACAGCAATCAAGTTCCTGGGTGTGGCTTACCTTCACACGACCTGTAATATAGACTTTCACAACAATAATGTTAATAAGATATAAATCTGTTTTGCATAACAATAGGTTAATTTAGCATTAAATTACTGTTGATTACAATTTTATACTGTTTAAAAAAGTTAAAAATCGTTTACAATAATTTGTAGTTAGCTACAAAAGACCAGAGGCGCAAGTCAAGTTGAAAACAAAAACGTTCAAACTTCCGAAAAACCTTTAAATGCTTGCTTTGTATTGCTCTACACTGTTTTCTTCACAAGTAAACAGGATTAAAATTATACCAGTAGTGCTTTTTATAGAGTATTATAATATATTTCAGTAGTTGGCACATAAATATATTTCTTTATTTTCAAACTGATTGTACTAGCATTTTCAACAACTCGTAGTTACAATGGAATTTGCAAAAAGCTCGCCAAACAATTTACTTTCAGTTAATCGCTAACAGTACAAATATTATTTTCTTAACATTACAATGCTAAATTACTTACTAACGGAGCACTATAATTAACTATCCAAGCACTAATTATTAATTTATATAATCACTACGGTAATTCATATCAAATAAAGCAATTTATGTCAACGGTCATTTATATCACATCTTTCAAAGCTGTTAACTAGAACATATTGTACTCAAAACCTCAATCAGAACTGAACTCCAACTAGCGAGAAATTCTCACAAAAAAATATTAACAGCGATAGTAACACAAAACCTAATTACACATAATATATATATATATATATATATATATAGACATATATATATATATATATATATATATATATATATATAATATAATAATATATTAATAATAAATAATAAACCAAGGAACAAAAGATGCTACAAAGAAGCACGAGGTTGTAAATAATAAGTAATGATATATACACTGCGTACAGAAATTGTTAGTTAATATGATGACATCCTTTGGGATAAAAAATTCCGGAGGTAAAATAATTCCCCATTCGGATCTCCGGGAGGGGACTGCTTAGGGGCATGTAATCCGAAAGTATAAAAAAAGATCCGTGAACATTCTGCGAGTCGGAGCGTGGAATGTCAAAGTATGAAACAAGTAGGTAAGCTAGAGAACCTGAAACTCGAAATAGAAAGGTTAGCACTAGACACAGTAGGGATCTGTGAAATCCGCTGGCCAGAGGCGAAGAATTTTTGGAGTGGAGACTTCAGGGTAATTCATACAGGATCAGAAGAAGGAAATTAGGGTGTGGGAATAGTTGTGCGAAAAAAGATAGGACGACGTGTAGAAAACTACTTATAAAAGAACGAAAGGGTACTCGTGGTTAAATTAGAATCTAAACTAGAAAACACAGTAGTGATACAAGTATACATGCCCACCTCTAGCTACAGTGAGGAAGAGGTAGAGGCGATCTACAGAGATATCAAAGACATACTAAGATACGTAAAAGAACATGAAAATTTAATAATTACAGGGATTTTAATGCAGTGGTAGGTGAGGGCAGGGAAAGAACGGTAGTAGGTTTATTTGATTTAGGAACGAGAAACGACAGTGGAAATTGGCTGGTAGAATTTTGCGACAAGAACAATTTAACCATCATAAATATATTAGTTCAACATCATGCTAGAAGGCGATACACGTGGAAGATTCCAGGAGATATAGGAAGATATCAAATAGATTACAATATTGTTAGACAACGGTTTAGGAATCAAGTAAAAGACTGTAGAAGCTACCCAGAAGCAGATATAGACACTGACCATAACAACGTATTTATGAAGGCCGCTCTTAAATTACAAAATTTGAAAAAAGAAACGGAAAAAACAATTTGACTTTGAGAAGCTAAAAGATAAAGATATTAACGAAAGATTTGAAAAAAAAGTCGAATGAATTGGTGAAAGATATCGGGAAAATTTTTGATACTAAGGAAGTAGAAACAGAATGGAATAACATTAAATCCAGCTTAGACATGGCGGCCAGAGCTATTTTGGTGTATACACAAAGAGAAAATAAGAAACCATGGATAACAAAGGATATACTGAATTTAATAGAAGTAAACAAAAAAACAAAAATTTATTGGATTAAATAATAAATTAAGTGCGTTTTGCTTTGAATTTTAACTAATATCTGCGTTTAAAACAAAATAAAATTAAATTTCGACTTAATAAACCAAAAATCCCATAAAGAAAGACCTAATAAATAATTTCAAACTCAATTTCAAAAGTGTTTGTAATAAATTTGGAGTTTTTATAGCAAAGAAACCGTTAACTCGAGCTAAACCAAATAAAACTTGCAAATAAAGTATAAAATTTTTCAGTTTATGTGTAATAGACAACCTTAAAATCAAAACATAGGCCTTTTTTGAATTAAAAATAGCATATAAATTGCAATTTTTTTACTAAAATAAAATAAAATATTGTAATTTCAAAGTTTGTGCGCTTGCATATTATATAAATTGAGCTTCCTGTATAAAATTTTGTGTAATAACCAGCCGAACAATCGATTAGTCATTCTTTAAATAAAACTCTCCATATAACATCATGTGTAATTATACTAACCGGTCTAGAAAACATTTAGTGGGTTTCCGGTACTGCACTCCATTAGCGCTAATTATACTCGCCCGTTTGAATAAGTTAATTTTAATTAGTTGAATTTTTTTAAATGGGTTAACGCTTGAATTTAAATTTAAATTTGGAGTTTGAATTTAGAGTGTTGAGAGGCTGTTTAGTGTTTTTAACTTTGCGTCGTTTGGAGGTCGCGACGGTTGCGGGCCCTTTATTGGGCTAAGGACATAGCGTTGTATTTGTAGTTGATATTTATTCTTGTTGTTTGTTGGATCTTGCTACTCTTATGAAGACACTGAAATCTAAGAATCATGGTGGCTCATCAAGATGACGAGCCGCTGCCAATGAGGAAGGGAGACGAGAAAACGGTGTGTTTAGGTTGGAGGCCGAGATAAAGCCGGGAAGAGGCTAAAGGTGATGCTGAAGCACGTCATGTTGAAAATTCAGAAGGAGATTGTGACATCGCAGACGGGGCTTGCGCTTGGGGGTCGAGTCTGGGAGGTCAGGACGTTGTAACACCGGAAATGCCGTTAACATCAAAACAACAGCAAGGAGCGTCGACCAGCAATAACGAAAGCGTTGTTGCTAGCGATTTCGACAAACTAAAACTCTTGATGTAGGGCAAGGAAGTCGCACGCCGCATCTGCAAGAGGTGCCAACGACTTTCAGAACGATGTTTTTGGACAACGAGAAGGTGATTCGGAACGCCTCGGAGGAGTTCGGTGACGTTACGAACCAACTCATTGGGATGGTTAAGCCGACGAGGGCTTCCAGGCGAGGGTTGTTTGGTGGTAGGTAGGAGAGATCGTGGTCGCGGATCCGAGTCAAGTCGAAGTTAAGAGACAGAGGAGAGACCACATTGGTGCCGCGGGTGACGTCGAAGCTTTTAATAAGCGACGATTTGGCTTGCGGGTAAGGCGATTATTGATGAGTTAGAGTTTGTTGTCGAAGAAATCAAGCAAACGAAGAAAACAAACGAACATTGCGTTGTCCTAGCTTTGGATATCTCAGTAGCATTTGATGTTGCCTGATGGCCATCTACCGTTTGGGAGCTGGAACGCAGGGATTGTCCGGAAACCTGATGTCATTGGTCAAAAGTTGTTTCAAGGAGCAATAAGCGCAGTTCAAAATTCCGGGGAAAAATTGTATTGCAAGTAGTGGAATGGGATTGCCCGCAAAAGTTATGCTCTAGTCCCACATTCTCTAAGTTGTTATATGAAAGAATCTTTAGGGTAAAATTGTCCAAAGGATGAACTATTGTTAGATTTGCGGATGGTACGCTTTTGATTATCATGTCGAAATTGTTAAAGGCGATGCCAACAAAACCTAACCAGGCGTTGTGTTAGTTGCACGAATAGTTGCGGGAGATCTAGTTGAAATTCAACACCTAGAGGCCGGAGGCGCCTTTTTTTTCGAAACAAAACGGGGACAACGTCCCCATAAATTGGAGCTAGGACGGGAGAAAATTTCGTTCAAGAAAGCCATCACTTACCTGGGCGTCAAATTAGATAACAAATTGAATTGAAGGAACACGTGTAGTTTGTCAAAAGCAAGGCTATCGAACAGAATAATGGCGACAGCAAAGATAAACTGGAGATTCAGAGACAAATCCTTAAGAACGGTCTACGTAGGAGCAATCGAACTGGCGATGAATTTTTACGGATTGTTTTTGAATAGGCTATGGGCAAGCAGAACCGGCGTCTGTCGTGTATAAAAGGGAGAGGGAAGTGTTCCGATTTCAAACTAAACTTGCGGATTGAAGCACTATTTTTCAGTGCGATTTGATAACTATGAGAGAAGCTGAGGTAAAAATGTGCACTGTATTATGAGTGATAGCAAACCAGTTTTAACTGCTCTGGAGAATATGAACATCTCGGTAGATTTCCAAGTGGACGTCTGGAGGATCACGCGTACGGTACTCGAGATTTGGGATTTGAAGCTCTATTGGTTCATGTCGCATGACGGCAATCGAGGAAATAACAAGACAGATGAGCTGGTCAAGAAAACCATAACAGGGGAATTCCGTCATTTGCACTGAGATCACTAATAAAAATAAAGCTGCGAGAAAGATTGATTCGGCAGTGAGAAGAGGGGTGGAGCAACACTGCACAGGCAGGTTAACCTACAAGTTCATACCGAGTTTAAATGCACGCGAAAAGATATAGGTGAAGTTACACCACAGAATGGTGCAGTTGCAACCGGACATGGGGCTTTCAAAACCTGCCTGCAACGATTTGGGTTGAGTGACAACGACTGTTGCGAATACGGCGAGAATGCGAAAAGCTTCGAGCACGTGCTGTTTGACTAGCCGATCGATACGACTAACAGATGATTGACGGAAAGGAAACTAACTGTCGAGGGGCAAAATAGCCTAAGAGCATGTAAGAAGTGCATGGAGTAGCTAACAGGAAGACGTTCTTGGAAACCTTGAAGGATCTTGCGGGAAGGGTTGCCAAGAACCGGGTGTAAACCGAGGGATGGGGTTTTCTAAAATTTGCAGTAGTTTTAGACTTGACATAAATTTATTTTGTGGCACGAAATAATTTAATTTACAAAAACTCAAAAGCAAAAGAAATATATAGAAAACAAAAAAAAATCACTTAAATGTCTAAATATGCACCATGAATTTTACAGTAAACCAATCACTGTCTTACCTAAAACGCGCTGAATAAAACACCGGGTATTAAATCAAAACCTTAAATATGGCTAATTTATAATAAAGCTAAATTATATATCCTAATTTATTTAAACCAACCAAATAAATCAATTGAACTAAGAAATTAAATTAGAGTGAAAACGCGCATCTCCCCAGAACTTATAAGTGATTGTGATTGTCATCTCCCAGGACATTTAGTGCATACTCATCAAGACTTTAGCAGTGCAAACCCATCTTCTCTTCCAACTAAGAAATAATTAGGTGTAGGTAAACAATCAGATCTTTGGATCCTGCAATTACTATACTGAAGGTGTATATATATTGACGTGGCAAGGGGTCACAAGTGATCATTGAACCACAAATTTTAAAAATAATTCCCACCAACATATAATAGAATCCGGAAAAAATTGAAATTTTCGAGAATTTATGGTTACGCCATGTATAATACAAGCGTGCCCTTATTCATTAAAGTACCATGCAAAAACGCAAATTGTGTGAGTATAAATAATCGCCCTATATGATATAGGCGTATTGTAAATAAATAGCAAGTAACGTAAGTTGTATATTATGTAAAAATACTTAATTATAAGATACTGTAAAACGCATTAAATGCGAACATAAAACGCATTTTTTTAAGATAAATACAAAGCCGTTTATTTTACTTATTTATTATCAATACATTTTCGATGCATATAAAAACACTAGCATAGAACTAGCTTTACGTATTTAGCTTAAGAAACTACAAAAGAAACTACAATCAACGTGTATTTAAAAACCTCAATTTTCATATTAGATTTGTGTACAAAAACACAAAAGCGAGTGTTTTCTATAAAAACGCAACCTCTTCAACATTAAAGTTTAAATTAATTTTCCTGTGGATTATAGCAATTTATTCTAAATAAAGAATTTTTTTAAATATAAAACGATCAGTCATCGGGATTTAAAACTACGTAAATAAACCATTTAATAAATAAACATTTTATAGCAAGAAGCGGCCGGAACACGGAAAACCCACAAAAATCCAAGAAATATTAGATAAAAGTGATTATTTTTAGCATTAATATGCGATGCCACAACAATAGTATATGTGTTAAACAAGAACAGATAGCACACGTCAGCAATAACTGGAACGATATTACGTGGAATAAACGCCGCGATTTTAGACGCTAATTAGTTTTTTCGAGAGCCTTGCATCATAATGTTTCACATTTTATAGTAGTTTCTGGATATAGATAATTTTGTGTATATAAGGAGGCGCTTATTCATTTATAGAGGTTATTCGAGATTTATTCATTAGATCGCAAAATGTTATTTTAATTAAAGCGCAAACTGTTGCTATGCGAAAGTAGTATTTGAAGTATGTAGTAAACATACTGTAATTTAATAGTTGCGAGGTTGCAATGAATAAAGAAGTAATGTTTTTAAACGCAAATTACATAGAAAAATGGATTTATTAATTATGATGAAGGGGCAAAATTCTTCAATATAAAGCTAACGTACCAAAGCGAGGCGTTGTCACAGCAATATATATATATATATATATATATATATATATATTATTTATTTATATATTTATTTAAATACTTTTTATTTATTTGTTAGTGTACAAATTTTGACTCTATTTTTCGTGCTTTAAATATATTTGGTCGGTCTACAAAAAAAACTTATATAAGTGTGCCTCGACTATTTAGAATCTTTTTTTCTCAGGGTATCTACACCTACCTACCGTGGGTTCGGTGATAGGTAGATGGTCACAACACCAACCAAACAGCACTACCTTAATTTTAGTATAAGTAAACCTTTTTTTATGCGTATATGCCAAATACACAAACAGATCCGCGTAGCCTTGTGCCAATTTAAATAAACTTACCAAATGACTTTGACGCTCCGAAAAACACAGTACTCACCCGATTTATCCATAGTCGTAGGCCTTTTCCTTAACTCTGGCTAACGGTCTCGGTAGCCGGCTGTGTCTTCACACTACGCTCCACTTTCACATGGACTCCTTGGCTTTCCACACACCAGGTTTTTAATATAATTTCTGTTATTTTCCACCCAAATCTATAAATAGTTAACTGAATTTAGAATTTAGAAAAATCTCTACTTTTAACTTCCTCGCGCTAATTTTCTTCTTATTATCCCGTCGTTCGGTTCAACCACTCATTCCAATCCAGCAATATACAATCGAATACCAATTTTAACCTGCTCTTTCAAATTCTGTGCCGCTTTATAAATTTTTCCACCCAATGCCTTTCGATCGCATGTAAAACCCAAATCACTTCCAACTCGTCTTCCTTCGACCTTCTAAATCCACTCCAAATCTTATTTACCTCAATCCAAACCACTCTAAATACCAGCTCTTATTTACACCTGCCTCGGTGCCGCTCCAATATCTGATCTTCTAACTTTACACCACTAACTTTCCACTCTTCTTAACTCGTATTGTTCCCTCTGACTCTCTATACTCTTCTCTAATTTAATCAAAAGCTTTATCTTCCAAAAGATTTTATTTCGACTTTAAAATATTCAACTTAGTACATTTCTAACAAAACACGTCTTTTTACCAAAATTATTCAAATCGTTCTCGTTTATTATTTTTACCTAGGTGATACCGCCACCTTCAAAATTATTATGCCTACTCTTTATACATTTCTAAAACCCAACACCCAATTAAATCGTCACAACTAGTGTTGTGTCACTAATACCTATCAGTTATCTTTGTATACTTTACGATTATATAAATAACTGTTCGATCATTTGTAAATATGATCGCGTCGCACTTAAATCACTTTTGATATAGTTTTTCACATATAATTTTGATAATACAAGTTTGTCCAAAAGTTGATTCTACTAAATACGTGCCGAAATGTTTCACATATAACCCTGGCCATGTGTTGTGAACAGTGGAACTTACACAGACGCAACCGACTTTTAGACCAGCAAATTTTCACTCTATGGATTATCAACGTACAACTTAGTATAAATCCTTGAATACTGAGTTTTCTCACGTCATCAAGTCATTCTTTCACGTATTGGCACTTTTACTCTGGCCAATCTACTTTAAATACTTTACCATTTGTAAAGTACGGCAAACACAAAATTTACAATTACGTGATCTAGTCATTGGCTTTTTTGGCATATACACAACCTTAAAACAACAAAATACTCTTTATACCCTTTTATACCCTTTTAGCTCTATATATATATTGAAGTGGTTGTACTCGTATAAACATAAATTTGAAGTTAATTTTAAACGAAAATGTTTTAGTTAAATGGCTCTAGCCGACATAATGTTTATGCTGGTGCACTTGATAATTAAAGTGATGCTTTTTGCTATTCTATGCACTGTTATTTGCATAATGCTTTATTTAGATATTTATATATTTACATTTTACACCTGTATTGTACATTTATATATTTAATTGTTTTGTGACTTGATTTGTTTTGTTTGGCGTTTTGCCTATTTTTGGTCATAGAATTTTTATGATGAAAGATTGAAATTAGAATATATCGGTTAGAGAACGATAGGGAACGTTACGGGCGAATTTAGGTTGAAGTTAGAATAAATTACGTAGATTGGGGCAAACAATATTGTAATATTATAGAGTAGGATTACATAGCCGGATTGGTTAATAATAAATTTGGCGAATGCTTAAAAATTCGAATCCATTAGTAAATATTAATTTAGCTAGATTTGAATAGTTTTAAATCGTGTCTTCGGGTCGCACCGGTAAGCAGAGCTGGCGGTTACTTTCCGGTATTACGGATCCCTCTCCTTTTACCCTTTGCTAGTGTCTTGTTGATCAGACATATTCTAAAGTCAACGCTACGGGTACGATTATTTAAACTCACCCTAGATTTTAGTTTCTAAATTGTATTTACCGTTTAATTAATTTTGAAGTGCAATTAATTCGAAGCATGATATTTTTCGCGTTTAAATCCAATGCAGTAGCTTTAGATGGAGCATTTGGGACGTGGCCTCAAATGTAGCGACCCTTACTTACATTGTACTGTTAATATTCTGTCTATTGAGTGATATTTTCTTGGGTTTTTATTGTCTGTTGTATCTTTTGATTTGAAGTAGGTTATTCTTTCTGTGAGTGTTAATGGTACGGTGCATAGACGTGTGATATATTTGTCGAATGATATTGCTAGATGAGCTTTTGCTATAAATTTTCTTAGCTAGAAGTATGCGATTTTGTCGTTTCCACCTGTTTTCAGTTGTATGTTTTGTTCATAGTTTAGGTGATTTCTTTGTGTGTGATAATTATTTCGTACATTTTTTTTATTGTGTTGTATTTATTTGCTTTTTTTGTATTCATTGCATGTTCGTAGTTCTTATACTGGGTTGAACAATAAGTTGCTCCAAAGGTGTTCGGTGTTTGTTGCTTGTGGAAAATTGTTTATTGTGATAGCGGAGTTACTTAGAGTTTGTACACTATTTATAAGTAAAATGTCTAGTTTTGGTCCCTTTATGTATTTGTTCTGTTGTATTTGGAATTTGGTCTGTTACTTTTCACTTCCTTTTTAATGTTTGTTATTTTATCGATTGTATTTTTCTTAATTTATTGTATTAGGATTTGTTTCTTTTATTATGTGTTGTTATTTGTTTTTGTTTCACGTACTTTCTCTCTATGATGAATGTTTCTACATAGATTAGTAGATATAGTTCTTCCATGGTTGTGTTGCTTTGTATTTTATTACCTACAATAGTGTTTATATAAACTATGTCTTAAACGGTTCTCCAAGTTTTAAAAATTTCAAGTAAGGCAGCCTGCGCGTGTTGAATATCACAATCTTATGTTTAATTTTAAACATCAACCGATAATGCTTTCAAAACCTCGTTTTACTTAGTTGAGTGAAACAGTACCAAATCTGTAAATTTGCAAATTTGAGTTCTATCTTTTGTCCATCATAAAACGATATGAATGTGGTAAAATCTCGTTAGGCATTGTTATTATTTTGAATTGTTTTTAAATATTTTGCATTTTTTTAAAAATTTCTTATTTAATAAATAATTGTTCCTTTTGTAAATGCAGTTAAACTCTTGCCGATTAATTACTAATTATTTTAATGTATCTTCCAATACACATTGCTGACGTCTTGTAAATAATAAATAATTTTGTGTCATGCGATTGTTATTCATTTCTTAGTGAAAACGTGCCCCTCTGTGAGTACATCCATTTGTAAAGGGCCATAAATAAAATCATATCCGTCAGTTATACCTGAAAATATTATTTATAGTGATTGTTTCAATAATATTCAACAATGAGTTATTTAAATTTTTATTACGCTGTGGTATTTCTCGGTTATTTAGGATGACATTAAAGTAATCTCTAGTGTATAAAACAAGCTAGTAAAACGTACGCGAATAGTTTCTTTTGCAAACATAATAAAACAACATCCTATTGAGTGTGTTTATTGGCAAGCTTAAAAATGATTTTCATAGATCTACTAATTAAAGGTAATATTAAACTTTTGTATTTGATTCATCTAACTGAAAATTGCTTTTTAATAGTATTGAAATACTTTACAATAATTTTTAGAGTTAGTTTTAGTCGAAACCTGTTTTCAATTTTTAGCTCTAAAGTAATTGTTTCATAGCAAGAGATATGTTTTCCTTACTCGTCTACACGTAATTGAGGCGGTCCACGGACCCCGGAATAAGGGCACACAATGCTTATATACCTTTATTCAGGATATTATGACAATTAGCTCACCACAATGACCCTTCATAAAAATCTCTGAAAAATTTATTATTGTGAAAAATAAGTAAGCGATTATAAATTCTTGATTCTCTGACTTACTTTGACACCATTTTCAAAAGGTTTAAGTGAAACAAGGGCCGCGCAGTTTTTCTGATCCTTTCAAACATGCCACTCTTGTGCATCGTCCCTTTCTACTCCACACAGTGACTTTTAATTCTTTTTTTTTATTTTGCAAATTGTTGCAAAGATACAGTAAATTTTGCTCTTATTACGTTTTAGGCAGATTCGTTACTAAGAAATGAACATTTTTCTATCACTACATATTTTAAAAAGTACCTAAAATTGCAAAAAATATGGATAGAATAAGCATTATTCAATGCTGTATATTTTATCATATCATGGTCAAATTAAAGAGCTTTTTTGGCGAAGGAATAAATTTTGATTGATTAACTCCCACAGTTAAATTTTCAATTGCATTAAAAATGAATTTTACAACGGTTTCAACGTTTTTAGAATATTTTAACAATTAATATCTTTTATTAAATATAATTTTTCTATTCTTCAGCTTAGACAAAAATTCGGCTATTATGTTTAATAAAATTTTTTCGGTATTTTTTTTCAGTTTTCACATTCGCAAAGTTACACACGATCGTCACCTATCTTCAATATAATTTTATTTTTTAAAAATTTTATTGTTCTAAGTTTTACTATATCTTTCGCTAGCGTGAGAATATTCATGTCTTTACATTTGTCAGTAACCTCGCTCGTAGTGAGTACGTTCTGAACAAGTAAGAAATAAAATTTCAAATTTAGTTTGTAATGCGTAAACTCTTAACTAATCATGATGATTGGGAAATATTTCTATTATTTCTGTCGATTTTTTAATAGCAATTATCTCATCCTAATGGTAATTTGAGTACGTCAAAAATTAATTTTAAATTCTTTATTCAAGTATTTAAATTATGTGATAAGACATTAAATTGTGTAAAATGAAACATTGATGAATTTTAAACGACAGAATTCTTATAAGTGATTTATTGAGTTTTTATTAATTCTTTCTAGAAGAAATCTTTATATATGGTGTTTATTTTAATAAACACAATATATAAAGATTTTTCGAGATTAACGCCATTTTTAAAAAAATATTGCAGTCCTGTAACTAGATTATTTACTTTTAAATCAGTTTTTGTGACAATTTTTTCCCGATTAAATGTGTAACAACCACTGCATCAACAATGCTAAATTATATGTCCTCTAACGCCTTAGAATTTTTTATTTTGAACTTGACTATTGTCTTAAACATTATTGAATAATAAAATCGGTTTAATATTGTTTGATAAAATTTAAAAACCCTCTTTCTTGTTTTCGTATCAACGTTCATTGAGTTTGAAATTTCTATTAACTAGTTCACGATAACGTCGATTGCATTATTGGCCCTTTCGTTTGCTTCTACTCTTGTTGTCTTTCGCTTCAGAGGAAGTTTTAAGTGAAAGAATGTTCGGCTGTTTTTGACCTATTCTTTAACCGATAAAAACACTTATTGTTTTTTGTAAAAATGTCACTGTTTTTCAAAAATATGTAACACATTACGAACTATTTCGCTAGAATTGATACTATGCTCTACAGTAGTATTAACAGAACGTGCCTCGTAAGCTACAATAGCTAATATCAATTTTTGTACGTCATTAAAAGTTCTGGGTATTGAAGTGCCACAGTTATAGATCTGAAAAGTTATTCTATTAGGACACTAAAAAAAGTAAAATTCTTACTATAAGTAAAATTTAGAACAAGAAAAAAATGACTTACCACAAATAAAAATATTTCTTACCAGAAGAAAAATCCTCAATATAAGTGAAATTAAGTTTCTGTTAAGTAAATTTTTTATTTGTGGTAAGTAATTTTTTCTTGTCCCAAAATCAAAGATTATTTTACTTGGAGCAAGTAAATTTTATTTAGGTTGAGTAAACACTTTTTTCAGTGGATAGATGTCTATAGACGTTACAACATTTATAACACATGGTGCTACTCCAGACCCAGTTTTATCTAAAACCTCTTTACTACTAAGTAAACATTTCTTAGTGCGGAAATCATTACCAACATTACAAATAACTAACGATAACATATCTTGATGTGAAGTATTATAGAATAAAAGGAACTACCATCAATTTCTTGTTTTATTATTTTTTTTTTAATTTGGTTGGCTAATAAAGTAGTAAATTCATCTTTTTATTTATTTTATTATATTTTACCAACGAGAAAACCCAGTTACAGGTAAGTTAATCCAATGTGTCTTAATTTAATATCAATGCAACTGGGAGCTAGATATAAATAATGCAATACTAATCCAGATGAGAGTAATCAAACATCATAAGATTCCTGTGCTAGATACTAGATTGCTGAAAAACTAATTGTAATTATCCGCACTAATTCTTATGACATATTATAAACCGATATTAATTTTTGGTGCGTAGCAATGTTTGTTTAGTATATCTTATAGAATAAACGTCCCCATCACAGACGATTATTTATTTTCCATGCATCTTAACGCAAAAGTCAGTTATACAATACTAACGTAATCGAGCTTATTGAGTTCTCTATACTTGCGACTTACTCGATAAATAAGACACATAGTAAGGACAATAATTTTTATTACTGATTCAACAGTACAACGTTGGGTTATACATGTCAAAAAGACAAATTGTTTAAAATTCCCGGCTTCGTCCCCGGGAACTCTAAAAGCAATTAAGTTATGCTTAGCTAAAGTACATGAGAAATCTAAAATAATTTTGATTCATCATCATTTTGTTTTCGACCTTACTTAAGGTCGGTTTGACGTAGCTCTAACTTCTTTTCTATTCTGTGCTAATCTAAAAAGCTCTACATACCCTTCACAACCTAAATTTCTAATAATTTGACTAATATAGCTTGGTCTAGGTCTTCCTATATCCTTCTATCTTTTTCCTATCCACCTGGCTCTACATAGGTATTAGCAACCTGATGGTTGTTAAAGAACTCTAACATGTTTACATGATTACCATTTATAAGGGAATGAACTATAACCTGGTTATCCGCTTCAAAAAAGGAAAAGTGTTAAATTATATGTTATGGTAAGGCTTAAGCAACGAAACCCTACCAACATGCCAGACCGCTACGTACTTGTGAGTTATGTCATGGTGACGTTTATTAAATTATATGTTATGGTAAGGCTTAAGCAACGAATCGCTACCAACATGCCAGACCGCTACCTAATTGTGAGTTATGTCATGGTGACGTTTATTAAATTATATGTTATGGTAAGGCTTAAGCAACGAAACGCTACCAACATACCAGACCGCTAACTAATTGTGAGTTATGTCATGGTGACGTTTATTAAATTATATGTTATGGTAAGGCTTAAGCAACAAATCGCTACCAACATGCCAGACCGCTAACTAATTGTGAGTTATGTCATGGTGACATTTAGTTAACTGATTTTTATTTACTTATTCTTTTTGTTTTGTTTTCGAACTTACTTAAAGTCGGTTTGACGCAGCTCTAAATTCTTTTCTATTCTGAGTTAGTCTAAAAAGGTCTACATACCCTTCACAACCTAAATCTCTAATAATTTGACTAATATAGCTTTGTCCAGGCCTCCCTACTCTATTTTTATTTGGTAGTCTATAATCTAAAACTTTACTAAATAGTCCCTCATGTCTTAACTGGTGCCCTATCATTCTATCTCTCCTCTACCTTTAATTGTTTCCACATACAGGGTTCCTTACCTATCCTTTTATAAACTTCCTCGTTTGTTACTCTGTCTGTCCAACTAATCTTTAACATTCTCCTATAACACTAAGTTTCAAAAGCTTCTATCTTTTTCTTATCTACTTCTTTAATTGTCCAAGTCTCACTACCGTATAGTAGAACGCTCCATACGTACAACTTTAAGAAACTTTTTCTATTATCTAAACTAATACTATTAGCTATTAGTAAGTTTTTCTTTTTTAAAAACATTTTTCTAGCTTGAGCTATTCTAGCTACTATATCCCTACTGCTACGTCCATTCTTTGTAATTATAATTTTGATTATTCCTTGTTAAATAAATTAAATTTTTCTATTCCATCTTGACATTTGCCTTTCTAAATTCAAAAGGATTTCATGTTTTTCTTCAATAATAAAGTTAATTAGTCAGATAACACTGATGACGAGAAACGACTAGCTAATTTTCCTTTACATTCGCTTCTTTATTTTCGTTATACCAAGTTTTTATACCTTCGCGTATCCAGATCGTGTTGGTTTTCTATTTTCTAAATTCAGAGAGAAAAAGACAACAAACACTGCAAAAAGAAGCATATATTTTGCTACACTGTATTTCAACAATTCACATTCTGTAAACCTCCTTGAATTAAATTTATTTTTGCCATCTCCGGATGGATATTTTTACAAAATTAGTTGATAAGGTGCAAGTTAAATTAAATATTGCCTTGTATTATTATTGGCAAGCAACTGACAAACACCAGGATAATGTTTCGAAAGTGTCTTTTCTTTTCAGATTTTAAAATCTAGTTGTTGATTTTTTTTTTGTTTCCATTAGCATATGTTACCCATTTCGAATGGACCTGCACCTTGCCGAAGTTCTAAATTACTAGAACAGGTGAAATGGCTTGCGTGTTCTAATGAGCTAAAGAGCCAAACTACAGGTCCAACCAAAGTAGTAGGATCGTTAGTGAGGAACTAGACTAAGACAGGTTTCCGAAAGAAGGCAGCAGCTCTTTCGGTACTTAGATTGGCAGAGACCATAGGGGTCGGTATGGCAGTCTAAGACACACTACCGCGATGTGGAAGGCAACGGGAAACCACCACATTATCTCCCAAGTACACAGCGTACCTAAATTATAATAAAATGATGGCATTCTCTGGGGTAAAATATTCCGGAGTTAAAATAGTCCCCCAGTCGGATCTCCGGGAGGGGACTACTTCAGAGGATGCGATCGGAAAGTTAAAAATAAGAGTCGGGAACATTCTGCGAGTCGGAGCGTGGAATGTTAGAAGTATGAAGCAAGTAGGTAAGCTAGAGAACCTAAAAATCGAAATGAATAGATATAGATATAGTAGGGATCAGCGAAGTTCGGTGGCCAGAGGCGGGGGATTTTTGGAGTGGAGACTTCAGGGTAATTCATACAGGAGCAGAGGAAGGAAATTTGGGCGTGGGGATAGTTATGCGGAAAAAGATAGAATACTGTGTAGAAAATTACTTACAAAAGAACGAAAGAGTACTTATGGTTAGATTAAAATCTAAACCGGTAAACACAGTAATAATACAAGTATACATGCCCACCTCTAGCTACAGTGACGAAGAGGTAGAAGCCATCTACAAAGATATCGAAGACATATTAAGATACGTAAAAGGACAGGAAAATTTAATAATTACGGGGGATTTTAATGCCGTGGTAGATGAGGGTAGGGAAGGAGCAGTAGTAGGTTTATTTGGTTTAGGCACGAGAAACGACAGGGGAAATAGGCTGGTAGAATTTTGTGACAAGAACAATTTAATCATCACAAACACATTATTTCAACATCATGCTAGAAGACGATATACGTGGAAGATGCCAGGAGATATAGGAAAATATCAAATATTTTACATTCTTGTTAGACAACGGTTTAGGAATCAAGTAAAAGACTGTAGAAGCTACCCAGAAGCAGATATAGATACTGACCACAACATCGTAATTATGAAGGCCGCACTTAAATTTAAGAATGTGAAAAAAAGAAACGGAAAAAGGCACTTAGACTTAGAAAAACTAAAAGATAAAGGTATTCAAGAAAGATTCGAAAAAAAGTCAAATGAATTGCTCAAAGATATCGAGAAAATATCGGATACTAAGGAAGTAGAAACAGAATGGAATAACATTAAATCCAGCCTAGACATGGCGGCCAGAGATATTCTGGGGTATACACAAAAAGAAAATAAGAAACCATGGATAACAAAGGATATCCTGAATTTAATAGAAGAAAGACGAAAATACAAAAATAAATCAGACCAAACAGGAAAACAGAGATACAAAGCCATAAAATGGGAAATTATTCGAAAATGCAGGAAAGCTAAAGAACAATGGATTGATGAAAAGTGCAAAGAGATACAAACGAAGATGGAAATAGGAAAGACATACGAAGCATACAAATTAATTAGAATGAATTTTAGGGATATAAAACCGTGTAGCAAAAATATAAGGGACGCACAAGGAAACGTCATCATAGAAAACGTAGAGAAAGTGGGTAGATGGCAAGAATATATAGGGAATTTATATGCAGGAGAGGAACTAACTGCAATAGAACAGGAATCAGACATTGAAAATGACGACTTGGGATATCCTATACTTAGAGATGAGTTTGAATTAGCATTAAAGGGTCTGAAAAATGGTAAGGCGACGGGTACAGATAAGATGCAAGCAGAAACTCTAAAAGCCGCTGGACAAGCAGTAACAGAACGTCTCTTCCAACTTGTAAGCTATATGTATGAGACAGGCGAGATACCCAAAGATTTCAAACGTAGCATCATAGTAACTATACCAAAAAAGAAAGGCGCGGATAGATGCGAAAATTTTCGAACAATAAGTTTGACAGCACACGTGTCAAAAATATTAACTAGAATTGTGCAAAGACGAATGGAAAAACGGGCGGAAGAAATACTAGGAGAAGACCAATTTGGGTTTAGGCGAAACAGGGGAACACGGGAGGCTATTTTAGCTCTGAGAGTGATAATGGAGAAAACAATAGAAAAAGGGAAAGCGTGTATATAGGGTTTGTAGATCTGGAAAAAGCATTCGACAATGTAAAATGGAAAAAATGTTTGAAATACTAAAGAGATTGGAATGAGTTATAGGGATAGACGAATAGTACATAGCTTATACAAAGAGCAAACAGCAGTAATAGAATTAGAGCAGGAACGTAGAGAAGTAAACATTAGGAAAGGGTGAGACAGGGATGTGCCCTATCCCATTGATTTTAACTTGTACATAGAAGAGGCAATGAATACTGTCAAATGCAGGAAGACATTTGGAATTACTATGCAGGGACAAAAAATTGATATGCTTAGATTTGCAGATGATATAGCGGTACTAGCGTCTAGCAAGGAAGAGTTAGAAGCTGCTCTTAATAAAATGGAAACGGTTCTAACAGAGACATACGGTATGAAAATTAACAAAACTAAAACTAAAGTTCTAGTTTGCAAAGGTAGGGAAAAATAAATCAAAAACAAGAATACAAGTATTTAACACGAACTTACAAGAGGTTAAGGAATTCTGCTACCTAGGAAGCCAAATAACGCAAGATGGGAAAAGCACAAAAGATATAAAACAAAGATTAGCACAAGGTCGTGCTACATTTAACAAGAAAAAGCAACTACTGTGCTCAAAGACCACAAACATAGAAACAAGGAAAAGATTGCTTAAAACATATGTGTGGAGCACAGCACTGTACGGCTGTGAAGCCTGGACAGTAGGAGAAGCGGACAAGAAAAAGCTAGAAGCCTTTGGAATGTTGTGCTACAGACGTATGATGAAGATATCATGGACAGACAAAGTTAAGAACGAAGAGGTACTAAAAATGGTAGGGGAAGAAAGAAATATGTGGAAAACGGTAAAAAATAGGAGAGATAGGATGATAGGCCACATACTACGGCATGAGGGAATAGTGCGAAATATATTAGAAGCAGAGATAGGAAAAAAGAGAAGAAGAGGCAGACCTAGGCTAGACTACTGCACACAGATAGTAAAAGATGTAGGCTGCAGGAATTTCAGGGAGATGTGTAAGCTAGCCCAGAATAGAAATCAATGGAGGTACGCATCCAACCAATCCCAAGATGGATAAACTAATGACGAGAAGATAACTGTGCTTAAACATGATGATTACTATAAGTAACTACAAGAATTGGTTGGACAACATTCTCAAATAATGTTAAGTGTGTGAAAGGATTTACTGGAAAACCATTATTTCGGCAAATATCTAAGTGTTGGGGGATCTTGGTAGCCACAGGTTGCTTACCCCACTTCACCGAATCTCGGTGAAATAGGGCATAAAATTAGAAAACAATAGAAGGGGAACGAGCTGTATACACAGTCTTTTGAAATGATGTGCTTCAGATGTATGAGGACGTTAGCATGGACAGACAAAGATAATAACAAATAGGTTATAGAAATAGTAGGGAAACAAGGATATCTGGGGAAAAAGATAAGAGAAATAGAAGGGCAGAATACGTTTAAGGGATTTTTGGGTAATAGTATGGGATATATTACAAGCAGAGATAGGAAAAAAGAGGTAGATGTTGACCTAGATCAGATAGTGATAGATGCAGACTGTGCAAATTTCAGAGAAATCTGTAGGTTAGTTCAGAATAGGAGACAATGATGGTACGCGTCTAACCAATTCCAGGACTGAAGACCTAATGATGATGAGCATATGTTACAAATTTTTTAATGCGTTCTTATGTATTTTTAACACTTTACGCCACCTATTATTTTCAAAAGAGCGATAAGTTGATCCATGCTTGATTTTTGGTCAATTTCACTTAGAACATCTTTGCAAATTATTAATTTTTCCGTAACATTAAAAAACGTCTAAGTAGGTACTTAAATCGGATCCTAAAGATCTGTATTCCACAATGGAAATTGTAAATTGTTTGTTCTAATAATAGAATACTGAACCAATCTCATACAAAAATAGATAAAGGTTTTCTTGAAGTCATCTATTTCTGTATTTCTTTGATAGAAGGACAACTATATTGATTTGTTGAAATTATCATCCTAATACAAGCAATCGGAGCAATCCCTCTGAAAACATTAAACTTCAGTGGGTAACTGAAAATCGTAGTCTGCATATACATTATATTAAAAAATGTCCAGCCACTACAATGCAAAGAAAAATTTCAGTTACGATTAACAATTCAAAAACAGGAAATTATCTTAACCAAGAAAAA
Organism: Platerodrilus igneus; assembly: GCA_036346225.1. Taxonomy (NCBI): domain Eukaryota; kingdom Metazoa; phylum Arthropoda; class Insecta; order Coleoptera; family Lycidae; genus Platerodrilus; species Platerodrilus igneus. The sequence goes on along the minus strand of JARFIW010000221.1, from coordinate 1,648,234 downwards.
TGTTCAAACTTAAACAATCAAAGTAGTATTTTCCTTAATTTTATGCTTTTCCAAAAATTCACAAACTAGATTATTCATTGCGATCAATAGTTGCATCAAACAATAGTCCAACATTTAAAAATCTTACAAAAATTAATAGTTGAAAACATTTACAACGTCAAAAATTCTTTTAATTTTATTGATTTATAAATGGTTTTCAGTAACCTGACGGCTACCCAATAATCAGTTTAGATGTTGTATCTCTATTTACTAGCATACCGAAAAATTTACCGTTAAGCGCCATAAAAAATATTTAAAATAAGGGTAAACAAAATTGCAACATCCCACTAAACATATTTTTTGACATCATAGATTTTATTTTTATAGTACATTCGTTTTAACTTTAGGATGACGTCACAACTGGATAAAATGCTGCATTGCCAATGTTAGTTTAAAATCTAATATATTTAATGAAAGATAATAATCTATAGGAACACTGTGGCACGATTTAAATAAAATTAAATAAAAACTCTTAACCACAAAAATATTTAAATTACTAGATACGTATTTCGACCACTATGTGGTCATCATCAGTAGGAAATCTGTAATTAAATAATAATTAGCTGTTGTTCTGGAACACTTCAGAGGATATTCTCCTCACCACATAGGCTGAAGTGAACCTTCCCAACATACAATTTACTATATTGTTGCTTAAACACTATTGAGGATATTCTCCTCACCCGCAGGCTGGTGTTATTAACAACAAACAAGTGAATTCACAATTCACTTGTTTGTTGTTAATAACACCAGCCTGCGGGTGAGCAACAATATAGTAAATTGTATGTTGGGAAGGTTCACTTCAGCCTATGTGGTGAGGAGAATATCTTCTGAAGTGTTCCAGAACAACAGCTAATTATTATTTAATTACAGATTTCCTACTGATGATGACCACATAGTGGTCAAATTACGTATCTAGTAATTTAAATATTTTTTGTGGTTAAGGGTTTTTATTTAATTTTATTTATGAAAGATACACGAATATTCTCATTGGCAAGAGGAATTGGTGGCAATACCGTACGTAACTGCCAGCCTTTATGTGTTAAATGACAGTATCTTTCAAGCGGAATTCTAGGTATTATTTACATACAGTTGCTAACACTTTATTATTACATTTGACGTCATCCTAAAGTTAAAACGAATAAACTATACCAACAGTTTTTGCTATAATAAGTAATCTCATTAACAAATTACATAATGCCTAATGGGAACAGCCTTATGTCCAATCGTAACAAAGGTTATCATGAATTCACGTTTAGATAAAAATATCCCAAATCGTGTGCAATATTCTAATCTAGGTCTACCTTGTAAAGTACACTGATAGGGGAGAAAGTCCATCTTGGCGACAATGTAACGTAACTCAAGGGAAGCCCCACGTTAGGGGTGCTAGTGTTACATAAAGTAGAATTGATGGTGGTAAATGGGACAAAGAAGAGCTCTACTTGTTGAACGCACCAGTATTGCCAGATAGCTCGAGTTACAGACCCTGCAGTGAACATGAGAATGGGGAAGGTTCTTTAATTATACTTGTAAAACTGATATAAAAACTAAAAGAGGAAAATACAAATATAGGGAAGGCGGCGGGGCGCCACCAAATTTAACTGTAACAATAAATACAGCTTAATTAAGGGAAGATCCGGAAATCCTCAAGTATGCTTGGATAGTGTTGCCTATAAAAAATAATAAACTTTAATTCTGAACAGCAACCAAAACCACTAACAAGAGCTGCAATAACAGTTGGATTATTAAATGAAATACGAAATACCATTTGTACCTCACAATGTCATATAAAAAATAAACAAAGGTAAGAAAGCATTAAAAGGTTTCAGATGTTAATACGTGGTGTTTATATTTCTGTTTCATATTACTTCCTGTTTTTCAACCTTAATAAAATTTAATTAAAAAAAAAGGTGAACCACCTTTTATATACCTTTTATTTACCTTTTATATACTACTGAGCTTAGGTTCTTTGGAGCCATTTACTTCATCTTATATCCATATTTTCTCAAGTTTTCCATAATTTATATACAAGGGTACAAGAAGTATATGCTTTTATCTATGTGTAAAATATAGTTTCATTTTCGTCTAGTTTTAACAAATTTAAATTAAAATGTACACACAATTTTAATCATTTTAATTTAGACAGAAATTTTAATAAAACTCTTAGCAGATCTGGTATGACATTTGTCAATCTGTTTCCAATTTTTTTATTTTCTAAAAGTAAAGATACATGAAGCAAGTTATAAATTTTGATAGGATATCTTAATCCAGAAAGTACGAACAATTAATCATTTTGCACCGCTTAGCTATAAAGTTCAATTCATCTACATATCAAATCACATAGTAGACATATGAATACAAGAATGATTTAGAGTTTAACCTTTTAAAGTGCTTAACAGAAAACTAACTTCACTTACAAATTTTCAGAGCTTTAAATTAAGTAAATTGATTAATTTTGACTAAAACGATTTAACATTCCTTGATTTCAAATTACTCTACTGTAGCCAACGGTTTTATTAAATGTTATGTGATAATCCGCCTGTTCCAATTGCAATTCAGCACCCAGAAAACCGATACAAGTAGTTTTTCAGAAACAAACATTGAATCGTACTTGCCGCGATCGTCGCTTAACAAAAGTAAGCTACTAGAATTATTTCAAACCCACACAAAATATTATCTGGTTGAAATTCCATTACCGCAACAAATCTATAACCAAGTGCATCCTTACAAATTACATTTAAATATTCTCTTACGTGTGATGACAATCATCAAATTCTTCTTCAATAAGAATTAAGAAGTGTGAACAGGACAGTTAAACTCTGTCATCTTGTAACATGACCACGTGTTCTCCTAAATTAATAACTTTCCTACGTGCGTTTCCTACGTGCGCATGGATAAGATTAGCCTGGAGCCCAAAGAATTGGCACTCAACACATTAATGCTATTCGCATTTTTCAACTACAGGATCTCAAACACATCATGTCCCTTTAAACGGCACCCTTTATTAAAAATGGCTTCCCCACTTTACGTTAGCTCTAAAACGCGAGCAACTATAGTTGCATATACGCGTTATCCAAAAACGACGTATCATAATAAAACAAAATCAACTAATATGTATGCAACGCAAATTGTACTTTAATGTGAAACAGGTAAAACTTTTAACAACGACCGTATTAGATTCCATTAGCGCCTTTTAAAAACGAAATGCCTTGAAATGTTATTGAAAGCAGAAATTTACTAGATTTAGCTATGATGCCAAATTGTATACGTTACAATCTCCACGTCTTCTTTTTTCTTTCTCTGCTTTTAATGTATTTCACACTATTCCTTCATGCTTTAGTATGTGTCCTATCATCCTATCTCTCCTATTTTTTTACAGTTATTCGCATATTTCTTGCTTCTCCTACCATTTCTAAACCTTCTTTGTTCTTAACTTTGTCTGTCCATGATATCTTCATCATACGTCTGAAGCACCACATGTCAAAGACTTTTTCTTGTCGGCTGTTCCTACTGTCCAGGTTTCACAGCCGTACAGTGTTGTATTCCACACATATGCTTTCAGTAATCTTTCCTTGTTTCTATGTTTGCTGTATATGAACATGGCAGTTGCCTTTTCTTGTTAAATGCAGCACGGCCTTCTGCTAGTTGTTTTCAATATCTTTTGCACTTTTTTCATCTTGTGTTATTTGACTTCCTAGGCAGTAGAAATCCTTAACATCTTGTAAGTTTTCGTTTCCTATTTGTATTCTGGTTTTTTCCTTATTTACCTCTCCTTTACGTACTAGTACTTGTTAATTTTCTTACCATATCTCTCTGTTAGAATTGTTTCCATTTCATTAAGAGCTGCTTTTAACTCTTACTTGCTAGATGCTAATACCGTTATAGTATCTACAAATCTAAGCATATCAATCGTTTATTCCTGCATAATAATTTCAAATGTCGTCTTGCATTTGACGGTATTCATTGCCTCTTCTAGGTACAAGTTAAAATCAACGGGGATAGGGCGCATCTCTGTCTCACCTTTTTTCTAATATTTACTTCTCTACATTCCTGCTCTAATTCTATTACAGCTGCGTGCTGTTTGTGTATGCTTTTATTCGTCTATCCCCATAACTCAATCCAATTTTTTCGAGTATTTTGAACATTTTTCCTATTGTACATTGTCGAATGCTTTTTCCAGAACTACAAACTCTATATACAAGCCGTTTCATTTCTCTGTTGTTTTCTCCATTATCACCTATAAAGCTAAAATAGCCTCCCGTGTATTCTTGTTTCGCCTAAACCCAAATTGATCTTCTCATATTATTTCTTCAGCCTGTTTTTGCATCCGATTCTGTACAACTCTATTTAATATTTTTGACACGTGTGCTGCCAAAGTTATTGTTCGAAATCTTTTCATATTTTTCCCCACCTTTCTTTTTTGGTATAGTGACTATAGTGTTACCTTTGAAATCTTTGTAATCTCGTCTCATACATATAACGCACAAGTTGGAAGAGACGTTTTGTTTCAACTTGTACAGCGGCCCTTAGAATATCGGTTTGCACCTTATCTATACCCGGTGCCTTATTATTTTTCAGACTTTTTAATGCTAATTGGAACTTATCTCTAAGTATAGGATATCCCAACTCATCTTTTTCAATGTCTGATTCCTATTCTAGTGCTTACAGTTCCTGTCCTGCATATGAATTCCTTATATAGTTTTGCCATCTAATCACTTCTCTACGTTTTCTATAATGATGTTTTCTCTGCGCTTTTTATATTTTTGCTATGTGGTTGTATATCCCTAAAATTTATTTTAATCAGTTTGTATGCTTCGTCTGTCTTTCTTATTGCCATCTTACTTTGTACCTTTTTGCACTTTTCATCAATCCATTGTTCTTTAACTTTCCAGCAGTTGCAAATAATTTCCTATTTTATGGCTTTGTATCTCTGTTTTTCTGCTTCATCTGTTCTGTTTTTGTAATTTCGCCTTTCTTCTATTAAATTCAGAATATCCTTTGTTACCCACGGTTTCTTATTCTTATTTTGTGTATACCCCAGAATATCTCTGGCCGACATGTTTCAACTGGATCTAATGTTATTCCAATCTGTGTCTGCTTTTTTAGTATTAGTTTTTCCAATGCCTTTCAGCACTTCGTTTGACTTTTTCTCAAATCTTTTGTAGATATCTTTAACTTTTAGTTTCTCAAAGTCAGAGTATTGTGGTCAGTGTCTATATTTGCTTCTGGATAGCTTTACAGTTTTTCACTTGATTCCTAAACAGTTGTCTAACAAGAATGTGATCTATGTAATATCTACCTATGTCTTCTGGCTTTTTCCACGTGTATCGTCTTCTAGCATGATGTTGAAATAATGTGTTTGTGATGGTTAAATTGTTTTTGTCGCAAAATTCTATCAGCTTGTTTTCCCTGACGTTTCTCGTGTTTAAGCCAAATAAACTACCGCTCTTTCCTTACCCTCGGCTACCACTGCATTAAAATCTTCCGTGGTTATTAAATTTTCATGTCTTTTATCGAATCTTAGCATATCCTCGATATCTTTTTAGATCGTTTCCACGTCTTCTTTACTGTAGCTAGAGGTGGACGTGTATACTCGTATTATTACTGTATTCACCGATTTAGATTCTAATCTAACCATGAGTGCCCTTTCGTTATTTTGTAAGTAGTTTTCTACACGTCGTCTTATCTTATTTTGCATAGCTATCCCCACACCCGAATTTCCTTTCTCTGATTCTGTATGAATTACACTTAAAATCTCCGTTCCAAAAATTCCCCGCCTCTGGCTACCGAACTTCGCTATTTGCTACTATGTATAATGCTAACCTATCCATTTCAATTTTCAGATACTCTAGCTTACACACTTGCTTCGTGCTTCTATCATTTCACGCTCTGGCTCACAAAATGTACCCGGATCTTTTTTAAACTTCCCGGATGCCCGAATGGGGGATTGTTTTTAACTGCGAAATCTTTTATCCCAGAGGATGACATCATTTTTAAAAACATTTTTGGTACGCTATGTGCTTGGAAGGTAATGTGGTGGTTTCCTGTTGCCTTCCACATCGCAATAGTGTGTCTTAGAATGCCATACCGACCCCTATGGTTTTGCCACTCTAAGTACCGAAAAAGCTGCTGCCCTCTTTCGGGGACCGGTCTCTTAGTCTGGTTTCTCGCTAAAACCCCTAATATTTTGGTTAAACCTATAGTTCGGCTCTTTAGTTCACTGCAACAAGCGAGCCATTCCACCAGTTCTATTTTTCTACAACTTTTTCAAGGTGCAGGTCCGTTCAGAATAGTAAAATTGCAACCGCGTTATAATAAGAAGTACATGATTGGTATAATTGTAGCAATTATAACTTTAATTTAAATATAGTTCAAAAATTGAAACTGAGTTGTACATATTGATACCGGCTAAGTCGTTGAAAACAAAATGTATATCTCCAAGTAGAATTCATATTTAATGTTGTTCTACATAAGCCTTAAAAAATTATTGGTATTTTTTTGTAAAATAATAAACCGATGCTTCTTCATGCAAATTAAAACAATCTTAAGCCCTCAATATCATAATGCTTCTTTAAGAAGTTGCAATTGTAAGAACAAAAATTTTAATTGCTATTTTTGCCAAAACTTTAAAATTAATTATTTATTTGTATATTAACATAAGTAAAAATAATTAATAAGTAAAGAGGTAGATTATTAAAAAACAAAAAGTTATTAAGATAATGTTTAAAATTCACACATTCGCTTGCAATGAATGCAATTATACATTTATTAAATATTAAAATTATTGTGAATTTCAATAGCAGTCACTAAATCTTGGCCCAACCATTTCCTGGTATTAATTACTTCAAGGTAAACTATTGTTTTAAAAATCGTGAGTAAAGGATATTTAGAAAATTTATTACAGGTAATTTTACGGATGGTCATCTCTAAAAACTCAAGAAAATGACCCTGTCATTCATTAGACAAGGATGAACTATTATGGTTACAAGCATGTTTCATTCAGCATTTGGTGGTGTTCTTTTAAAAACTTCAGGGGAACAATCTCAGTGAGGCGATAATTAAGTTGTAACTCTGCAAACAATGATCACACATTATTCCTTTCTATGCCTAAACAAAAAAAAATCATTGTAAAATATTCTATTTTTTGGTGATTTGTTAACAAGCAGGATGCAAGTTTAAAAAGTTCGTAATTACTTTCAAGGTGAAAATCTCTTGATCGGAACATAAAGCATCGAAATGCCGATCAAGGCAGATATTAAAACTAAAACAAAGCAGATATAAAAATAGAACAATAAAATTACAAAAAATCACTCGTGTTTTAATTTACAAGATTAGAAATCTTTTGAAGAATTGTTGCTTAATTAATTATGTATGTCTGATTAGGTATACAAACAATGTACGTGTACAACTTTTCTCAACTTGGATTACATTTCATGTATTTGTTATATATGTACAAGAAATTAAAATTATTGTGATTATCGTAGAGCATCTCCATATGACATTCATTCTAATTCACGCCCATGCTTGAAATTTAGAAACGTGGTACTGCCTTTAGTAATTAAACGTGAACGACAGACATGAATCAGCATAGCTAAGTTGCCCAATCTTGTTTACATAACGATTGCAGACTCAGTGAAGTCCTTCACATAATTCAAAATCGGATTGAAAATATCTACATCAGATTCGAAACAATGAATATTAGTGGTAATAACTATAGCTCAGTTGATAGAGCACCGGGTACGATGATTAAAATCTGTCTGGTGTCATTTCTTTGGTGATTTTCAATTGCCAGTCCGATTTAAAACAGGATTTCTCTAGCTGAATTACATTCTAACTAATTAAGCTATATTTTCAAGAAATTCAAATTATTATACTTGTCCTAGAATTTTTCTATAGATTATATATATATATATATATATATATATATATATATATATATTATATATATATATATATATATATATATATATATTGCCGTGGAACCTTTAATAATCGCCTCGCCAGAGAAAAAATATTCAAAAATTTTATTTATTTTCCAAAATTCGAAAATAAATTTCACACAATAGAAAATTTTAATAAAAAATTTAACCTCTTACCCAGATTCCTCTCTCTTCTTTACCTTAATTCTCCTTTAGTTCCCAGGCTAGCTCAGTTGGGCCTCCTCTTGGATACCTAGATTCACCATTATGCTCTGCATCGTTCACGCACACTCTCAATAAAACCACAAAATTCAACAATCATACAATATTTATTTTTCACTATTTACAAATAAAAATCCATTATTATCCACATTTCAGTGATCAAGTTACACCTCTATAAATCCTAATTTTGTAATGTCCTGTATTTTAATTTAAATTATCAAACACATAGAATGTACCCGGAGTAAATGGGCGCTGAATAATATCTTATTTTTCTTTCTTTATGTATAATTGATTTTAAATTAGTAAACTCTGGAGTATGGTGAGCTCATTACTTAGTTAATTATGAATAATGTATGCTTTTTACCTTGCATACGCTGACTGCAAACAACAAAACCTATGTACTCGTCACAATAAAAATTTTAAATTCCTGATGGAACGTTAATAAGCTTTATATACCTTTAGATTTCTATTTAAATACCATAATACAGTTAGTTATACGTATTATTTTTAATACGCATAGTAATGCACAATACCTTCAAAATTCACTCTTACACGTCACACAATATTCATAGTTTATAACAACAATTTTAAAGCGTTAACTGGAATTTCTCGAAGATCTCTGCTCCGTTGACGATGCCGTATAGTTGTTTCGCTCTGCTCTGCTGGCCGCCTCTAGCTATTTGTAGAAGAACATTATTTATGTTGTGCTGAATGCGCTGCCTTCACGGTGCATCCCATTTCCAAATCCAAATTAATTACTCTTCCTTCATAATCGCGTACTTTAGTTAAATTCAATTTCATATACGTTTAATTACTTCACGTCACTTCACGAGCTTGTTTAATATCAATGTTGTTCTTCAAATTAGAATTTAGACTCGACACTTATTCGCGTATCAAATTATGAGGCCAACACTGTATTATTTAATTTAAAATTATTTATACTTACAAACTCGTATTTGAAGCGATGTAAATACTATTAGAACGAAGTTAAAAGAGAGCGAGCCGTGCTAATTCATCGAGTATTTATATGCTTCGACTGTAACCTTTCCGGCCACTCTTACCGTGAATCTAATTTAAAATAACACGTTTTTAAAATTTTGGTTCAACCGTTTTCGAAATCCCCGAAATTTAGCGCGTCGTTACATTTTCCAATGAACCCGACTTCAAATATTCTCGTGCTTGTCTGTTGTACAACTAACGATATCGACCAATAGTATATGCATTGACGTCTTAAAAATCCCGCCTATATTAACGTTATTCCTTGCTTATGCATATCATATGTTTCCTTCTAACCTTGTTTGAGTGCTAGAGAATCGATATTACTGTCCGCGTTCTACAACTCCATGTGGACCAAATTACGTGCTTTAGCGACTGTTGTTAACCAATATTCTTTGAAACTTGCTTGTTATCTATACAAATTAAGAGGAACTTGACATTTAGAAAACATGCAGGTGTTTAATTAACCGACATTTTAACACAACATTTCTAGGAGCTTGTTTTCATAGTATTTCAACCCAACCGATATATTTGTTTCTGTGTTAGCAACGCGTTTCATCTTGGTATTATTGATTTTTTATGCTTTTATGCATATTATACGTAAATAACCGTTCAATTAAACTCAATTAAATTAATAAATTAATTGCATTGGCTTCTACAATTTATTTTCTTTGCAAACCTACTAAATTTTAATCATTATTTGTAAAATTTTGTTAATACTTGTTACTTAAAAATGAACTAACTGGAATAAATTTTGCACGTTAATTCTGGTTGTTTCCTCTATACAGGGTGTTTGAAATTGCTTTGTTTATAGTTGAATTTAACCTTTTAAAACCACTACAACATATATATATATATATATATATATACACACATACATATATATATATATATATATATATATATATATTGCTGTGGAAATCAGGGCAATGCAGGAACGAAGCTTTAACATCGATCCTTCACCTAAATCATTCGAGACCCACGAATTGGGCGTCATAAAATTGCTGTGGACTTCGGGTAAAATTCGAGCCCCTCCTTGGGCCAACATAAAATTAAAAAAAAATTTCAAAAATTATAAGTTTTCCTTACCCTTTTTATTAGGGTCTTCAAACTCCTCCGTTTCCCTGACTAGCTCAGTTGGGCCTCTTCTCGAATACCTAAATTTACAGACATACCTTTTTCACACTCGCACATCATTCAATAAAATCATCAAATAATACAACAACCATACAACCTTTTATTTACACTTATTAACAGATAAATTTTATTTACACATGTGTTAAAACAGTTTGAAACAATAATTATTAGTTCAATTTATGGTATATTTTAAGTTTTTAAAGTCCTTGGTTTTTATAGTGATTTTTAAACAATTCAATTAAATATGAGTAGATGGGCCCCACATATTACACTAAATTGACTTCATACTGGAGTATTGTAGGCTCATTATAACCCAGTTTAGTTTGTATATGCCTATTAAACCTTGCATAAATTAAAACAAAATTTACAGACCCGTTTACCCTTTACATTTCAATTTATATCCTGAATAAAATTTTGGATGTTCTAAATACACTCTTTTTCAATATTCAACATCAGTAAATTGTCCAGTAAATGTGTCTTTTACAATAAGTTTCTACAACCATAAACATACCACCCAAAAAAAGTCAACCACACAACACAAAATTCCACAAATGTTTATAAAACAACAGAAATTTCAAATAAATTACCTGGAGAATTCTTGAGGCTTCCTTCCCGTCGGAGGTGATTGCCAAAAAAACCCTCTGCGTTGTTTCCATTTACGGTGCTGCTCAGCGGATCCACAGGCCTCTACCATCTGATACCTCTGCAAGCTATGCGCCTCGTCTCACAGTAGCATTCTATATATCATGCATACAAACTTGATTACTTGTGGTGCTTACCCCCATATATCATGCATCCATTTAATAATTTTTTTGTTGTAGTAGCCGGACTTTTTTTAATTTAATGCGCACTACTCGTACTTCATGTCAATAATTAGAGGTCCGCTACTACCGTTTTATACTTGCAACCACTATATTTACAGTAACATTATTACACATACATAAAATACTCACAAAAGCTTTATTATTATCGTAGTCTGAATCGGTATTCAGCACTTTATCAAAGTAAGAAAAGAAAGCCTTAATAACCTAGCTTGGGTATTTATATTCTTCCAAACCCCCCTAGTGGACGCGCTTTTTTCGAAAAGCTTATTTTCAAAACGAATTCCAAAAATTTTGAACATAATCGTCTCTAAATTCGTAAAAATTCTCTAGTCCTACGTGCTGTATACCTCAAATTCGCTTTCACTGTTCGCGTGTGCGTTCGTTTCTAACACTGAGGGCTTTCGACCAATAACAGTTCTCTGTCGTCACCAAACTACTCCTAAGCGCTATGCATCTCAGTTCTAAGCATGTTTGTTGTCTCGTTCAAAACCCCACTTGAGTTACAGAAAATCGATATTGTTGACACCCTATCTCAACTCCACGTGTATGCCTTACGTGATTTTCAATCCCAACGCTTTTATATTTGTCTCTATCTGTTGTATATTACCAATCGTTCATTTCACTCGCTCTTTAATATGTTTGTTACCCTAGCTGTTTATCCAAACTGACGGTTGAAAATAATTTCTATGAAATCTTTTCGTAACATATGCTCGAGTTCTTTGAACTTAACCTTTAACAAACAGGTGTTTCTGTTAATTATCGACCGTTTGAACATAACAATTCCTCGACTTTCTACTTCGTATTTGATAAAACTGACGTTGGTTTTTACAACGAATACATTTGCCTGGGAAATTATTGATTTTCTTACGCAAGCACGTTTCCTTATGCTTATATGTGTTTGATTAAATAAATTATGGTTAATTATGCGTATCCTTGAACTTTTATTTGCTTTGAAGCTTTTTTCCTTTATGTAATTTTAACATTCCAATTATTAAATATAAAAATACCTTAATACTTGCTTATTTTCACTAAATGAATTAAATTAATTTTGCGCGTAAATAATTTGCTCTTTTCTATATACATATATATATATATATATATATATATATAGATATATATTGATGTAATTAGAGGTCATCAAAAGGTCATTTAGCATCATTTTGTAAAGATACGACGCCGCAAACCCTACCAGATTAAAAAATGTAAAAAACAAAATCTCAAATTATGTAAATATTCATTATCATAGAGAAGTGTATTTATTGAAGCGTTCAGTATATTAAGTAAAAAAACATTTATTGAAGGAATTTTTTTTAATAATGAAAAGCTTGCGTTCTTAATAGTGTTTTTAAATAATGGTATTCGCAATATTCCGCATGTAGAAGAAAGTTTTTTATTAAAAAAAGTTTCATTTAGTTTTGCTATCAAAATACTCAGCGCTTAAAGAATGTAAGCTTACATCTAATTAAGTAGAAAAATAAAAATGAGGCAAATGAGTCATAAAGATAAGATAATACGTAGGTAAATGGCACTAATTAGTATCATCAGGCTATCAAAACAAAAGATTTCTAAAGGTTGCATCATGAATAACAATTCTCGATACGTTCTTAGGGGACGAGCTTATATTTTCAACCAGCGAAAACATAGAAACGGCATCTGGAGTTTTCTAGATTATTCTAGATGCCTGACGTAACATCAAGGCTCGACTATATTACCAGTTAAAAGCGAATCAAGAGGCAGTAAATAACAGTGGATAAGTTGCTATTAAAACATCACGATAACTAATACATAATATACTAAAGTTTTAGTAGTGAAATTATTTTTTTAAAAGAGTGACGGAAAAGTATTTGAAATTTACAGAAGTAAGATTTTAAAGTTCATCAAAATGAATTCAAAAATGAAAAATCATTAAACAATAATTAAGTTTTAATTTGAATGAAGGTATATATCAAACTGGAATGATATTTAAGAGTAAATTGATGCTAAATTTTAAACGATTTGTACGATTTTGGTATATGAATTTGGATTGGAATTTTGATGTTTAACGTCATTTATTGGAAAAATTTTAACAATTTAGATATGGATGGATGACTCGCGGCCAACCAGAGGCAACCAGAATGATAAACATAATTTAACATAATTTACGGGGTAAAATAAAAATAACATTGTTTTAAAATTTTAAAAAGGATATTCCTCTTTGTTAATTAAGTTGCGTGATAAGAGTATGTTTGTGTGCTAGGACTTGAAGTTACAGAGTCTGTACAAACTTAATAATTCGATTTGAAAAAAGTTGTAAGCTACGGAGGTTTTGCCATTATATAATGAAAATCATTAAGCTTAACTGATCAGATAAGCCTAAAATCCTATTTTAAAAGAAGTTATCTATCTTAGCTTGTATAAATTTTTACATAATAAGATCAACTAAGGACCTACTAGTGAAGTCAATATTAGGGTATGCATCATGATTATAAAAGAGATTTTGGATTCTAATTTAGTTTAAGTGAGTGACAACTTAAAAATTCTGTTTTGTTAGATTTAAGATGTTGTATGTAAGGCAAATCCATGCTGACAGATTTTGGACTTTACTTTTAGATTTTAATATTTGTATGAATGTATTTTTTTGAGGTTAGATGAAAGATATTGCTTGTTAGAGAAAAGCTGTTGTGAATGTAGTAATTGTTATTTGAAGGAGTGTTTGTTAAAGAATATTTTGTATCATTATAAGTTTAAGGTCTGATTCTAGTGGTTTGATTTAAACTGAGCTGGCGAAAATAATTAAGGCAACATTTTTATTAACTACTTCAGTTTACAAAATTTCTTATTGACTTCCCTTGTTGAGCACCTTCAACCTACAGTTCGTTTATCGACGCCCGGTCTGAAACTCATTTAGATTCATCTACAGTTTACAGCAATATAATATATATATATATATATATATATATATATATATATATGTATATATATATATATATACGGGGTGAGTCACAACTTCATAGAAATATTTTATCTGATGTTATAGAATGGGTTATAGATTGGTATTTACTCAAAAAAAATTATTTTTTAAAAACTAAAAGTGAAGCAGATGACTTTAAGCTACGTGTAAAAAATAAGGAAACGACCCACCACATCAATAATTGAAATTCTGTGGTTGGCCGTCCTTCGGTGTAATCGTAAAAATTTATTATATGGTTTACTGTTTGAAGTTTACAAACTTACAAGTTAATGTGTTTTATTATGATTATTGCTAGTAACCCCGATGGAACACTTCAAATAATTTTTATTTGTTACTCATTAATAAATAGCATTTTTTGAGTATTAACACAAACAATAGGTGTACTACTTTGCAGGTGGCGAGCTTGTAAAACGTACTTTACAAGCTAGTAGCACATGATTGACATTTGCAATTCCTTTTTGGTATCAGTGTTAAAAATACTCAATTACCACAGTCATAAATTTAAAGGGATTGCAATGACAGTAAGCAACCGTTGGTACACAGAAAAATTCGTTGTTTAATGTTTATTTCGTTTCAGTTTCATCCTACTTTGGTTTTCTGTGAGTTCTATTTTGGTAGGAAATATCAAAGATGTTGCTTTTGAAAGTAGCGTTTTACAAGCTTGCTACCTCTAAAATAGTTTATCCATTGTTTGTATTAAAGCTCAAAAAATGCAGTTTACTAATGAGTAACAAATAAGCATTATTTGAAACGCCTATCGGTGTCATTGGCACCGCTAATAATAAAACACATCAATTTGTAGATTTGTAAACTTTAAACCCCAAACCATACTATAAAAGTTTACGATAGACTTGTCATACAGCATAAACACCATACCAAGAAATTTCAATGAGAGTATGTGATGGATAGCCTCATTATTTTTATACGTACCCTAAAAGTATTTGGTTCAATTTTAATTTTTAAAAAATAATTTGTTGCGTAAGCATCAGTTAAAATATTTCTATGAAATCGTGAATCGCTTAGTATATATACAGGGCGAGTCGGAATTTGTCCAAGAATAGTTACTAAAAATTTTCCTCATAAACGATACAAAAATAAATAGGAAATTTATTTTTGGAAATGCACTGTTTCATCTGCACAGAATGTTACAGTTGAAAACTAAAACTTATTTTTCTCGCTGTCACAATTTCCAAAATATTTAAGTGAAACTTTATCAGAGGTTTTTATATCTACAATGCTTTCATTTTCTGCAAAAGAAATCAACACTCTAATTCAGTAGCTTTACATTAGGGGTACCAATTTCATATTTACTTTATTTTCTATGCTACGCATCAATTTTTGCTTTTAATTTCTTTATTTAGTTTTGTTGAAAAGCGCTTAACACAAATAAAAATTTCAAGACTTTAGGCGTGCATGAAATTTCATTTAAAAGCTTTGCTATTAAACATATTTTAGTAATTGCAAATCATCATCGTTAGGTCTTTAGAACTACAGCTGGTTGGACGGGTACGCCCATTGTTTTCTATTCTGAGTTAACCTACACATTTTCCTGAAATTCCCACAGCCTACATCTTTTAGTTTCTGTGCGTAATAGTCTAATCTAGGTCTACCTCTTAGTGCCCTTTTTCATTTCTCTACTTCTAATATATGCCGTGCTATTCCCTCGTGCCTTAGTATGTGTCCTACCATCCTGTCTTTCCTATTTTTGATCGTTTTCTATATATTTCTACTTCCTCTTCCATTTCTAGTACTTCTTCGTTCTTAACTTTGTATGCCCATAATATCTTCATCATACGTCTGCAGCACCACTTTTTCCTATCCGCTTCTCCTAATGTCCAAGTTACACAGCCGTACGGTGCTGTGCTACAGATATTGCTTTCAATAATCTTTTCCTTGTTTCTATGTTTATTGTCTATGAACATAGCAGCTGCTTTTCGTGTTAAGTGTAGCACGGTTATGTGCTAATCCTTTTTTACATTCTTTGCACTTTTCCTCTTCTATTGTTCTTCAAAAATATACTCTATTTCACCGATATTCAATAGCACGCGAAGGGGGTTAAGTAACCTGATGGCTACCAAGATCGCTTACCACTCAGATACTTACCGAAACCAACACCTGTAATTGTTAAGAATGATCATTAGGTTTAAATACAATTACTTTTTCTTCTTTGAGTTTTTCGTCCTGGAACTGGTTGGACGCATACCTCCATTAATTTCTATTCTGACCTAACCGACACATCTTCCTGAAATTCCTCCAGCTTACAACTTTCGCGATCTGTATGCAATAGTCAATCTAGGTCTACCTCTTCGTCTCCTTTTTCCTTTCTCTGCTTCTAATATATTACGCACTGTTCTCTTATGCCTTAGTATGTGTCCTACCATCCTATCTTTAACTGTTTTCAGCATATTTCTTCCTTCTCCTAGCATTTCTAAAACATCTTTGCTCTTAACTTTGTCCGTTCATGATATCCTCATCATACGTCTATAGCACCACATTTCAGAGGCTTCTATCTTTTTCCTGTCCGCTTCTCCTACTGTCCACGTTTTATAGACGTAAAGTGCTGTGCTCCACACACATACTTTCAACAATCTTTTTCTTGTTTCTGTTTGTTGCTTTTGAACATAGTAGTTGCTTTTTCTTGTTAAATGCAGCACCACCTTATGTTAGCCTTTGTTTTATTTTTGCAGTTTTCTGTCTTGTGTTATTTGACTTCCTAGATAGTAGAAATCCTTAACCTCTTGTAAGTTTTTGTTTCTTATTTGTATTCTGGTTTTGACCCCTCCATATACCAGTACTTTATTATAATTTTCATACTGTATCTCGCTGTTACAACTGTTTTCATTTCATTAAGAGCAGCTTTTAAACTCTTCCTTGTTATATGCTAATACCGCTACATCGTCTGCAAATATGAGCTATTAATCGTTTGTCTCTGCATAATAATTCCAAATGTCTTTCTACATGTGACAGTATTCATTGCTTCTTCGTTATAAATTAACGGGAATAGGACACATCCATGTCTCATCCCTTTCATAATATTTACTTCTATACATTCCTGCTCTAATTTTATTACAGCTGTTCGCGCATTGTAGAAGATATGTACTATCCGTCCATCCCTAAAGCGCATTTCAATCTTTTTGAGCATTTCGAACATTTTTGTCCATTTTACATTGTTGAATGCTTTTTCCAGATTTACAAATCTAAATACAAGCTTTGCCCTCTTTCTATTGTTTTTTCAATTATCATCCTTAAAGCTAAAATAGCTTCCCGTCTTTTTCCGTTTCGTCTAAACTCAAATTGATCTTCTCTTAGTGTTTCTTCAGCCCGTTTTTTCAATTCGTTTTGTACAATTCTATTTAATATTTTTGACACATGTGCTATCAAGCTTATTGTTCGAAAATTTTCACATCTATCTGCAGTATTCTTTTTCGGTATAGTGACTATGGTTATACGTTTGAAATCTTTGGGTCGCCTGCCTCATACATATAGCTTACAAGTTGGAAGAGATGTTCTACTACTGCTTGTCCAGCTGCGTTTAGGGTTTCTACTTGCACCTTATCTATACCCGCAGTCCCTTTAATGCTAATTTAAAATCATCTCTATGTATAGGATGTCCCAAGTTATCCTTTTCAATTTCTGATTTATGTTCCAGTGCTTCTAGTTCCGATCCTGCATATAAATTTTCTATGTACCTTGCCATTTAACCACTTTTCTACATTTTCTATAATCATGTCTCTTCATGTACCCTTATAGTTTTGCTATACGGTTTTATATCCGTAAAATTCAGTCTAATTGGTTGCTACATTTCGTGTGTCTTGCCTATTTCCATCTTAATTGGTACCTCTCTGCCTTTTTCATCAATCCATTGTTCTTTAGTTTTCCTGCATTTGCGAATAATTTCTTATTTTATGGCTTTATATCTCTGTTTTCCTGCTTCGTCTGGTCTGTTTTTGTATCTTTGCCTTTCTTCTATTAAATTTAGAATATCCTTTGCTACCCCCAGTTTCTTATTCTCTTGTTGTTTATATCTAAGAAATATGTCTGGCCGCTATATCTAGGTTGGATTTAATGTTATTCCATTCGTTTCTACGTCCTTAGTATCAGAAATTTTTCCGATATGTTTCAGTAATTTGTCCGACTTTTTCTAACATCTTTTGTGGGTATCTTTATCTTTTAGCTTCTCAAAGTTAAAGTGCCGTTATCCGTTTCTTTTTTCAAATTTTTAAATTTTAGCGCGGCTTTCATAATTATTATGTACTATGTTCTGGCCAGTGCTTATATCTGCTTCTGGGTGGTTTCTATAATCTTTTACTTGATTTCTAAAACGTTATCGAACAACAATGTAATCTATTCGATATCTACCTTTGTCTCAGTGCATTTTCCACATATATCGTCTTCTAGCATGATGCTGAAATAATGCGTTAGTGATATTAAAATTGTTTTTGTTGCAAAACTCTATCGGCTATTTCCCTTCTCGTTTCTCATACCCTAGCTAAATAAACCTACTACCGTTCCTTCTTTACCCTCACCTACCACTGCATTAAAATCTCCCGTAATTATTAAAAATATCCGCATAGCTATCCTCACACCTGAATGTCCTTCTTCAGATCCTGCGTGAATTTCCCTAAAGTCTCCGCTCCAAAAATTCCCCGCTTCTGGCCACCGAATTTTGCCTACGCCTACCTTGTGTAATGCTAACCTATCTATTTTAATTTTCAGATTCTTTAGCCTACCTTGCATCATGCTACTGACATTCTACGTAAAATGTTTGCGCCTCTTCTTTTAAAGTTGCCGATTACATCCTCCGTGTAGTCACCTACCGGCGATGCAAATCGAGGAGGGGAAGGGAGATTTATTCTAACTTTGGTATCTTTTACCCCAGAGAATACCATTACTAACATTAAAAACATTTTCAGTGCACTGTGTTGCGAATATGTAAATTAATTTATTAGTCAATTATGTTATATTTTTGCATATGCTTAAATTTGAATTGATACAGAGAAAAGTTTCCAACTAACATTAATAATTACCAGATTTGCCAATCAAAGCTTTGCTCTTGCAATATGCTGCATCTTTCTTAAGCCTTGGTGTGAAAGCATAAACATTCTGTATAAAGACACTTTCAATAATGGATTTCTTAATGGAAAGTCACAAAATGATTGGCTGTAATAAGTAAATTTTTAGAAAAAAAAACAATCTGAACTGGAGTTCATGTCAAATCTTAAACTGCTGTCTCTATGTATTCAAATGCTATGTGCTTTGCTTTTTTAACAAAACATAAGAAACAAATAAAAATACAAAACAAAAATTTAAGCAGCCGTATACAAAAATAGGAGCAAAAAGGTAATGGATACCCTTGGATAACGCCACTTAATTATAATAACAAATTAATTTTTACAGAAAATTAAAGCATTATAGGTGTAGAAGTTACTGATTAACATTTTATTAAGAGATGGAAGGGGGAGAGATAATTATGTAATTAAACATTAGTGGTAATGAAGTCCTTTAATTGGAGTTTTAAGTTCTAGAAATCTTAAAGCAATTTAACTTAATTTAAAAGTCGCAATTTTTATAACTTTAAAAAAGTGTAATGAAATCAGAAATGATTAATATTATGCGTCATACTAGCCTGTCACAATGCAATTTCTATAGTTATCAAAAGGCCGGTTACCAACTTCACTTTTAACGTACAAACTTTAGTTATTTAAATCCTGCGATATTCCATGGGAAGCATTAGATTATCGTTTCTCAGATAATATACAACCTGAAGCCATTTATTACGTGCATCAAACCAAAACAATAAACAATTTCATAAATTCAAATTATTTAAAACGCTAAATAGATTCAAAACTTGTTTTTAGTTAATTTTCTATTAAATAATGATTTTTGTACATGTAAATTTACTAAAACATCCCAAAGTATTAAGTATGTACAATTATTTAAATTTTCAAGCATTATACGACGTCGCTTTCCTTTATAATGACTAATTTAGTGATTTTACGGTATTTTAGTAGATTGTATTGTGTGTGACGCTTATTTCTTAAAACGGCAAGCTGACAATTCAATTTTAAAAAATGAAGAGGATGAACCCAAAAATTTTGTACAGAATCGGAAACCGGGAAATACTGTATAACAAAATAGCAAAAGCTTGATTTACTCTAGTATTCTAATCTATTTATCCATGCCGGAAACATGCTTTGCCATAATTACCCCTAATCCTTTGTCTACCGCAAAACAATCTTTGATACTTATCGTTTGGTCTATTGGAACCATGTGTAATGTAAGGTGTTTTCCTTTATTTAACATTTTTACTTTGTATATCTTAGATATGTTTATTCAAAACAATTTTTACTTAATGTAACAGAATGTTCTCCACGTACATGTTGATTACATTTATAGCATGTTCTTTTAGTTTTTTATCTTCTTTAGCTATGCATATGCTGCATTGTCTCTTCTTTTTGGAGATTTATACGCTGTGCTGGTGCTTAGTACCGGTTTTTCAAGATTTTCATTTATTGAACCAGCAGTCCTCCCAATTTTATAATAAAATTTCTTCTCATACGTAACTTTGTCGTAATTTCCATTGAGAGATGACTCCACTATGTATGCATTCACAACGCTAATATCGATTATATTATAAAAATCGATCAATGGCCATCTTCTAGTCCTCCTTTTCACGCTGTATGTCCTTGTCCTTTTGTCCATGATGTCGATCCTAGCTTTAGCTTTGTCATAGTCCAGAATTATTTCAGATTTCTTTTTGGCTTCATTATCCATTTTTTTGTTATTATGTAATGTACTAAGTAATGTCTCAATTTTTCCTCTTTTTAAACAGTATGAAGCTATTTCATCGCTTTGAAAACTAAATATTATGGAGAGGATTTCGCGGTTTCTAAGATTCGTAAAACACGTGCTTACTTTTTCGGATTGTTACTATAACACTCAGCTTTTTTGATAGTAAATAATTTGCAAGTGAAGATGAAGTAAAAAATTGTTGCAGGTTATATTTCGTCCAAAGTTTTCGATCTCTTTTACTAATCTCCTCACCACATTTTCGTCTTGACCTTTTTCTTTCTTCTCTAGTTTTTACTACGTGAATTTCTAACTTCCAAGCATATGACGTGACGCTGTCATAAATTGCCCAAAACTCGATACCATATCTTCCTTGTTTTGAAGGTATATAGTGCCAAAACAGACTACTTCTATAAGTTACCAATTGCTCTTCTACTGTCATACTCTGACCTTGAATAAATCCGTTTTGTAAGTGATCGTTCCAAATTTCGAAACACTCGCAAATCGGTTGTAGTTTGTCAATAAATCTTCCTTTTCTTATTGCAGCTACATTATCAACTCCAATCACCTAAAGTATACGGCATATAACATCATTAAAAATTATTCATCAATTTTTGTTACGCCACAATTAGGATGCTTCTTGGTTTTTTATCTATTAACTCCAATAAGTATTAGTAGTCCAATAAATTTTTGAAAGTTACTTAGGTCAAGCAGTTTTCATTTATTTCCAAAGACCATGTATATATATATATATATATATATATATATATATCCTTCTACATTTGTCCATTTGATAATAATTCTTCTAAGTCTTCTAAAATAAATAAAAAATGCAAACGGTATACTATCAACTTCTCGGGAAACCTATTGTGTAGGTCATGATTTTTCTTGCCAATATTATACTGATCTTGTCGTCCCTGTGGAGGGTTGGCAAGATTTTAGAGCCATACTTCTCGATCTTCGGAATCATTAAAGTTGTCCGTTTCTGAATTCTCTTCACCCTGTGTATCTCTTCAATGGCTCTCTATCATCATACAACGAAACATATTCACTGTTACTGTTTTATTTAATATCACTAATCGCA
The DNA here is from genome assembly GCA_036346225.1 of Platerodrilus igneus. Lineage (NCBI taxonomy): Eukaryota > Metazoa > Arthropoda > Insecta > Coleoptera > Lycidae > Platerodrilus > Platerodrilus igneus. The sequence continues at coordinate 1,626,277 of JARFIW010000221.1, read as the reverse complement.
GTTTGACTGCCTTCAATTCTTCCAACTTCAATTGTTTTCACGCATCCATTTTTTAGAAATTCAAACACAAAAAAAACTTTGTGTTATGAACTAACAAAATTCAACTAAATTATATAAAATTTATCTAGCTGATTCAATAAATGAAACATTAAATAGATTTACTATTTTCATAAATACACGAACATTGATCACTTTATAGAAGTTCAAATTGTACCGATTACCGTATTTATTCGTTGATGTTATTCAAACAGCGGGGAAGTTGTTAAAATGATGTGATTCTAATTGGGAAGTCTCTAGCTCGTATGGTCCCCAACAACGGCGAAATCTCTAATTTGTGTGATTCTACCGGGAAACCGCTACATTTGCATACAACTGATTTTGTCCCTAAGGTAACACTATGGGTTCAATGGATCCAGATGGTATTCTCGATGGAAAATTTATTTAAAAAAAATAATTGCAATAAATCAACACCATCAAAAATTGTAAAAGGCATGTAGGGTAAATTGACTAGTTACCGACCACGTAGAATGTTTTCTCTCTTTGAAACGCTTTCTTGCCCTGGTGTATTCTGCTGCACCAAATATATTATATATATATATATATATATATATATATATAAAGTAAGATGTATCTGTAAAACAAACTCTTATGAAAATAATAAGAGCCATTGACAAATACAAATCGGGCTGGTAGTTATATAGCCATTAACAAAACATTAGCTTTATTACTTCATAGGGTAGGAAACATCCACTGACCAATGGTTTTGGCTTGTTAGCCTCATCAGAGTGGAATAGTTCCCAAGAACCCTATGAAGTAATCTAAGCTATTATAATGATATAATTTCGAAACAATCACTGTACTATGGCAAAAGTAAATAAAACCGCCATCAGGTGATAAAACACCAACACTACTAAAGTGTGGAAGTACAGAATTGAACCGGAACTACATAATAAATTTTATAAATGACTATAAAAGTCAATGGCTCTTATTATTTTCATAAGAGTTTGTTTACAGATACATCTTACTTTATATACAGTTTTCTTATTGCGGACTGCAAATAACTTGTCTTTGTTTATTTGAATTGCCTTTGGGGCATGAACCCGGGTGTCGCCACGAGAATGTTTATTACGTTTGCAAATAAATTTTGCTGTAACATTCCGCAAATCTCAAAGGCCAGACGTACTTTTAAAGTCATTTATAAAATCTATTATGTAGTTTCGGTTAAATTCTGTACTTCCACACTTTAGTGGTGTTGGTGTTTTATCACCTGATGGCGGTTTTATTTACTTTTGCCATAGTACAGTGATTGTTTCGAAATTATATCATTATAATAGCTTCGATTACTTCATAGGGTTCTTGGGAACTATTCCACTCTGATGAGGCTAACAAACCGAAACCATTTGTCAGTGGATGTTTCCTCCCCTATGAAGTAATAAAGCTAATGTTTTGTTAATGGCTATATAACTACCAGCCCGATTTGTATTTGTCAATACCTCTTATTATTTTCATAAGAGTTTGTTTACAGATACATCTTACTTCATATACAGTTTTCTTATTGCGGACTGCAAATAACTTGTCTTTTTATATATATATATATATATATATATATATATATAAATATATATATATATATATATTCGACATTGCGTTAACCTATTTTCGACCCCTAGCAATTCACAAGCTACAAACATAAATCCGCTACTCAAATTTTCTTATTTAAGGTACGTTTTCTTTTCAGATACCTTAGCATTTTTTTCTGCTATTCTAGCTTATCTCTTTTCTTGAACTTCTTCGGCTTTCTGGGATAATTCTTATTTTTGTTTCTACGCTACTCTATATGCACTTGAACTGATGACATAAAACATCTTTTCTCCTCTTCTTTGTTTCCACTTTTTAGAAGGACTCTTAGACCAGAATAAATGTCGTTTAAATGAAATAGAGATCACAACAGGTGTTGCCGGTTCAATCTGCTGTGTTGATTTAAGGTGGTCCTCTTCCATCAGTAATGGCGATATATTGCCATTAACATATACTTACCTTGAAACAGTAGGTATACAATTTTCGGATAGAAGTGACATGACTTCTGCAGGTTGATCTTTTCTTGGCGTGGACACTGGTTGGACAGGAGCAAAATCAATACATTCTTGATAATCCACACTCTGAGTGGGTAATGGTTTATTTGTATCTATGAGCATATAATATCTAATAGAATATCATCATTAGCAAATACTATTGGCAGTGAACTCTGCATATGCATTTTTTTCTACTAGCGTCTCTGGTAAAACACTGGTGGATAGATTTGGTGTTTATAATGGCATAGTAAATTGACTTATTTCATGTCGTGTTCTGTTGTTCTATCATTTATAGCAGCTGACCCAATGACACTATGACAAACCTTCCGTTAGAGAATATGAATTACGATACAGCAAAGTAGACGCACTCGATTTGTTACTCAGAAAGTCAATCACTATATTCGCATCGACACGATAGTCAGGCAGCTATTGTTTAAACTGTTGTTTAAGTTTTTGCAGTTGCGATATTTCTTGTTTAATATTACAAACTAACTTTGGTGTGGTTGTGATTTTCTGCGTGGCGATGCACTTGGTGTAATCCACATTGTCTGAATTTAGTGGATCTAGTTCACATTTTCGGAAGCCATTTTTTATGGCATTACTGCTTGGTGCACGTTGTAGCTAGCACTTTATCCAACAAAGGAGCAAATGTGACCCGGTTACATTTTGATTTGTTTCGGTTTTAAAATTATGGACTATTTTTTTTCCAGTAAGATTTAAGAGCTTTAACAACTGAAACATCACACGACTGGAGAATGTGGGTGGCGTTTGGTAGGAGAGCATACAAGATAATCCCATGTTTAGAAAAAACTTGCTTGTTTCCAGAGTGAGACGAGTTTGGTGTACGTCAATAAAGAGAATTACAGGTCTCTCGATTTTGTTCTCTTTTAAGAAATTGAAAAACAAATTTGCTATCCACATAAAAAAATATTTGCTTACCATCCAACCCTATTCTGGCCGTCCAATGCTGAAGGTTTTAGGAACCTTAACAATCACACCTTTCGGAGGAAGTCGAATATACGAATAGATAATCATTAAAGCAACAATTTTTCCATCAGCACTGAATGTTCCAAGAAATGTGATGGTGTCTTTCTCATTTGCCTTAATATCATAAAAGTCTTTTCAGCCTTTAGAGCCAAACACTTTTCCCGTCTTAAGGCATAGCTAAAAACAAGACTCGTCGACTGAGATTGTTCATGATATCTATTTGGATTTCTTTTACTAAAAAATGTTGCGGTTCTTCAAACCACTTGGTAATTGCTTGTTCGGTCACTAAAGCTCGAGCAGTGTTAATATTTTTCGCTGTTCTGAGTGTAACTCGGATGACGGTGAAAAATACAGCATACTAGTTTTCACCAAGGCGATAATTTTTGATTTTCATCACGAATAATTTTCTGCAATGAACTTGAAGATCATGTTTCTTAGGTAGAAGACCTTTCTTTGCAAAATCAACTAACCAGTTTGCACGAACATTTTCTTTATTTTGACTAAATTATCAGGTCCAGTTTTGATGATATCTTCTCTAACTCGGCCTTTTAACGTAGTTCGAGGAATTCTATATCTTTTGGATGATGTTCGAATTGATACTCTGTTCATGGTATTCTTCTAACATGCGTTTCAAATCTGATGCACCATAATTCCCGTGCGTATCCCGTTGCTTTGCCATATTTTCATACGGATCCCTGAATACAATAGAAAACAATTAATTATGAATTAAAATCCAGTTCTAAGAGATCAGCTCAGAAGCTTAAGTAAGTGAAACAAATTGGTCAATAATTAAAACTAATCTCAACCATTGATTTCAAATAGATAGATACCTACCTTGCATTAAAAAATGGCATGTTAATTATAGAGCATGATTTCCAAAGTGTGAAAAAAATATATTTACGAAGAAAGTAGATATCTATCTAGATGCTTAACTAAACGAACTTATTAGGTTTACCTAAGAAAAATGAATGATCGATCATTAAAGAGAAACATTTAGTTTACGACCATTTGTAAAATAAGACAATCGGAAAATAACAAATAGAGGTGGGTGAATTAAATCTCATAAATTGTGTAAACTACAACTATATTTCTGTGCATAAAGAGGTGTTTGTTTTACTTTCCGACTACCTGTTGGTCGGAAACTAAATAACATTAATAATAGATTTCTCTAGTTTTCAACCATTAGTAATTATTGTTTTTTGTCAATGCTTGAAATATTTTCAAAGAAATAATAGCATGGAATAGGAGCAACAACAAGTCTATTTCTCAAAAAAGCTGAAAACGTACCTTGGCGGAGCTACAATAGTGGTAAGCCAAAACGATGACAGACAGTACAGAGATATATGAGTTTGAAATATATGTGGCCTGGGAAAAAAGGATGAGGGTGCTAGTGATTGTTGGCTAAACAGATGAGGGTCCACAAGAGTTAGTTGCACTGAACCACTAACTGTTTAATTTTTTTGTTGTCACTTGCAGTCAGGTAGTCTGTGCAAAACGTTTGTAGGTTGTTATGTGACACAATAATATTGTGGTGTTGTTAAAATTTTTCTGTTAGTTTGAGTATTATTTACAAGTTTGTGTTGTTGTAGGTGATTAAATGATGAGGGAAAATGATTTTGCTACTATTGAGCCTAAATTAGCAAAAAAAAGAAAATCTTATGGACGTTTACAAGATGTTGCAAAAAAACTAATGTTAAGTACTCATGAAACTGGCTAAGACTGTGTCTACGACTTCATGTTTTAAAAATATTGCTTTGGATGAACGAATGTTCATTATTTCTAAATTTAATGAAATTAAATCTTGTGATGAACAATCGGTTTATCTCTGTGTGCTCATTACTTGCCAACAAGTAATTCGGCATCGCCCTAAAAAAACTGAAAATAAAGCCGACTTTCATACATACTCTTATTCTTATAAGATTAGGGTTCTTAGAAATGGTGAATTATCCGAAGTTCCAGTATGCGACAAGGCATTTATGTCACTACATGGTGTAACTGCCAAGAGAATACAAACGTTACAGAAAGGACTCACAACAACAAGAGCTGCCCCCTTGGACATGCGCGGTAAACACAAATCGAGGCCTAATATGATATCAAATACTAATTTGAACTACGTAATGGAGCATATTGACTCTTTTCGAGGCCGGACTTCTCACTATAGCTTGAACAAATCAAGAAAACTGTACTTGCCCGAGGAACTTAACATTAACAAAATGCATGTCATGTTCAAGGAATAGTACTCACAAGTTGTTATATCTTATGAAAAATACAGGAAAATATTCAATAAAAATTTCAATATAAGTTTTGGGTATCCACGATCGGACACCTGTAGTTTTTGTGACCAGCACAAAGTCAAAGTAGAAGCCGTTCAATTTAAGTTAGCTGACACAGTGATCTCTGTTTCTACAAAGTCAAAACTAATCTCGGAATTGACATAGCTTGATTCTGAAAAAGAGTTACATTTAAGGAAAAGTCAGGCATGTTATATGCGTAAGAGATGTGAGAAACAAATTTCGCAGAAAAATAAAACCACGGTTGCTATTGCAATAGACTACCAAAAAAACCTAAATGTTCCAAATATTAGCACAAAGGATGCGTACTACAAAAGGAAACTTTCGTTTTATATGTTGAACATTCATCAATTATCAGATGCAGAATCATTTTTTTATACATACCCTGAAGTATCAGCAAAAAAGAGAACTAATGAGGTGTGCTCTATGCTGTTTGATTATATAATGAATCATTTAGACCCAGAAGTAAAAAACCTGACAATATTTTGCGACTCATGCAGTGGGCAAAATAAAAATGATGCTATTTTCAGGATGCTGCATTATATTGTACACTTTGTAAAAAGACTTGATTTAGTTACTGTTGTTTTTCCCATTCGAGGTCATTCGTACCTCGAATGCTGTGCTACATTCTCGCATAAGACCTAAGCCCTTTGAAGTAATAGATTGTGAAAATCAAGCTATTTTCAAGTCTTAGACAAAGTTTCTCTTAAGTTTATATATCAAGAAATGCCCCTTTAAAAGTTGGCCTGTACGAGAGCTAAAGTTTAATAAGGATCATCCCCGAATGGCACTGCACCGAGACACTTACAATGGTGCTTTTGTGCAAACTGTCATCATTAAACCAAAAAGAAAACAGCTGTCTCTACCTGAAGGCTTGTTTCATCTACCTTTCTTTGCTTACGTTGACCATCTTCCAATAACGAATCAAAAATATAAAGATCTCCAGCATCTCAAGAAATTTTGCTCCGTAGAGAGTCAGCAATACTTTGACAAATTGCCTTATGTCTAATGTTCTTGTGTTCTTTTTAAATTTGTAAAACTTTGAACAAAGTTTATAAACTACAATTAGAATAATTGAATTAAATCGATTGCTACAGGTAAATCCATAAACTACTATTGATGTTTTTTGGATAATTTTACGCAATCCCCCCTTTCTAACTTTTTTTTTGTTACAACAATTACTTAGAAAACTGATTGTTAGGGTATTTCTGAGGGAAAAACCACTGACTCAAATGTTGTACACTACTTCCCAAAAAGTATATACTTCCTGTACTTCCTAGGAAGTATTGTGTACTTCCTTGATACTTCCCGTACTTCCTTGATACTTTTCATACTTCCTTTGTACTTCCCGTACTTCCTCTATACTTCTCATATTTCCTTGATACTTCCCATACTTCCTATGTACTTCCCGTACTTTCTCTATACTTCCCATACTTCCTTGATACTTCCCGTACTTCCCGTACTTCCTGCATATTTTGTTGATGTAGGATCCCAAACTCAAATATGATAGTTCTTTATGTATTAAACAAATAAACCTATAACGTACAGCTCTTCAAAAGTAAAATAGGTTTTACCTCGGCGATGATATATTGTTTTAAAATGATGTATTTTTGCCAAGATTTCATTAGAAACAATCTTAAGTTAAGTAACTTTAACTCAAATTTTGCAAACCTATAAAATGTATGTATCATAGATAAATGAATTTATTAGGTCTGCAAGGCTCTTCAAAGTTAGGTCACTTTTGGCAAAATTTAATCGATTAAGCTTTTTATCTAGTCCATTGATTACAAAAATCTTAATAAAATGCTACTCTATTTACAATTTTTTAAATATTTATATTCACTACATCTGGGAAGTTCCTTAGTTAATGTCCGAAAAAAAAATCACAATTGATTTTAATTACAATCTCTTTGGAAGGCGGATAACAAGTCATATTACATAAATCACAAAATATAAATTAATTACAGCGAAGGAAAATTATTGTATCTACAGATTATCTATGATAAGTTTGACACAATATTAAGTCTGATCTATTGACCCAAAAATAGTATACTTAGTTTATAATAGTAATTTAGAAAAGATACGGAAATCCATTTTACATTACGTACGTCGTATATATGACGCTGCCCAAGAAAATGTGGGTTTCACTTTTCTATGAGGACATCCAAGTAACTTTTTTGTTTTTAAAGTAATCAATGCGAAACTTTTATTAGTTGTGTAGACCACGACAGGGCATCTTCATGAGTGAATTCGGTTTTCTAGAGCCAAAATCTGGCCAACTATGATTAAAATGAAAAGTAGCGATTAAGAAAGAAAGTATTGAGAAAAGTTGTTACACATCACTCAAACTTCCCAACTACCAAATTTTTCCGACACATTTTCATTTTTAATTTTCAAAATTTTTACGTAGTCAAGAGATATTAATTTGTTAAAATTTCAGTTACTCCACACGAACAAATAAACTATGATTCCATACAGAGCACTGTCAAGTTGATTCCATTCGTCTATATAGTTATGTTATGTAAAATCTTGATGATTGTCACTTGCATTGTATTTTATTAAGTACAAAACTGCAGCAAAATATTTACAGTAAATTAAATACTCGAATTAAAAGCCATTCCTTTTGCATGTAAACAAAGGTTGGCTCTGAATTCATCTCTGTTTACTGCTCTTTGTATATCTCGTTTGCAAGAGTAAAAAATGATAATTCATCTTGTCTAACGGTGACCTACTGTGAAGTGTTTTAGTACGTTGTATGAGTGCTTGTACCTGATGAATCGAAGACACAACTATCAAAAACTAATAATATTAAAGATCTAAAACTTACGATTGTTAATACATTTGCATAGATCCGCAGACGAGATATACAGAGAGCAGTAAACAGAGTTGGATTCAGAGTCAACCTTTGTTTACAACAGAATGGCTTTTAATTCGAATCTTTAATTTACTGTAAATATTTTGTTGCAGTTTTGATTTTGGTATTGGTAAGCTTTTACGGCTTTTACTTTTCGTGGTTTTGTTTGTTAATATCAGATATGTTCTAATTTTCATTTTACTAGGCTGGAATTGATTACATTTCAATTGTTTTTCAAAGCGCTAAATCGCCTTTGTACGGCCCTGCATTTAGCTTTGTTCAAATTCAGTGTACGTTATAGATTTCTGTGCCACGAATATCGTATAAGTAAACTTATTCTATTATTATAACAATAATTTAATTCTGGTACTACATGTATAGTTTTTTACATAGAAATCTTGTGAAGTACAAAAATATATATTGGGTGTCGCAAATTTGACTCCCGAGATAACTTGTTTATTTTGAAAAATAACAATAATGAACCATAGTTATATATTTGTAAATGGGCAAAAATTCTCCGTAACATGGCGCTAAAAAATATTTCAAAATTTGCACTGGTATAGGCAGAGAGTCATTTGTTTTTTAAAATTAAACCTTATTTTATCTGGCTTTTATAATAGAACATTTTATTCCGTTTTCAAACATGTATACATCTTACATAACAAATGTTCGAACAAAATTGAAATATAGGTTTATGATAAATATCTAGTTTATGATGGAAACAAGCCTTGTTATTATTCTATTTCAATTTTAAAATAGCAAATAATTAATAATATTATAAAAGTTTTGAACAATTTTTATAATATAAATTATTTGTTACACTAAAATCGAAAAAAAAATTATCGCGCTTGTCACCCATCACGAACTAAATAGTAATATTATAGACCTATATTTCATTTTTTTTTGAAAATTTGCTTTATTGCATACATGTTTAAAAACCGAACAAAATCAGAGACAAAATCTATTATAAAAGCTCGAAAAACTACAGGTTTTAATGAGAATGAAAATCGCTGCCTTCAAACTCCTGCAAATTTTGAATTTTTTAACGCCATCTTACGGAAAATTTTTTCCCATTTACAAATATATATGGTTTATTATAGTTATTTTTTAAAATAAGCACGTTATATGCCTGAGGAGTTAAGTCTGGGATACGCTGTATACATATACAACAATGATACTACTAATAGCATGCAATTTTGAATACATAAGGCAACTAAAGTACTGAACCTCAAATTTATCGGTTATTTTAAGCATGTTAGGACTTCATTAAAGGTTCTGAAGCATCTCGATTTGTGCTAATTATAATTTAATGTCAGTTTTTTTAATGTTTTAAATGTTTTGTTAATTTGGATAAGATCTGACCTTTTAAGGTCAAACGGACCATTTTCAAGTAACTCGAAAGGTCCATAAAATACACGACTTTTAGTTATTAAATCTATATCCTCAGGTCTAGGCCAATTGAACTTTCCGAATTCTTCCTTTAGAAATTTTACTTTAAAATTACATTCTTCATTTTTTTCAAGAATCCGGCCAATATACCACGTCTCTGTGTAAAAAACTGCATAGTAGTTGTCTAGGATTATGTCCATACTATGAAAATCCATATCTCTGTGTAAATCCACACTTTCTATTTCTAACGTATTTTCTGATTCGAACTCATCATCGTCTGAAGAGTCCTCACATGGTACGGACTGTTCAGATTCCGAAGTAGTTTCCTTTTCAAATTCATTTATAAGCGATTTATTAGTCTTTCCTTTAGGGTGTGGTTTTGATTTTTTATTACTTTGGATTGTTTCATCTTCCCGTATTTCCTTTTTCGTTCATTGCATTCTTTGGTTTTGTCCTCGGTTTGTCAGATACTACAAATCTTCGTAAACGATCAATGCTTACTTTTCCTTTATCTTCATCTAATAGCCAACACTCAGAAGACTTTTTTATAACAAGAACTTTTTCTGTTATTTTTTGAGAGTAGTCTGTTAATGCCGGATTAGCTCGAGACTTTGAGTCTAAATATCTACTTGTCTTAATGGTCTCATCTAAGTTATTATTATCATTGGTGTCTTTTAGAATATCTATAAGTTCGTCCACTAGAGTTTCTTCAACATTCTGAATTTGCTGTCTTCAGTATTTGGTATCCCTAGTAATTTAATATCTTCTAACGCATCAGAAAAGGATTTTAAAATTAATGTTTCCAAATCAATTTCAATGTCGATTGTATTTATTATTTTCTCTTGGAAATAAAAGAATTTGGTTTAAATCGAGCTTTATTAGATTTATCGCTTCAATCCGATTAATACGTTGCATCAAATCTTTAATACTAAAGTTTATCACTGTGTAAAACGTTGATGTGATGGATCTGGCAGCACGAAAAAGTTTTTCACAGGTTTGACTGTTGCAATTTTCTAGAGTAAACATATCAGACTGGAAATCCGGCAAATCTTTAAAATTACTTATAAATTTTATTAAATTGTGTGCATTAATTACAATGCAGTGGTAACAATTGCTTGTTAAAAATTTGTTACTAACCGAATAATTGCTATTTTTCTTTATCCAGGATCGCCACAGTCTTAAAAAGAATACTACGTACCGCAACCGATATACTATAGATGATAATTCCAAAGAAGTGTCTAAGAATGAAGTTTCGATAAAGTTCATTAATTTAGGATACCTTGAAGTTCCCTCACTAGCAGATACTGATTTCAAAAGGTTTATTACAATATTTGAAGCCATCTTTTGTGCAGATTTGAAGTTTATTTTATCTTCTGGTAGCAAATCCGAAGCCGTTAACATATGTTTGTCTTTGCTAAACAAATTCAACAGTTGTTTGAGGTTATCTACCGTAATGAAAAAGTTTCCAATGGGCAAAACAATTCCGGGTTTCAACAGTCTGGTTCGCATTTTTGTTAAAGTATAAACTGTATCTAGTAAACAACATTCAGATCCATAAGCAACTCCCATATGTTACAGAAAAATCAGAGTAGACTTCCATGGCCTTTAAAAGCTTCGTATCATCATCTGCCGAAAAACCTGCTACGGTAATACCATATTTTAGACTTTTTAGTTTAATGAATTTCCAACGATTCAAAACGTATCCGGCAGAATATTTATTGTCAGTGCCAAAAAGCACAATCAATAGGAGGGTGTGTTCTGCTTTAAGAGTTGTGTCATTATTATATGTGCGAAATTTGCTTTTGAAGCAGTCTGAAAATACGTTTTGAAAGTTTTTGCTGTAGTTGCTGCAAACGAATCGATTTTAGGCAACCCTGACTCTATGGGAAGGACAAAACCAACAATTTTATTTGAATTAGAATCAAACTCAATCTTACCAGTTATCCGTGTTGCATCTTCTGATACCCACACAACCTTTGGTAGTCCATTATCTGTTAAAAATTTTGCTAATTCGTTAAAGTCAAATTCGCCTTCTTGTCTTTTTGGACGTTTGTTATATATGTGTCTATTGAGTGTAGTTATGGTAGGAATTGGGTTTTTTAGATTAGCCACAAGAGTTCCATAAAGCAGCTTACCAGATAAAGAGCAAAATCTTCTGTAGCATTATCGTAATTATTTCGGTTTTTAGGGCCACTGTTATTATGTAATGACAAATTAAGGAGTCGTTTCAAAAAACTAGCAGATTGTGTTTTTGCAATCTCTGTTTCTCCAAGTTCTGGTTTAGGCTATCATTACATGATACTTTCCTTGATACTTCCCGTCCTTCCTTGATACTTCCAATAATTGTTCGTGATACTTCCCATACTTAATTGATACTTTCCATACTTCCTTGATACTTCCTAAAGTTTGTACACTAAACTTCCTCAGCGGTTTCCTCCAATGGGTATTTCATTATTGAAATCATACCCTTGGGGAATAGGCTAGTTGGTATTGTCCTAAAACTTTATTTGTTAATTTTATAGCACTTTAAAATTAAACATTGCTCTTTCTCAAAACTTTAATTTTTGGACCTTCATCGTTTTTCCCCTGGACTCTTCAAATAACTATTAAGTTCTGATTCAAAAACTTCAATTTTGTTAGTTGATTTTTCTGTGACATCAGAGTTTCTGGCACATGCGCGATTGGTTGTAATTGCAAAGAACAACTACATGTTACTAATAAGTGATGATATTAACAGTTATTACTGAGTTTTCTAATATTTACGTAAATATTTGAATGTTGTCGGAATCTCGGAGGGCGGTAGGTAATTAGCACATTTACCCTAAATAAATAAAATCCATCAGCTGTAGAGTTCAAAATCATTAGATATTGATATAACACAATAAAATCTTATTGGGACCAATTGGACCCGCTCAATAGACAGAGGGTTAATGATGTATAAATAAGTGAAACAGAGAGAGTGTATTAGATAATTCTAAGTCGTTATGATTTGTGATTAGCACATACGTTTATTTCTATAATATAATTAAGTTACATATTCATAAAAATTATTCAACCGGTTATTAAATTGAATAAAATAAAGCTTGAAAGAGCGCAGAGTACAGTAAGTTTTTGATTGCCAAATAAATTGTAATTTTCTTGAATTACCGAACATAAATGCGGGGTTTACCGCCTATAAAAAAAACAAAATCATTTTTCATATGAAACAGCAGTAAATATCCATTCAAGGAATAGCAGCTGTGTAAAAAAGTAGTTTACTTTTGACCTAACGGCCAGTTAAAACAGGTTCCTGAAGCAATGTGTATAAAGTCAGTGTATTGCCATTACGAATTTTGAGCGTGTACATACAGTAAAAAATATAAAAAATATTGTAATTTTAAAAATAGAGTTAGTATCTATTGATTCGCTTTGTCTAAAATCTTAATGACACATTGGTATCATTTTAACAAGTTTTAACACTAACTGTAGTTTAGAGGCCAAAACGTATGGAAAAATACATCACATTCAATTAAATACAGCTTAAAGTATTACATGCTTAAAATCAATTACGCTACTCTTTTAAATAATTTTAGGTTGTCAAACAAGGTTGAAATAATTGACTAATAATTAATTTCCTGTTTGTTCTAGAATTTAAAAAAGAATTAATTTGATTGAGGAAAACTTTTGAATTCAATTTTACTTAATAGGGTTCGCCATAGCTTATTGCTAATCACAAGCAGGGGCGTAAGTTAGTTTCAGCCGGTGCACAGCACCGGGACCCAGAACACGAAAGGGCCCACTCTAATCTTGCACGGTTACATGTTATACTACTATTTTTAGCCGAGTGCGGAAGTATTTCGTTATTCACGGTAAATGTTTATTACAAATCAAATTCGGGACACTCTTTTAGGTGTATCGTTGATTATATTTAATTTATTGACTGCCGAAGGCGACACTTGACAGTTAATACGTTTTAATTAAACTCATCTCATTTTATCTAGTATTAAACCTAAACATTTTAAAAATACAACACCCTAAATGAGAAACGCAAACAATGATAAATGGCCAACGGCGAAGCCATGTCTCCTCAAAATTGTTCTGTAGTAAATAGTAGGTGTTTTATAGCGAGGCTGGAGCAGCACCTGCACCTCCTCCTTATATGTTTGGAATCAATCTCGCACATTGAATTACATATCGAGTGAATTCGGCAATTGAACTATTTAACTGCGTTGGAACGTCGGACTACTTGTCAGTGTACGTCGTCCATGTTTTACGGCGAACCAATAGGATATCTCGCGCTTCGAGTCTAAGTATCTAACTCTTTCTGTAATTACCATTTAAATGAAGTAATACCATCGCAGTTATGTTACAATTACAATAATCGCACATTACCCCCACCAAACAGGAAAGAATGGAGCTTCTATCGTACAATTACCTTTTCCCACCACTTTTTTCTCATAAGGACCTGGGTAAATAGACTCCGTCTTTCAAAGGTGCTAAAGAAATCTTTGATCACCTCCCGTTACTTGACCTATAAGCCCGTCCTAATAGACCTTACTCTACCAGACAGCCAATGGTAATTCAGGAACCGCTTAGTGTAAGCCGACCACGTTATACAGGGATCCAATTGGAATCGAAGAACGTCTCGTCTAATTATTCGACCCTTCTACGAATGCTATTTAAAAATCGTCACACAATTGTGATGGAAAGAAACGCGGTACTTCAAGGATTTGAACTCAGATCTCGAGAATTGTAGCTTCATGATGTAGCGTTGTGCTACTGAGGACATAAAACTACCATGTTTATATTCTGCTAGTTTTACCTAATCATATAAAATTTTATTTAAATTATTTAGAAAAAAAAGCTTTTACATGGGTTGCATAATAAATTAATAGTTTTAAACATTAACGTGTAGATATTTAAATAGGAATCATTATTTATTTTAAGAGCTTTTTGATGACAATAAAACAATTTAAATTGGGAGTGCGTTTTTTTGGGATATATATATATATATATATATATATATATATATATATTGCTATGCTCCCTAAATTATTTGCGCCCCTTTATTGTGCGCCATATTATTTATTGCTATGTATAAACAAGATTGTAATTATTTTCTCCGACGTTGGGCTGTCTTATTAATATTGCCATCAATTCCCTCCAGAAACTTAACTGGATTTTATCTTGAAACAACCTTGTCTACCAATAACAAAATTTGATACGTTACCGCCTTACTTGTTATCAATTTCGTATTCAACTTATAGCTCCTCCTTGAACTGCTTAAATTATCAAATCACTCCCATTCACTTTATCTTATGACCTCGACTAGCATTTATTTGGAATTATAAAATTCAGGTAATTCGATTTTATATAATGAAACCAATATTATGTACAGCTTTTGTAAATTATTTAAAATACATTTTTCAATTAATTAATGTTTGCAAATCTCATTTATCAAAATCATACACTTTTTACTTAAAACCCAAAGTCACCAAAAAAACCTATTATCTTTATAAAAGAAAAAGCTTGGAACGTTCAAAACTTCTTATCATATCACGCACTTTATGCGTATTTAAATCCTTTGTTTTGGTGAACTTCGTCACATTAATTTATATTAAGCAAATTCAATATTCAAATAAAAAATATAGAAAAATAAAATGTCTTATAACTAAAAATCTGACCTGGTCTATTTTCTTCGCATTGACGCATCCATAACTAGTATTTCCCATGCATTAAACCATCCATTTGAATAAAAATTATCTTCCCCCAATTCAGGATTATTACATGCCCATTCGAAATATTGTTTATCCACACACTTGAACCATTGCATTTAAATTGTTGCCATCACCCTCTGGACTACCATTATTAACATATACTTATATACCCCAATTTATTGTCATCTCATTCAGACTTATTACTTCTTATTCTCATCAATTTCCCCAAACTTAGAATTGGATTATCATCTTCCCCAGACTTGAAATTACATTTATTCTCCACGGCTTTAGAATAGAATTCTTATTATCATTGTCCCCTGACTCGAAATTACATTTATTCTCCACGGACTCGAACTTGAATTTTTCTCCCCTTTCCAGAGGCCGTTTAATCGGCAATTATAATTTTCATCTTGGCACTTATACTATCTTTCACTTTAAAATTATTACGTATCACTTTATTTCATAGCGGCGCACTTTGGCCTTTGTTGAGTTGCCAACTGACTTCGTTATCACTGTACCTGTTAATATATCTTTTCTCTCCTACTCCGTGAGTAGGTATGGTCTAGAAACTCGTCGCTCATTTATAACCAATCAAATAATTACATTTAAAGTAGTTTCTGATGTAATTTTTATACTTCCCAATAATTGTGATCTGGTCGCAGCTGTCTTCGTTATTAAACATGCTGTGTTTTGATGAATCTAATTGCTTTTCCATAAACAACTGATGCAATTCGACTTTTAATTTTCATATTTGCCTGTTGTTCACGCAATTTTTAATCTCCTTTCTTTATCAAAGTTCTTAACTACTTATACGCTTTCACATTTATGCTTCCTGAAGCTCTATTTCTAAGCTCCGTAGCAACCTAATTGTTTGGAAGTTTTTTCAATGCGTGTTTAATTACACTTTATTATGTTTGCATATAAATTACGCGTGCTTCCACTGAAAAAATCATTATTATCTGCCTTACCTAAATTAACTAAAACTTTATCTACAGGGTATTAAATATTTACTATTTACCTAATGCATGTGTTCCTGGTTTCTACGCTAACTATGCGTCTTCCTATGTCTATTTGCGTCGCTTAAAATTACTTATACTTTATATACAGGGTGTTGACTGTTTACTATATACAAACTATCTCTATTTCTCAATTCTTTACTAAATAAATGCAGTTTTCTGCCGCCTATGGTAATTACTCATTTCTAAATGACCTTTACTATAAAGTACAACCTTAAACAACCCTTATCACAGCAATATATATATATATATATATATATATATATTGCTGTGAATTCTCTTAGTTGGTCGTTATATTTAAATTGCTGTGAAATCGCCCTCACGTTGGGTGTTACATAATTTACTGTGAAAATAGCCCCTACGTTGTGCGCTCTATATAAATTGCTGTGAAAGCCCCTGTTTTGGTGTCCTTTATAAATTGCTGTGAATCGCCCCACGTTGGTCGTTCCATATAAATTCTGTGAAATAAGCCCCACAATTGTGCGCTCAATATAAATTGCTGTGAGTTCGCCACGATGGTGTCTCTTATAAATTGCTGTGAATTCCCCACGACTGATGTTATATAAATTGCTGTGAAATCCCCTACGTTTTGACAATAAAGATTGTTTAACCCCTTTTCTTTCTATTACCTATCTGTTAAAATAATGTAAATGAAAGTGAAAATGAAACAATCCAAAAATATACAATTTAATAGTCGATAATATATACACTTTTATGTCAATAACTTATTCATTTGTTCAATATTCAAAAATTAGCCCCTGAATAAATATTGATATTTATCTGATTCCACCAAAATTTATGCTCTTTGAAAGTCAGCAAAAATATACCACTGTAATTATTTTTAAGTACCTTTTGAACGTTCCAAACGATCCTTTCTCTATTTTTCAAATTCTCCAATAATTTCTTTTGATGACCCTTACAGATATTTGATATAGCAAATATTAGATGTTAAAATTTTGAAAAAGAGTCTTATTCTAATATTGAAAAAAATCTCTGACCTGTGTTTTTCCTGCTTGGTTCTAGGAACTGCCTCAGAATATCGATGGTCAGCATCCCTGGATTGTTACAGCTTGACTTATTATCGTAGAGTCTTCACTTGTTGACCAGAATGATTAATTGATTGTTGTTCGAATTCTCCCTTCGGATTTTGGAATGACAGTTTACTTGTAGTTTAATATGAGTATCTTGACGTTTATTGTAAGCTTATTTAGAAGTTTGTTTAGACATTTATTTAGTAGTATGTTTTGGAGGTACACTCAGAGCCCTAAATTCTTAAATATTAGAATTTAATTCAATCAATAGTTTACCTTACGTTTTAAGATAAAAACGGCTACTTCTTGTTGTATAAATTGGCACTTTTAATTTTCACTATTTTAATAAATTATCGATCTTCACTACGTTTACTTTTACGTAATATTTACTCTCAATTGACGTGGTTAATACCTTGGTCGAAAACATACTCGATGTTTATGAGGTCCCCATAGTATTTATAGACTCCTCCTATCTATTTTTCCTATTGATGTTTATCGTGTGCTTGTTGATGAAGGCGTCGTACCTCGCGCTTATCTCTGCAGAACTCAGTATTTCTAGAAATTCCATGTTCCAATTCTTGGGCAGACGCTTCATTTCATAGGTAGACGTTCAATTTTGTGTGGAATATTTCATAGAAAGACCAAATTTTTACTGCATTTTGTCACGTCTTCATGTTTGTCGTCGACTATAGTCCAAACCTTATCATATCACGGACCGCCTGTTATTTATTGTTTATTACTCCAAATATGTTAGATTTTATCAAAATACAATGTCTTTGGTCACGTATTCATATTTTATAATGACGTTTTTGAACGCGTTTACTTATTTATGCGTTGATATATTTAATAATATAATTTAATAGCTAGTATGCCAGGTTGTTTCTCTTCACCGATCACGTGTTTATTTTGATGAAACTTGAGGCGTTTAAAACCTTATTTTTGCTCGTTTCTTTCCAGTTCTGGACTTGTATATTTAACTTAGAACTAGAGATGGACTCGGGCCGGGCCGGGCCGGGCTTATTAAAAGCTTTTAATAAGCCCGGCCCGGCCCGACGCAGAAAGGTAACCGGCCCGGCCCGAAGCCCGGTCCGAAATTTCGGGCCGGCCCGACTTTTATTCAGCGAATGAGAAGATATTTTTTTCTGTTGTGTTCAACAAGTAACTATCACTCTTTTGTTTAATTTAAGAGTATAATGATTTTGAATTACAATCAAGATACTTGTAGAACATATCATAGTATATCATTTGATTTTTGATTCTGTTACGTACCTAGACGTAGCCGGAAGAAAAGTAAGTACCAGGCTAACTATTAAACGCGGAGAGTGGGGGGATTCGCCTACATACCAAAAAGAAACAAAAAACACATTGCCCACGATGATCTAATAACAAATAAAAATAAATAACGGATTCTGTACAAACAAGCAAGAGCAATAAATTACGCGTTACTATTTGAAAGCAAACAGTTAGGTGATATGAACAATTTAGTACATTAGATACGAAGTGCGCATCTCGTATTTACACAAAATAAAATTAATCAGTAGTAAATAAACCTGCGAGAGCTTTTGTCAAGCATTTTTAAAGTTTCACCTAATACTTTTTGTAAAATACCTAATTAGTAGGAAAGAATTAACGTGTAGTAGCTTTTGTCAGATATCTTTTAAATAGTACATAGTACCGTTTGTAAAATAAACTAATCAGTACAAAGGAATAAGCGTGTGTCTGTCCAATACTTTTAACACAGGTACATCACACATGTAGAGCGATAATATCGATTAGCAACAACGAACAATAGTTCTACAAAGTGATGTTTCTTGTCACATAACTACACCAAACGTTGATACGGAATATCCCATTGACACACATAAAAGGAAACGAGTTGCATACCTGTAGATGTTTGGATACTTAGCTTGAAAACCGTCGTGGGTAAGTCAATACAGAAACGCCGCGGAATTCAGGATCCATTTACCCTGCCATCGTAACTACAGCAACGATCTACGGACAAAAGCAGTTGGTCTATAGAAAGGAAGAACTTATTTGGCCTCCAGCTAAAAAAAGCAATCCACGCAAGACACCTCCTAGTTGTCAAACAGAAAATAAACAGACGTGCATTGCTTTTGAAATACGGTGACGAATAATGTAAAAAATATGTCGACGCACAAGTTGTAGAAGCAAATTTTTCAATGGTTCAAATAACACGAATTCGAACTGCAAATCCTCACTTATCGAAGCGCGATTAAAACTGGAAAACCCGGGTTTTGTCGGATAGTGTGCGACCTTATTTCAAAAAGTCTTTACATTGAAAAATAGAGTAACCATTATAGGCGGTCGTAATGTATACCAAGATAGCGGGTACCTGAAACAGGATATAACTATTTAGTTGTTGCATAAACTTGTCGTTTCAAAGCAACTAGATTTAAGTTGAGGAATTTATTTGAGAGTGTGTTTATTATTAATTATGTTGAAGGATTTAACAGTAGAAACAGAATTTATTCGAGCGAGTATTGAATTAATAAGGGAGAAAAATAGGGTAATTAATTTATGCTGAAAATAAACGTAACAATTCTTTAAAAAATCCTAGAAATAGGTAACAAAGGTACAAAATGTTTAGCAATTTTCAATGTTTATGAAATTGTACGCTTAACGCACCTTATAACCTTTATAATAAATTTGCGTCCGCTTTATTTTGTCGTTCCTACTTCAAAGAATTTTACTAAAATTACCTACTTGGAATTAGAGAGTTGTTGCAAACTCATTCCAAGCAGACTTTATTAAAAGAATCTTCAAATAAAGTATCCTTTTTTAAAAGTTTGCATCCAATCTAAAGGAATGTTAGTGCAAGTGTTTTTTCCCTTACTCTTTATTCTGACAAATATGTTTAGTATTTTATATCTATAGGTTATGTTTTAAAAATGAATAAAGAATTAATCTCTTTTGTGATAAGGTGACCTATAATACATGTTTAACTATATTGGAAAAAATCAAAGAAATTGTATTCACACAAAGATGAACCTTTTTTTATTATTTGAGTCTTTTATTTCCCACTGATTCGATAACATTTGTATGTTTAGTCAAAGTGTTTTCACGGAATACTTTTTGAGTTTACATCAAGACACTGTTTTTACTCCTTTCCAAGCATATAGCATATCTGTTTTCAAAAGAATTTTTACAGTTTACTTCTAGGAAAAGCATTACAAAACAGCTTCCTCGTATTTAGAGCGTTGACGTTTTGTATCTTTTTCGTGTTATAAGCTTGGACATTATATTTCTAAATTTAATTACGGAAACAACACTACAAAAAAACCATTTATTTCGCTATATTTATACACAAAGCAGACAATTAGATGTATGTTTGTACGTTAAGCATTTGGCATATGTCAAAATTAAGGCGCCTTAAATAAAAGCATTTCTTGCCTGTATTTAAATTAAATAAAGGTGTCCTGTATTTTAATAAAGTACAAACATTAAAGGTGTAATTGCGCATGTGTAAATGTCAAATAAGGGAAAACTTTATTAAAAAATTGGTAAAATGAACTTTGCAATAACTCTCTGGTGTTTTATGCGGTAGACATAAATTATACACGCGATTAAGATTTGGAGTATATACATATACATAATATAAATCGTGCAAACTTTTGAATTATGAATAAATCACCTAGTTTGATGTTCCTGGGCATATTTAACTTGCCTAAAGTACAACATGAGGAACATTAAATAGGACTAGAAAAAATATTCGGTATAAGAAGTGAGTTATAATATCACGTCTCCTTTACACTAAACAAGACGAAAAACTGATTATTAATGGGTTCATGAAGACACTACGTGAAAATATAATTAAGAGCGTTTACTTACTCAATGTGAGATAGAAGTGAAGGGACGATGGAGTATCTACTGTCTACTCGTGCGTTTTTCGGCCCGAAAAGTTCGGGCCGGCCCGAGTCGTTTGGCCCGGCCCGGCCCAAAAAAAGATAGGCCCGGCCCGGCCCCGGCCCGAATAAAGTAGTTAACGGCCCGGCCCGCATTCGAGCCCGAAATCGGGCCGGGCTCGGGCCGGGCCGGCCCGAAAGCCCGAGCCCGAGTCCATCTCTACTTAGAACGTATTATACGACGTACACATTATTATTTTTGCTAAATAGTATCTGATTATTGAAGAATGAGCTTCTTTCTTATGAATTAAATCGTTTATGATTTATATACAGTGTTCTCGCTATTGACTTTATGTAAAATAGTCGATTTACTCCTATTTATTGGTAGAATTGTTTGGTTTTCTTAACGTTAATAATATTTACATTTATCTTATGATTTCTATGACTTAATATACCCTTAAATCCCCCCCTTATCAAAGCATTATATATATATATATATATATATATATATATTACTCTGAAGTCTACCTGGAAAAAGCCTCTAAACTTGGACTGAAGATGACCTATCTTCCTGGTCGCCAAAACTCATCTTCAGTAAAGTTCGCCACGGCTGCTCTGCTACTTATACCTAAAAATATTACCCTCTTTTCTACCAAAGAAAACTCGACTACCAAACATTCAGCACAATTTATTGCAACAGAAAATTCTATACAACAAAAAAATCTTTATCTAATAATTATTTCACACAGATTAAATTACATTCATCCACGTTCTACAATACTTCCTTTTCAATCCAACATTTGCGCTACAACTTTACTCATCAATAAACTCAGTAAAGTAACTGGGCTTTACCATACCCTTTCTTGAATTCCAGGTCTAATATGAGCTCATAGTAAAAACCCTTTTTGTATACATGTAGACCCTTTTACTGTGTACATAAACAGATACTGAAAAATTATTTTATAAATCTAAATCCTCACATAAAAATATGGTAAAAAGTACTTTAAAGCAGTTCAAAAGTAAACCCTTTTGATCTTAATGGTTCTAAAATTATGCCAATACGACACCAAAATGTCATAACGTACTAAACGTACGCAACAGAATAAAGTTCTACAAAATTTATTACCTGTTAAGCACCACCTCACATGGATCTCCAACTAAACCATCGATGGAGTTGCCCTCGTTTATGATTGCACGTTCAGGAATCAACGTCCAAGTTGTATCATACCCTCTTTGATGGCAATCTGCTATCCAGTTCTCTCGTCCATCAATTTACTGTACTTTCAAACCTTAGATTTCATCTACGGATCCAACTAGCCTCAGTACACCAACACATCGATCTATTTAATACCCACTACTCCATGAAAGTGCTTATCTTGCACCAACAACCAAAATAGCGAGTTATCTCAACTTACAATTCTGAAGTACGTTTTGTATACTTAAATGTACTGTGTAAAATTGTTGAACTGCTTATGCAACAAAACACCAACTTGTGTATGTTTTAATTAACTTGAATTAATTTATTAAAATCATTGGCTTACTAATATTACTCGAAGCTTGGATGAGAAGTAAAAGAGAGTCTCACTGCTTTTCAGTGTTTATATAGACATCCTACCCCTCTGTCTAATTGATTTTCTTAAAACACACCACTACAAAGAAATAGACCTTTTTGGTAAATTTTCAAACCATCAACACGATTCTACAAACCACACGCTCACAAACAACTTTCACCCGTCGGCAATTCTGACAATTCCTCTGACAACGTTCATTATTTCTACTTAAAACTGTGCACCAACCGTCTTCAAATCTCAGAAATTTCTAAAACAAATAAACGATTTTCTACGAAAATATACAACGAATATTAAATTCGCCGAAACCCTCGCTTCAACTGACACAAGTTTTACACTCTAAAGCACGCTTTCAAAATACGCATATTCAGGTTGTCTTAGTCTAACTCACATACGAAAATTTTCTATTTCTTTCTTTGTACCTTTTCTATATTTTCTAACCCTACTGCCCGTTTGCTGTATCCTTGTTTAATCTGTACTTAATATCTCCTTTCCCCTTTTACTCCTTGTTTACAATCACGATTACCCTAACTCTCAAATATCGTTTATCCCCTTTCTATATATGAGATCTAATAATCTATCTCCGTTCCTCTTATGCAATTTTGTTTATAACCTCGATATCTATTCCCTACTCAACACATTTCAAACGATGTCTATACACCCATGCTACCTCTCACTCGTACCTATAAACTTTAATCTTGTCCCACAGTTTCTTACAAAGTCAAACGAACCCTTAACATATGATATCTTTTATCCCACTCGAATGCATGCTACAAATAATCTGTCTTTATCTAATATCGATCCCTGCCTGTTCCACCCGTCACTACCTTCGCAGAAGATAAATATTATATGAGCACGTCCTCTGTCTGCCTACCTAAAACTTTGGCAACGATTATTTTGTTTACCACACTATTCAGAAAACTTTCAACATTACCAAGCTATCTAGAGAACGTTTAAATAAACTACTACTAAGAACTTGTTTTCAACAATATTCGTTATAACTATTTCGCTTCTGCTATAACTTTGACTAACCGACTAATTTGCTCAAACTTTCGATTCGATTCAACACTCATTTCTCTAATCTCCTCAAATTTCCGATTTGATTCCTCACTCATCTGATCAAATTTTCTATTTGATTCTTTATTCATCCTTTCTAGCATTCTCAAAATCACTTCATTTCCAGCTTCTCCTGATTCCGTCCTCGACTGATCCCTACTGCCTCCAGCTTCTTTTATTTTCGAATTTTTATCACACAAGGCACTATCGTCACTCCCAATTTCCACTTCTTGGCTTCTTAACCACTCCTTTCTCTGCATACGATCAAATCATTCTCACACACACACTCAAAATATTCTTAAATTTATACAAAACACAAACTCTCTCTCTCAGATCGCCAGTTTCCTGGAATAAAATTGTTAAAATTGTATCTGGAACTCGAGCCCTACGTTGGGCGCCATAAAATTGCTGTGTACCCTCTATAAAATCGACAAAGTAAAAAAAAAACCTTCGAGGACTTTATTTATTTTCCAAAAAAATCGTCATAAATTTCACACAATAGAAAAATTTTTCAAAAAAATAATTTCTTACCCAGATTCTGCTTCCATCATTTAATTACTTCAACAGCTCCCTGGCTAGCTCAGTTGAGCCTCCTCTTGGATACCTAGATTCACTATCATACTCTTTATCGTTCACGCACACTCTCAATAAAACCACAAAATAATAAAACAATCATACAATATTTATTTACCACTATTTACAAATAAAAAATTCAAGATTATCTACATTTCAGTGCTCAAGTTACACCTCAATAAATTCTATCTTTGTAAAGTCCAGTATTTTAACTTGAAATATCATACACAGTGAATGTAACAGGAGTAAATGGGCCCTGAATAATACCTTATTTTTCTTTCTTTATTTATAATTAATTTTAATTAGTGCACTCTGGAGTATGGTGAGCTCATGATAACCCAGTTAATTATGAATAATGTATGCTTTTTACTTGGCATACTCTTACAACAACACAAGAAAAACCCATGTACTCTTAACAATAAAAAAATTTAAATTCCTGAGGAACGTTAATAAGCTTTATATACACCTTTAGATTTATATTTAAATACCATAATAGAAGTTAATTATACGTATTATTTTCAATACGCAAAATAATGTAAAATACCATCATAGTTAACTCTCACACATCACAACAATTTTCATAGTTTATAAAAGCAACAAATTCTAAAGCGTTACCTGGAATTTTTGAAGATTCTAACTCCTTTGACGATGCGGTTAGGTTGTTTTCGCTCTCGGTTTCGTGGTTCTGCTCTGCTGGCCGCCTCTAGCTATTTGTAGATGAACACCATCTAAGTTGTGCTGCATGCTCTGCCTTCACGATGCATCCAAATCCAAATCCAAGTTTATTACACTTCTTTTATAATTGCGTACTTTAGTTTAATTTAATTTAATTTACGTTACTTCACGAGCTTGTTAAGATATATGTTGCACCTCAATAAAATTTAGACTCGACACTATCCGCGTTTTCAAATTAAGAGGCCAACACTGTACTAGTTAAATTAAAATTTTATATACTTACAAGCTTGTGGTAAATTTCTGTACGTAGTCTGAAGCGATGAAAGTACTAAGAGAGCGTAGTTAAAAGAGAGCGATGCTAATTCCATTCCTCTTTTATGCATATTCTATGTTTCCTTCCACCCTCGCTTGAGTGGTAGAAAATCGATATTACTGTCCGCGTTTCAAACTATCCCATGTGGACTGAATACGTGCGTTTTGAAATGAACTGCTATTATACCTGTCTCATTCCGAAGCATATCATTGATTGTCCATCCCTTCTGCGCTTTAAGGAAACTTTTAGTTAGCATTTATGCGAAACATTCTACCGTTTGCACAATATACCTTGAATTTCGTTTTTTATCTACACAAATAAAAGGAACGTGACCTTTACAAAACATGCAGGTGTTCATTAACGAACGTTTTTAAAATAACATTTCTAGGAGTTTACGTTACAAGGTATTTCCTATATTCAACGGCTGTTCGTTTGTTAGCAAAGCGTTTCACCTTGGTATTATCGATTTTTCATGCTTTTATGCGTATTAGACGTAATTACCCTTTCAACTAAACTCAATTAAATAAATTAATAATTTGCATTGGCTTCTACATTTTATTTTTTTTACGAACCTAACTAAATTTTAATCACTACTTGTAAAATTTTGTTAATACTTGTTCCTTTAAATTTACTAAATAAAATAAATTTCGCACGTAAATTCTGGTTGTTTCCTCTATACAGGGTGTTTGAAATTGCCTTGTTTATACTTAAATTTAGCTCTTTAAAACCACTACAATATATATATATATATATATATATATATATATATATATATATAGTGAATAAGATGAAATAATAACTTAGACTTTTATGCAAAGCCTAAATGATCATTTCAAATCGAGCTAGTAATTGAAAGTTGGAAAATATAAGGTTTTGGACAGGACTTGAACCTGTATCTTGGTTTTGCCGGAACCATGCGTTTATCAATTACGCCACCGAGACCGATGACGACAATTGGCAAATTTACAAATTTAAATCGTGTACACAACTACACATAAACCTATCTTTCAATTACCAGCTCCATTTGAAATGACCATTGGGGCTTTGCATAAAAGTCTAAGTTATTATTTCATCTTATTCACTGTAATACGATAGTATTTATCAACTTACCTTGCGTAAATAACTATCTAAAATATTTATATATATTTAGCGTTAACATTTATGAACATTTTAGTCGCGCATGACTGAAAGAGAAACCTGAAAGCTGCGTCTTCTTGGAGCAAATATATACAACCTAACTCAGTAGGTTACTTGACGTGCAACTAAAAGACAAATTCATGAATAAATTTGCTTGTCAAACATGTCGATACCTGCATCCGTTTAAGCTTATAACTTACTCCTTATAAAATGATAGTTATTGTTTTGTTAATGGCTATACCACCATTAGCTCGATTTGTAAAGGTGAATAAGCTTATATTATTTTCATAAAAGTTTATTTACAGATACATCTTAGTTTTACTTTTGTATACACAAATATTCCTAACTGCGAACTGCAAATAATGTATCTCTTTATATATATATATATATATATATATATATATATATATATATACAGGGTGAGTTTTAGTGTGGCAACGGTCGATAACTCCGTTATTATAAAAGCTACGTGAACCAAATTTGGAGGCATATTAGGCATGCCTAAAGTGCACATTTTAAAAATATTTGGAAGCATACAGGGTGCTTCATAATTCCAGGGCATATTAAACTTATATTTTTTTAAATGGAACATTCTATATATTATTACATTTTTGAAAAGCCCATAAAAAGAGCTTTAATTTGATATCAAATTGTATCTGTCTATTCCTTTTAGTTTTTGAGATATTCAACTGTTTTAAGAAAAAATGACCCCGATTAGATACATTGCCACTACACTAATACACAACTTACGTTAATTTTCAAGATGCAGAAAATTTTACCATATACCATAGTATATTTGTAAATATCACTTTTTTGAAATTTCTTCACAGTATACAGGGTGTGTAATGTTTCGCAAAATGCAATTTTAAAAAATTTTTTTAAATGGCACCCTACCAATTTTATTGCTACAATGGATAGTTCATTAAGTGTCCTTTCATTTTTGTTAAGCATTCCCTATACCTAAATCCATTACTTTCTGAGATATTTTCGATTTTCTTCAAATTTTATGAATGTTTTTAATTTACATAACTAAAAATAACTTGCTATTGGAGAATATTATAAAACAATTAATACATTTTGATTAACAATCAACTACAGTTATCCAATAACAATTTTCACTAAAGATATAACAACCTACAATAATACGCTATCAACAGAAGTCTGCCAGATCAACAATATGCATTTTATAGAAAATGTTCAAACAGGAAATCAGGCAGGCTTTGAAAAAAATAACAATTACAATCTAAATGTCATTTAGGTTTATTAATTGTAGTGTGTTGTCATTTAACACATTATCAGTTTTGTTTTAAATGTAATCTTTGAAGGAGTTTTCAAAATGAATTTTACAGTGGAAGAACAAATTGGGTATTGGGAGCAAGTTTAAAAAATTTCCTACTTGCATCAAGAATATACCAAGAGAGATATCCTGTTAAATGACAACACACTACAATTAATAAACCTAAATGACACTTTACATGTAATAGTTATTTTTTTCAAAGCCTGCCTGATTGCCTGCTTGAACATTTCTATAAAATGCATATTGTTGATTTGGAAGAATTCTGTTTATAGCGTATTATTGTAGGTTGTTATATCTTTAGTGAAAATTGTTATTGGATAACTGTAGTTGATTGTTAATCAAAATGTATTAATTGTTATTAATATTCTCCAATAGTAAGTTATTTTTAGCAATGTAAATTAAAAATATTCTTA
Organism: Platerodrilus igneus; assembly: GCA_036346225.1. Taxonomy (NCBI): domain Eukaryota; kingdom Metazoa; phylum Arthropoda; class Insecta; order Coleoptera; family Lycidae; genus Platerodrilus; species Platerodrilus igneus. The sequence goes on along the minus strand of JARFIW010000221.1, from coordinate 1,598,046 downwards.
AAATTTGAAGAAAATCAAAAATATCTCAGAAAGTAATGGATTTAGGTATAGGGAATGCTTAACAAAAATGAAAGGACACTTAGTGAACTATCCATTGTAGCAATAAAATTGGTAGGGTGCCATTTAAAAAAAATTTTTAAAATTGCATTTTGCGAAACCCGACACACCCTGTATACTGGTAAGAAATTTCAAAAAAGTGATATTTACAAATATACTATGGTATATGGTAAAATTTTCTGCATCTTGAAAATTAACATAAGTTGTGTATTAGTGGAGTGGCAATGTATCTAATCGGGGTCATTTTTCTAAAACAGTTGAATATCTCAAAACTAAAAGGAATAGACAGATACAATTTGATATCAAATTAAAGCTATTTTTATGGGCTTTTCAAAATGTAATAATATATAGGGTGTTCCATTAAAAAAAATATAAGATTAATATGCCCTGGGGTTATGAAACACCTTGTATGCTTCCAAATATTTTTAAAATGTGCACTTTAGGCATGCCTAATATGCCTCCAAATTTGGTTTACGTAGCTTTTATAATAACGGAGTTATCGACCGTTGCCACACTAAAACTCACCTTGTATATATATATATATATATATATATATATATATATATATTATTAAATCTTTACTTTACTTTACTACTTTACTATGTATTCACTCACTCTTTAATCTATAAATTTTTATTTTATTTTGCCCCTTTTGTCGCGCCTTTTATGAAATGTGCACACCTAATGCACGCCCGTACTTGCAACGTTTGGTTGGTTCTTTAATTAATTATTTATTTCAATGCCTCGACTATTTAAGCTCTTAAATCTCAGGGTGTTCAAACTACTTATAGTGAGTTCTGTTATAAGTAGATGTGCAAAGTCCAACCAACGTGCACACTCTTTTGTTTTAGTACAAAATTTTACTCTACTTTTGTGTATGCCAAAATTTTACTGCGATCAACGTCGCTTTGTGCCAAATTAAATTACTACCAAAATTATATGACTATTTCTGACGTTTTAAGATATCTCAGCACTCACCTGGCTTATACTTCGTATGTGGCCGCTCTAACTGCTGGCTCAAAATCCTTATCGCCGTATGCGTCTTTACACTGATGTCCTATCTAGTTGAATGATTGGTACCGCCTCCAGGTGTTGTTCTGAAATTTAGCTGCTCCCCAATACCTGAAATAATTAACCCGAATTTAGAATTTTGAATACCCAGTGCTGTAACTTCCCCTGTGCTAATTTCTGCTTTAATTCTCCACTACTAATTGCTGCTCTCCAAAATTCCGCTCCTCGTGTTCTCAAATAATTCGTCCGCTTCTTCGTATCTAATCCAAATCTACCTAATTATCGCTATCCAAATCCAACTTCTTTCCCTTGTATAATTCCTCTCGATGTCCTGCTACCTAATTATCGCTATCCAAATCCAACTTCTTTCCCTTGTATTACCACTCGAATGCCTGCTACCTTTCTATAAATCGCTATCCAAATCTCACTTCTTTCCTATGTATAACCACTCAATTGCCTGCTACCTTTCCTAATCGCTATTCAAATCTCACTTCTTTCCTATGTATAACCACTCAATTGCTTGCTACCTTTCCCAATATCTTTCCAAATCTGTATACTTTTCCGTCGTTTCACCGTCGCACTATCACTACTCTTTACACTTATTACTCTCGTCGCTGTTACTTCTTTACCCTTCTTCACTTAATCAAACTCTTTAAAATCAAATACTTTTATTAACTTCTTTTTAAATCGTATACAAATTAGCACAGTATGAAAAACACGTCTTTTTACAAATTAATTTCGAAAATAATCTCCTCTGTTTACTTTCCAAGGCGACCATTTTAACTTTTTTGCCTACTACACTTTAAAATACATAACTAAATCGTCCAATAACATCCTAACATTTCGTTTGTGTCGCACATACCATAGTTCATGTCCTTTTACACTTTCCTTATTTACATAAAATTCTAGTATTTGTCCTAAATATTTACAGTTCACCAATCATATTTGACATTTTTATAACTAATAATTTTGAGTTTACAAATATTGTCCAAAAGTTGATTCTATTTAAAATGCAAAACCAAAATAAATTACACTTGAACCTGGATGCGTGGTTGATAGTAAACGTCCATAGACGCATCCGGTTTTTGGACGGCAAATGTACTTTCAATGGCCTTTAAAACTCAAACTCGGCATAAACCCTTGAGCACTGTACATCTTACTACGTCATTTAGTCATTTTAATATTACCTTTTGGCACTTAATTTCAACTACCATTTTGAATGGTATTTTAGTATATGAAAAATATGGCAAACATACATTTTTAAGTTTATGTGATTCAATATGTGTATAATTTTGCTTGGCATATACTACCTTGTACTAAACAACCCTTAGAACTCTTGGTATCTCCCTTATACACTACAATATATATATATATATATATATATATATATATATATATATATAGAACAGTATATATGATGTATAAATGTACGACGAATTGAAAGAAAGTTATTAATTATACAAAGCAAGCCAGTAATTTGCATAGCCATAAATGAAAGAATTTGTTTGTTTCATAAAGGGAATAAACATTCATCTACTAGTTTCGATCTCACTGGATCTCATCAGGATGAAGTAGTTTATAACCCTTATGAAACAACCAAAAACAATAAGCAGAAATAACTTCGAAAGAACTTCTATAAGATGGCAAGAGTAAAGCAAGAACGCCATCAGGTAAGTAACCACTAGTATTAGACTAGTCAAATACAGAAGTAAATTCGAAATTAAGTCGAAATTTCATAGATGGCCATAACAAATAAGTTTCACCTTTGGGTTGTTAGGTGTGCTAAATGCAAGAATTTTTGCAAAATATAACACACCGTCCCTTGGCGGCGCTCGGCATAATACCCTAAAGGGGTAAAGATCAAAGTGAAAATGAAAATTAATTGCTTATAACAAATTTTTAATAAATAAAACAGTATATACGATGTATAAATAAACACTAACTTTACGACGAATCGAAAGAAAGTTAGCTAGCTTGCTTTGTATAATTAATAACTTTCTTTCAATTCGTCGTAAAGTTAGTGTTTATTTATACATCGTATATACTGTTTTATTTATTAAAAATTTGTTATAAGCAATTAATTTTCATTTTTACTTTGATCTTTACCCCTCTAGGTTATTATGCCGAGCGCCGCCAAGGGACGGTATGTTATAATTTTGCAAAAATTCTTGCATTTAGCACACCTAACAACCCAAAGGTGAAACGTATTTGTTATGGCCATCTATGAAATTTCGACTTAATTTCGAATTTACTTCTGTATTTGACTAGTCTAATACTAGTGGTTACTTACCTGATGGCGTTCTTGCTTTACTCTTGCCATCTTATAGAAGTTCTTTCGAAGTTATTTCTGCTTATTGTTTTTGGCTGTTATATAAGGGTTATAAACCACTTCATCCTGATGAGATCCAGTGAGATCGAAACTAGTAGATAAATGTTTATTCCCTTTATGAAACAAACAAATTCTTTCATTTATGACTATGCAAATTACTAGCTTGCTTTGTATAATTAATAACTTTTTTTCGATTCGTCGTAAAGTTAGTGTTTATTTATACATCGTATATACTGCTTTATTTATTAAAAATTTGCTATAAGCAATTAATTTTCATTTTTATATATATATATAAATTGTTGTGATACTGTAGCACATAACCCGGTGCGCCCTTTTGTGAATTAAAAAGGTTTAAATTTTTATTGTCAATTTTTGATTTTTTAATATATAATTTTAATTACCCCAATAATAATTTTTAATTACTTCGGCTAGCTCAGTTTTTAATTACGCACGGAGCTTGCGACAATACGACAAACAAAGACTTTAAATTTACCTTTTATCTCTACTTTTTGTTTCTGTAAACCAAAACACCATTAAGCACAAATTATTATAATATTCTCAAAAATATTTACAATGTGTGAAATGTTTAAAAATTCTCTAAATAAAACTTTCTTTTAATAATTGAATAAAAATTATAAATTATTATTTCCAAAGTTAATCAAAATCCAACAAAAATCACCCTTATTATTATTATCTAAAGCCCCATTAACGTTCATTTAGCTTTTTTAAACAATTACATAATTTATAACGTGTATTAAAAAAAGATCTTTGTTGACCCTCACATAAATTTTTCATGAAAGTAATTCTTAATTATTTAAATTAGAAATATTCAACGAATTATTAATTTTTAAATTATTCAGATTTGAAATATGCAACATAATATTCACAAATAAAAATAATATCACATTTAGATTGGCTAACCTGTTGTTTCCAGCTCGAATCAGTCCCTGTATCAATTGCTCCCGTATTCAGTTTAGTGATTTAATACTCCCAACCTTGAATCCAGATCTGCTTTAGATATGGTCTGCATTTTTCTTAGTATAGCTTTAAATTATCTTAGCGTTCTTTGTTAAACTTCCTGGTAATTAATAATTGAAGTAAATGCTCGTTGAATTTCCTCATTAGATCCAGAGTTACATACCAGGTTTTGGGTCTTTCTAGATCACGTAGACTATTGTTTGTTTAAATAAATTTATTAAACTTTGATTTTATCACTATGCCGTGTTTGTTTCCAATATATCAGGTGCTGATTTTCGCTTAAAGTCACGTAGACTTAATACAATTTATGTATTAAATTATATGCGTTTGCTACCTTACGCATTTTTAAACCTGCTTGTTTTAATTAGGATTCTTGGCGTAATAATGATACGTTATTCATGCGTGTCGCGTTTCAGCTTGTGTTTATGTTGTTTTACGACTTGCGAATTTGTTTATTCAAATAAATCTTCAAAATATTTTTCATTAACTAAAATTAATTATGATTACGGTTTATATACAGGACGTTGTCATTTACTTTCCAGCCTAATCATCGTATTTCTTGTTTTCTTCAGAAAACTGTCTCGTTTTCTGACCCCTCACGTATTTTATATAAAGTGCGCTATACTATTGGTCCTAACTACCTCTAAATGACCCTTACAATCACAGCAATATATATATATATATATATATATATATATATATATATTGCTGTGTATATATATATATATATATATATATATATATAGAATAGTATATAGATTATATAACACGCTGTACTTTAAAAAGTTTTTATATCCAAAAAGAAATACGGCCTCTCGCTTTGTGAAAATATTCCTTCTCATTTGTTTCATCAAAAACTCTAAAACGAAATATTAACTGCCCTGCATTATCGAAAAATCTATAATTTCCAAAAATTTTTGACTTTGCGATTTGTCATGCCTGATCTAGAGGATGCATATTGATTCACCAATACTTGGTGATATGAAGTTTTACATATTTTATCATGAGCTTGTATTTCCTAACTTAACAATGTATCATTATTATTTTAATGGCAATAATATTTTGTTACGTGAGACACAAATAATCTTACGATCAGTCTCTTCTTGAAGCGCACAAATCAATAAAAACCTTATAAATTTAGATTATAATTACTTGTGGTATGTTAAAAATATTTTCATTGACTTATCGATATACAGGGGAAAATAAAATTATACTAACAGAAAATATTGTCCTGTTTTTAATTTTGAACTTTTTTTTAGGTAGTTACGTATATATTATATTAAACCTAGCTGTCCCATTAGTTTATAGTCAAACAAATGAATTGGATGCTATACACGAAGTCAGTGCTTCTTTAAACCACTTTGCACTGAATTTCTTGGCGGTAATAAGCACTTAGGTTAAAGTATGTTGAAGATTCAATTAATATATTTTTTACAGCAAACGGCTGAGGAAGCTGGAGACTCCTTAAATTTAGCATTATCTCCTTATTCGGTATGGTCTTTAATGTCAATTATTGCAGAAGGTGCTCGAGAAAATACAGCTCAACAATTAGAAGCAGCTTTGAGAATTCCACCGAATACAAATAAAGATCTTTTTAGACGCAGTTACAGATTGTTAACGAAATATTTGTTAGTAAGGATTTAAACGTTACATTCATAATTAACTTAATTATCATTAACATTTTAGCAAAACACAGAAGGAATACGGCTAGATTTAAACAGTGCAGTATTTACCACTGCGACCCAGGTACTTGATCGAACTTTCCAAAATAAAGCAAAGATGTTTTATGGAGTCGATGTAACACCAGTTGACTTTCGTAATCTGTTACAAGCTACGAACGTCATTAATTCATATGTATCCAGGGCAACTAGTAATCGAATTACAAATTTTGTAGATATGGGTAAGTAATAATGCATTCCGTATTGTAACATTCTGAACTTTGAATCTTTTTTAAAGCAAACTATTTAATATTAAAATCTAGCATTTTAATGGCACTCCAAGCAGAAACCCATTCCTATAAAATACTAACAAAGTTGTTTCAGTTGATTTATTTAAATTCGGAAACCATCCTTTAGGTTTTTACAAAAACTAGGGAAAACACTTTTTTGGAATAAACTGTTTTAAAGCTTTTCAAAATATTCGCCTTTAAGAGTTAACACTTTTGTAGGCGTTTTAACCAATTTTTGAAACATTTTTTCCACTTGGAAGTTGATATATCATAAACATAAGTGTTTGAAGGTTTCTTGAGGTTAATACAGGAGAGGATGGTGGTATTTAGCAGTACATACTACTGCAACATATAAGTCAATATATATATATATATATATATATATATATATATATATATAAACATATAAGCTCATGGACTAGTCTAGTATAATAGTTTTTTCGATAAAATGTTACAGTACAATTGGGATATTTTAGTCTAGAAAATTAAAACGAAATAATATTTTGCATATATTTAATTACAAATCGACGTTTCGGCAAGAGTTGTTGCCTTTATCAAGATTCTAAAAAAGAAAAAGTAATCAATACAGTCATCAAAAAATTTTCTTTTAAAAAATTACTTACTTAATTGTTAATGCATAAATATTAAAATTATAAAAACAACCCTACACATCAGGGTTGTTGTTAGTCATAACTGGATAAAATAAAAAATAAAAATATTGGAGCGCCAAAAAGAGGATTATTTAAAGTTAATTAATAAAATTACTTGTTCATAGAGTAAACGACCAACTACGAATGAATTAATATAAAACCAGTCTGATAAGAGTGAGAGCATGTTCCACATTTTGTACGAATATTAGGTAAATAATATGCGCTCTGGCCTTCACATCATTGTTGAAAATTAAAATTTGACTTTGCAATTCTGTACAGATTGGAATATATGGGATGCAAATTTTGGGTGTCCTGCTTAAAATTTAACGAATTAACTTCATTTCTTATATAATACGCCTCTAAATCTTAATCATAAGTTTAGGCTTTTTTTAGAGGCGTATTATATAAGAAATGAAGTTAATTCGTTAAATTTTAGGCAGGACACCCAAAATTTGCATTAAAATCGATATTAAAATCCAGATTGAAATTACACTCCATATTTCAAGTAGGTATTAACACAATTTCAATGTAGGTGTAAAAATCCAGATTGACATTAAAATCCAAATTACATGTAGGTATTAGAACAATTTCCATGTAGGTGTTAGAACAATTTTAATGTAGGTATTAGAAGCCGTCTATTAATAGATCAACTTATTTTCGTTTCATAAATTCGCACACTTTTCAAATCTAATTTCACTTTAATTTTGCTTTACTGGTTACGTAAATTCTTAGTACTTTTGAACGTAGTCGTAGCCTAGTTTGAATGTATACTAACTCTGTCGCTCTGTCATTATCGTATATAAAGCCGTACCTCCACCTGCTTTTCATTGGTCTATTTACATTCTGGGAAGGCACTTCGGCTTTATCTCGCATAACTTGGAATTTTCACCAATTATTTAGTTCAAATATTCGAATGCATGCCTCAACAGTCACGTAAGCCTCCCGCATATCGTGGTATTACTTGAGAACTTCCAACTTTTGTCTTTTATTAACTCACGTATTCGAATGTTTGTTAATTATTATTATCTTTATTGCATCGCCTGGTGCTTGTTTATTTCTGGATAATATTGGATTTTTGAACAAATGTGATTTCTTCCTGTCACGTACGATTTTCTAATAAAAAATAATTTAGATTGCGTGTACGATGATATTTTTAACGCAATTGTTAAATATTTGTAATGCCAATTCATATAGGTTTTTCGGTGACTTAATTTTGATGCAATTTGTTGCGTTTTCAAATTTTATCTTTACTTGTAAACTACTCTTAGATATTTCTATATTCTTATGCATTGAATCCCGTGTATTTTATATACAGTGTGCTCTCAATTAACAATATGTAGAGTGACCGATTTACTCTTATAATTTCTGGAATTATGTGCTTTTCTTAAACTGGAAGTTGTATTTATTTATTCTACGACCACTATGACTTAACCTACCCCTAAACTACCTTATTATTATAGCATTATATATACAAGCAAAAGAATATATATTTAGAAAATTGCTAATTAATACACGACACAATAACTATTTATTTACAAAATTAACACGCGCGCGCTTGTGTGTGTGTGCGTTAATATCGGAAACAGGAGCAATTACATACACACACACACACTATATATATATATATATATATATATAGACGTGATAAGGGGGTTACGAGAGGTCATTGAAACTCAAATTCTACAAATAAATCCCACCAAGGTATAAAAGAATCCGGAAAAAATAGAAACTTTTGAAAATTCATGGTTATACCCTGGTATAATACAAGCTTATCTTTTGCTAAGCGAAAACGCATTTGCGTGCCTATAAATAATCGCCCTGTATGATATAAGCATATTGTAAATACATAGCCATTAATGTACAATAGCAAAAACACAAATTTAAGCCGTGCTTGTAAATAATCACTCTAAGATAGATATAAAACCATTCGTTTGTTCTAGAAACAACAAATAATTACGTGTATTTAAAACTCCAATTTTAATATTAATTATGTGTATTAAAACACGTTTTGTTGTGAAAACCAATCTTTTTATTACAATTATGACGACGCGGGTCTTTCTACATGTGTCTTTCTACCTGTGAATAAAACAGTTAAAGCTTAAATTAATTACCCTGTGTATAGCATAAAAACATTTTAAATAAAACATGTTCTCGCAATTTCGTGAGAAATTGAAAAGAAGTACGTCAATTTCGTATGACCAAATTAATAAAGAAACGTTTATTCCAAGAAGCGGCCGAAACATTAAAAAAATTTAGAAAAATAGATAAGATTTAGCTATTAGCTTTCGCAATCACTGTAGGAGAAATGCGACGCCACAATAATCTTATATGCGTTAGAGTAGAACGGACAGCGCACATAAATCAACACTAACGAGATAATAAACCGCTGCGATTTTGACCGCTAATGAGGAATTCTCAGATAATTACGTCTGATAGGCGTGTTGTAATTGGAATGGAATTTCACACAACACTAGTACATTCTAGAAAAAAGATAATTTTGTGATATTGTTGGAGGCTTTTACGGCCGGAGTCATTATAAATATTTATATGCCAAAACTCCCAACAAAAACGTGAAAAAACAAGAAATGATGTTCTTAAAACACTTACGAACGAACAAGCAAATTATTATACTTCCTGCAGACAAAGGTAATGCGACTGTAATTCTAAACCGTACAGAATACAAGGAAAAGATTAACCAAGTATTACAAGACGGTTCTTACACTCCTCCAACCAAAGACCCCACTTCAAAACTTAAACGGGAAACTTCAGCATTTATCAAATCCTCTGATATTCCCAAAGCTATCTAAAAACGCATAACACCGCGCGAATCTAAACCACGTTGTTTGTACGGCCTTCCTAAAGTCCATAAACCCGATGTCCCCCTCCGTCCGATAGTGAACATAACTGACTCGTCAACATACCATCTGGTAAAATACCTAACAAATTTCTTAAAACCCTATTCCGGCAACAGCCCTACTAATGTTTTAAACTCCACTCATTTCATAAAACTAATTGCAAATATTGGGCTAGGCCCTAATGATATACTAGTCAGTTTTGATGCAACATCCCTATTCACTAACGTACCTGTCATAACGCTGTCTCCATTATTAAACAACTTTTACCTCAAGAAAACAAATTTAAATACCTGGCCACACTCATTGAGAAATGCTTAACTTCTACATATTTTGTCTTCGACGGACAATTTTACAGACAAACTTCTGGCAGACCCATGGGTTCACCTCTATCCCCTATTGTGGCCAATGTATTTATGAAGTCTTTGGAATCCATGGCTCTAGAATCCACAGACTTTAAATCAAAAACTTGGCTCTGTTATGTAGATGACACTTTTGTAATCTTGTCCCATTGACACCAAACGCTCAATAGTTTTCTAGATCACATAAATAATCAGCATAAAGGTATTATGTTCGCTATGGAAATTAAAAAGAACGGATCTCTGCTATTCCGTGATGTTCGCGTAAAGCGCAAACCCTACGGAATACTAAGTCATTCCGTATATAGCAAACCCACAAACAAACAGATACCTACATGCGTCGTCACATCATCATCGGTTATAAAAATCATCGGTAATCAACTCTCTAATCCACCGTGCAATTAAGATTTCACAACCAGAACGTTTATTTAATCAACTCGCCCATCTGAAGATTAGTCTTATAGAAAACGGCTATTGCAACTCAGATATTGCCAGAGTAATAAGCCGGCATCTGCATCCAACACGAACCCCAAACCACGCTGTAATTCCGACACACGATCTTTAGCAATCCTTCCATATATACACAGAGTAACAGACCGAATTGGCAAAATTCTACGTAAACACAACATCAAAACAATCTATAAGCCTGCTAATAAAATTTCACAAATATTACCAACCCCAAAAGTTCCCTAAAACAGTCTTAAAGCCCCAGGCGCATACAGTGTACTTTGTAGCTGCAATTTACTATACATAGGAGAAACAGGACGGTCAGTACAGACTAGACTAAACGAGCATAAGCGATGCTTAAGAACAAGTCAGTACAATCGCTCAGCGGTGGCCAAACACCAACATGATACAGGCCATACCATTAACTTTGACAAGACAAAACTAATTGCCAGAATTTCATTTTTCTACAATAGAAAAATCAGTGAATCCATAGAAATTACTAAAAATTCTAACAATCTAAACAAGGACGATAGCTACTAGCTTACTCCCATTTGAAAAACGAGCCCATGTTCACAAAAGCAGAACTGTAACGTTCACTGATTCGCTTCACACTCCTCTCTATTTATGATCACTCAAACATCAAGTTCTCGCTCTATATAAACTACCACTTTCGCTACTTTCACCAGCTACATTGCCACAAAACACTTTTTGGCTTAAATGGGCTAGTGAGTCTGTTGGTTCAGAAGAAACTTTTCATACTTTTATACTTTTGCACTTAATATTTTATGATTCTTATCTTTGTTATTATTATTTTTATATTTATATTTCAATTTGCACATAAATATGAAAATTGTTAAATACAGTTATTGAATTTTGTAATATACAATGAAGATGGAAAATTCTTTAATAACACGCTACTTAGAAATTAATTTAAATAATTAAATTGAACATGCACTTTGAAAACTGATGTTTCTAAATGGAGATTTTATGCTTGATTTTGTAAACTGGGATTTGACGTTAATTAATGAATAGAAGCCGATGATATTTAATACTGTTGATTAAAAATTGGAAAAGCACTTTATGGATTTTTGCAAGTATAATTTTTAAAATATTGTTTGTAACTGATATTTGAGTATTTGTCATTTAAAAGTCCTGATCATATAATATATTTTTTGTTTTTGTAAGAGTATTTACCAAGAAAAGTGTGGTCAGAGTTCAAAACACCCTGACTTTTTAATAGATTATCTGTCAAGGATTTTTTAGCCACACAAACCTCACATGCGTTGGAAGCAAAACCAGGTAAACTATCCATAAAAAAAATGTAATCTATTTGATATCTTCCTATATCTCTTAGCTTCTTCCACGTGCATCGTTTTCTAGCATGATGTTGAAATAATGTATTTGTGAAAGTTAAATTGTTCTTGTTGCAAAATTCTATTGGCCTATTTCCCCTGTCGTTTCTCGTGCCTAAACCAAATAAACCTACCACCACTCCTTCCCCTCACCTACTACTGCATTAAAATTCCCCGTAATTATTAAATTTCCATGTCCTTTTATGTATCTTACTATGTCTTTGACATCTGTGTAGATTGCATCTACCTCTTTCTCACCATAACTAGAGGTGGGCATGTATACTTATATTATAACTGTATTTACCAGTTTAGATTTTAATTTAGCGATGAGTACTCTCTCGTTCTATTGTAGTAGTTTTCTACACGTTGTCCTATCTTTTTCGCGTAACTATCCCCACTCTCGAATTTACTTCCCTTGATCCTGTATGAATTACCCTAAAGTCTCTGCTCCTAAAATCCCCCACCTCTGGCCTCCGTACTTCGCTGATCCCTACTGTGTCTAATGATAACCTATCCATTTCCATTTTCAAGTTCTCTAGCTTACCTACTTGCTTCATACTTCTGACATTCCACGCTCCGACTCGCAGAATGTTTACGGCTCTTTTTCTATATCTTCTGATCACAACCCCCGAAGTATTCTCCTTCCGGAAATCCGAATAGGGGACTATTTTAACTCCGGAATTTTGTACCCCAAAAGATGCCATCATCTTTAGTAACAATTTGAGTACGTTGTGTACTTTGGAGGTAATGTGGTGGTTTCTCGTTGCCTTCCACATCGCAGTATTGTGTCTTAGAATGCCATACCGAACCTTATGGTCTCTGCCACTCTAAGTACCGAAAAAGCTGCTGCCCTCTTTGGGGGATCTGTCTTAGTCTGGTTCCTCACTAATGACCCTACTACTTTGATGGACCTGTAGTTTGGGTTTTTAGATCACTGGAATGTGCAAGCCATTCCACCGTTCTAGTAATCTAGAACTACGTCAAGGTGCAGGTCCATTCGGAATGGAATTACAAGGTAACTACAAGATAATTACATATCCACGTCCTGTAGATTAACGCTAAACAAATTAGGTAACTCTAATTATTGCTCTGAAAGTAATCATTTTACTAATAAGTGTCCGCCATTAAAGTGCCTTAAGAGTCCACTCACCTAGAGTAACAGAGACTCTCAGTAATATCTCAAAAATACCATCGTTCACCACAAGTGAGATGACTGCTAGAAGTACCGATAGGAACGGTATCTTAGAAGCCGTCAACCCAAAGGGTCTAGTGCCAGCATAAGTCAAAAAAAATAAATTTCGATGGTTTTCCTTTTTGCATGAATGTTAAGAATTTTTGGAGCACTGATGTGGGTCAAAGTTCTTATTCGAAAACCAAAGCACAACTATTCGGAACTCTAACTCTCTGTTGGTTGGACTAAGCGTCTTTAAAAAAAAACAAAACTAGCATCTTACAAACTTTTATTGTGAAATTAATGAGGTGAGCGTGCGTACCGCTAATATCGCAACAGTGCGTCCGATTGGAGTTACCGTTTTTTTAGAATAGCTGCAATATCGCAATCAGATCTTTTCCATACAAACTTTAAAGTCCGTCTTATGCCTCAAGTAAACTGCTCTGTCTGTCTAACAACGAGAGTACGTTTCAACTGCACGCAAAGTAGTTCCATGTGCACTAGATCTGGTGCCATTATTAATCATTACTTATAATGTGACAGCCTCCCCTCTCTTGAAAAATTAAGAAGACCATAAGGGTAATGTTTTTATGTTGAAGTAATTCAAACGCGGATTTTCAACATCATATGCGGTGTTAACGATGTGGGCGATGTAGCATCAACATTATGGCGGCAACTACAATGAAACTATCGAATTTTTTAGAGAAACTTTCACACAGCAATCGGATTTTTTGTATATCTCAAACTTTTATACCACGCTATAAGCAACATGTGTCAATTAAACAACAGAGGTTTACAAAAGGCCTGATTAGAAGTTGTTATAAGGTGTAAGACACGGTGCTACCGCTGTTACTATTATTAATGAGACATGTTGAAGTTGAATAATAAATAGAACTTTGTCGGCGCATCAAAGCCTGACTCTTTGAATTGGTTAAGTTTCGTTGTGAAAAATGCTAAAATATCGTCTTAAACTTTTATTTTAGGAACACATGCTCACATAACAGTAACAAGATGATACTGATTACCATGAATTCATTAGAACTTTTAAATAGCATTTAAACGATTTCAACTTGTACTACAATGTACATGCTTGATCTGATAAACATGTACTAATATCCAAACCATGTTTTATTTTTGGATATCCATTTTGCAATATTGTTTAGGATTCTATTTATTTCCACTATAATTTAAAAAGTTCAGTAATTTTTTTAAAAATAAAACTAAAGTTCTAGTATGCAAAGGAGGAGAAAATAAACAAAAAACAAGAATACAAATAGGTAACGAGAACTTACAATAGGTTAAGGATTTCTGCTACTTAGGAAGCCAAATAACGCAAGATGGGAAAAGCACAAAAGATATAAAACAAAGATTAGCACAAGGTCGTACTACATTTAATAAGAAAAAGCAACTACTGTGTTTAAAGACAACAAACATAGAAACAAGGTAAAGATTGCTTAAAACATGTGTGAAGCACAACACTGTACGGCTGTGAAGCCTGAACAGTAGTAGAGGCGGCCAAAAAAAGTTAGAAGCCTTTGAAATGTGGTGCTACAGACGTATGATGGACATATCATGGTCAAACAAAGTTAAGAACAAAGAGGTATTAGAAATGGTAGGGGAAGAAAGAAATATGTGGAAAACAGTAAAAAATAGAAGAGATAGGATGACAGGTCGCATACTAAAACATGAGGGAATGTGCAGAAAATATTAGAAGCAGAGGTAGGAAGAAAGAGAGGTCGAGGTAGACCTAGGTTAGACTATTGCACATAGATAATGAAAGATGTAGAATATGGGAATTTCAAGGAAATGTGTAGGCTAGCTTAGAATAGAAGTCAATGAAGGTACGCATCCAACCAGTCCCAAGATGTAAAAACTAATGACAAAAAGAATAAATGTACTTAAACGTAATGATTATTATAAACAACTACAGGTATTGGTCTTGCAATATTCTCTACTATGTCTAAGTGTTGGGTGATTCTGGGCAGCCACAGACTGCTTAACCCCCTTCGCATACCTTACATATGATTTTCTAATGCTCCACCCGAAGGTACTACATTGGCCAGAAAGCGAGTTTTTTTACCTGGAAAATTTGGAATTTTGCCGAACCCTTTCTGTTCCAAGCAAGGTAGGGATCTTTAACGTGCGTGACAACACTCACACACGGGACCTCCATTTTACCTCTCATCCGAACGAGGTTGTATTTTAGTGAAAAATTCTCGCCTAACATTTTTCAAGCAGACCGTGTCGGGATTCGAACCCGGGACTTTGGGCGTAGTAATCACACACATACCAGCTACACCACGGAGCTGCCTCCTCTTCACACACCACTGAATATTGGTGAAGTAGGGCATATAATTAGAAGACAATAGAAGGGGAATGGTGTTGTATATAGGACGTTGTGGAAATTTCAGGGAACTGTGTAAGCTAGCTAAGAAGATGAATAAATGGAGGTACGTATCCAACTAGTTTGAAGACGGAAAATCTAATGACGAAACAATAAGTGCACTTAAAAAATCTTATGATTATTATATAGAACTACTGGTGTCGGTTGTGAAATATTTTGAACTAATGTTGATTGTGCATAATGATATATTGTAAAAACTATTAATTTGACAAATGTTCAAGTGCTGGGAGAACTTGGCAGCTACAGGCTGCGTATCCCCTTCACATACCACTGAATATCGGGGAAATAGAGTATATAATTGTAAAATAATAGAAGGTGACCAACTTGCATCTAACAAGAAAGAACAGCAGATATGTTCAAAGACAACAAACAGAGACAAGAAGAAAATTGTTCAAAGCATATGTGTGGAGCACAGCACAGTATGTCTGTAAAATAGGGGCAGTAGGAAAAGCAGACGGAACGAAATAAAAGCATTCTGAAATATTGTGCTTCAGATGTATAAGGATGATGGCATAGACAGACAAGGTTAATAACAAATAAGTTATAGAAATATTAGAGGAATAAATATATATGTGGAAAACAAAAAAAAAGAGAGAAATAGAAGGGTAGGATATGTTTTACGGCATTTTTGGGCAATAGTATGGGATATATTACAAGCAGAGATAAGAAAAAAGAAGTAGAGGTAGACCGAGATTAGACTTTTGCACGCAGATAGTGATAGATGTAGACTGTGAAAATTTTAGGGAAATGTGTAGGTTAGTTCAGAATAAAAAACAATGAGCGTACGCGTCTAACCAGTTCCAGGACTAAAGACTTAATGATGATGATGATGAGTAATTGTTTTATGCTTTCATTGACTGTTTATTGAATTAACAGGTACCTTTCAAATGGAAGAAATTGTCGTCTGCAATTGGAAGGGTTTTGATTTCTTACAAGTGATATAATCTTTTCTTGTACTCTTCATTATTCGAAATTATATTAAAACCACTAATTAGGTTTTATTATTTAACTTCGACGATCTAATGATTCATCTTTGGCAGGCTAAACATCGCCCATAATAATAAAATCAGTCTTTATTTCAAATATTTATGGAAATGGATATTGCAGTTGAATTCAGTGTATAAATTTCTATAATATAACATAAAATTTCTTGTTGTATTTCTGCAATTGTTCGGTCACCATCAAACGTTAGTTGCGACAAAGTAGTAAAAAACAGCACGGGTAAAATTTGTGTAGTGGAAGGGCAGCACACAAAGCAACAAAGGAAATTATATAAGGTTATAGTAACGACTATGTTTGTACCTGTTAACTAACAACATGGGTAGTGAGTGATTTTCAGGTGCACGTGTGCTGGATGAGTATGTGTTTTTTATTTTCCCTGTTAATTGCTTTGTAAAAACTTTATAACCGCACACATACGAAATTTTATTATGTAATGTTAGCTTAATTAGTGGTGTGGTCTTTCTGTAAGCCTTTAACAATTTGTACATATTCCTACCATATACTCATCTCCACCCGTTTCCAGGCCTGCAATCGCCACATCCAAGTATTTCTAGGGTATTATGAAAAAACAAAAGTTACCAAAATGATTGTTTTTGGAACATTTGTGATTTATGATTCTTAAATTCTTGTTCCCACTTTGTAAATAGGAAAAGATCATTTGAATATTTTTGAACCACATTTCGTCTGATTCTTGTTGGCGAAACTTCATAAAATAATAATGTTCATCATACATTATTGTCCTACTTTCGTAGGTAGTTCCATGAAGTCCTATTCATTTATCGTTAACCTATTAATTAAAAATCTTGTAAAACCGACTTTTTCTTATTTCTATATATCTATATAAACAAGTGTTAACATTTTACTATCAACTATTATAATACAGAGAAATAATAGAATGGTTGAACTTGTTACGGGCCCATCTGATAGTATGACGTCGGGGACAAAAGGGCCAAAATCCTTAAGGTGACTAGCTCAAATCGACAAAGGGTGGGTCTGGTACAAATCGCAATGGTCCACGATGTAGAGTGCTCTGATTCGCTTCCTTCACACTCTTACTCTTAACGGAAATGATGTACTGTTACATGCCAACTGACATACATTACGTAGGTTTCAATTTGTAAATAAATTGCCGCATATTTTTAAATGAATATGTCAATTTCCGTCGTCCCTGACAACCGCGCCTGCGCAAAAGATGCGGAGTGCGCGCGTGGTGTTATAAAACCTCATTAAGTTACGAGCCCTGGAGCAAGCAACATCTACCTGTGTGGTGTGTGTCTTTTCTTTTAGGTATAGGTATGTAGGTTTCTTTTTATCTTGACTTATGTCGTTTCTTTACCTGGTGTTTCTTCATTCCCTACAAGTGCAGTAAAAGGAAAGACGAAGGGAAATTTGATTCAACATGGCGTGAATTGAACCCATCCTGCAAAACATCGTGAGACCTTGAGAATGTAAGTAGTTTATTTTGATTTAAATTGTGCTTGCAAATTGACTTAAAAAGCGGTTGCATCACTTTTAAAACATGTGCCGTATAAGTTACAATTGACGGGAATTGTATCGCGAGTGTAACAATTACGTAGTATAATGAATGCCCGACTGTAACAGTACCTTAACTTTAATTCTTAGTATTATTTGCAACGTACAAATGTAAGAATTACATCAGTTTACAAGGTACTTATGTATGTAAAACAAACGTATGGTTTATACACTTTTGCCAAAATACAACTGTGCAATAACTAACACTTTCAACAGAACAATGAAAGGGTTTTTATTAATAAGTTACCAAAGTAAATTCCTATTTATAGCTATATTATTAAACAGAGTGGGGTTGGATTCACCTGGGTTTCACGTCGGTAAGGTTATCAAACTTGACAACACGGAGTGTTAACTATGACACCTTATACCACGCGTATGAATCGGGTGCATGCAAATTCTACTGAACAATTGTAACAGACTTAGGTCTACTTAAATAGGCTTGACATTACCTTTGGCATGATTTTTTATTCCCGGAGTCAGTTATATTATGGGTATAGTACACACAAAAGTAACTTTATTCTACGCACGTTAATCACAAAAAGGGTCTATTGGGTATTATGCGAAGCGTACGTTTCTAATCCCCGTTCCATCGACGTAGATGCAAGACCACTACATAGAGTTCTGGAGACAAATATGACACAATGCCAATGTACGGAACTAGTCTGGTCACCCGCTAACTACCAATAGTACAGCGCTTATCTCGTGAGGTGAATCAGATTACTAGATAAGGTAAGAATGATCGGAATTTAACAGGTTCTCAACCAAAGTCGCCACGGTGTCTCGAATAAATTGGATAATTACGGTATACAACTTACGTAGTTTGTGATCCTTTCTTTCCATCCAAATTATAAGTTTCCAATATGGATTAGTATTCTATCTAGGTGTATCCATAGACAACGGTCAGTGAAATTAGATAAACAGGCGGACCTACAACAGATTGATTAAACACTCCAGAGCGCTGAACGCGACTTGACAATTCCACAACAACATATTCTCTCTTGACGTCTCGCTTTATGTCACTTCCCAGCCTCCCTAAAAAAATTCAAAACTACATCGCCCACATCATTGAGACATTTATTGTAACTAGAACATGTAGTTTATACTACCCTAGCGTGTACACAGCGTACTAATTTATAATAATAACTCTTAACAGACTGTATCGTTTTGCTCCAATAAAGGATACTTTCTTGGGCTCACTTTTGCAAAATCGTCTACAAGTTTGTTTTAATTAAATGACTACCATTTCCGTTCTCATGACATTAAAAATAAATGCGCTAGCCTTTCGTTTGTCATAGTAGAGCGAAGATATGACGACTCATTTTAAACTTACTGTTGTTACAAGTAGTGTTAGCACAATTTTTCATTACCATTAAAACTTCTGAATATGCCAATGGTGTTTTTTGTAGCTCTATGAAGAGGTCTAGTACATCTGGATTGGTTGGTCTAACTTCACTTTTTAATATATCAAAAGTGCTTTGGCCGATTAGCTTTACGATTTTAGAATACTCTTATTGACGACAAGCGTGTCGTACATTTCAAAATTTATACAATGGGGTTCCACTCAAAAAACTGTGGGGGACTGTATATAAAAATCTTTCAAGCAACGGAATAGTGGTGTGTTCTCTCTAATTTTTTTTTCAAATTCGGAAATAAAGCGACCTGTTACTTCGTAGTATAGTCTACGCATTTGTTTGTCCAACCCAATCGGTAGTGCAAATTCATGCGATGGCAATATAAAAGAAGACGAGACAATGAAATAATTAGTCAAACGTTTAGATATAGTTTTTATTCTTGAAGATCGTGCTTGTAAATGGTCATTCGGCATTGGTTCACCAGTTGGGATATCTACACCTACAGAATTTGCAAACTTAGCTGCTCATACAAAAAGTTTTTTTCACCTTTATTCGGATCTGGCGTATAACAGTTCTTACCTAGTAGCTTTAATTACATGCAGCGCTTTATGCAAAAAAAGTTGCCGTCTTGAAGTTGCTCAGAAGGAGAAAATGTTATTTGGGACAATCTCTCGGTAACGCAAAAAAAAAATAAATGCAGGAGACTCGAATTTTCTTCTAAATTCTTATTCTTCAATAGATACGTTTTTTAACATCAATTATTGCGGTTAAAGCAGATAAAATTGTCTCGTATCCCAGCATAATTTTGTTTAATGCTTTATACCAATACAGCCATCTAGTTGTTACAGCTATTTCTAGCTGTAATATTTTTTGTTTCAGTTCTTTTTGAACTAACACCAATAATTCATGTCTTGATTGCTAGGTTCTATATAATAATATAAACCCTGCACAGTAGAAAATAAATTGGATATTTTTGGTATATTTTCGATGCAGTTAACCAGAGATGAAATGGGTCATGGGTCAACTGGGTCACTGGGTCCAAGTGGGTCACTTTTTTGTTTGGGTCACGGGGTCAGTGGGTCCCGTGTACTGACCCGGATTGACCCAGTGACCGACATTGACTCAGTGACCCACATTGTCCCAGTGACCCACATTGACCCAGTGACCCAAACTGACCCAGTGACCCAAACTGACCCAATTGATTCAGTAACAAATTGAATTATTGAAGTCATAAAAATCTTTTTCCCATACTTTCAGCTCAATTTATTAACTATTTTTACAAATGCATAAGCTTATTGGTGCCGTTAGTTGCTAGCATTTGTTTCATATTTCAAGCAAACGCTAAAATGTTTGTAATCAATACATCGCTTTTTATATAATATGAAACGCATTTTTACATGTTTTTCAAGAAACGTGCTGTGGCGCTGTGCCGCGAGAATGCAGTATTATGAACGTATACAATTTTGTATGTTCAAATAATAGTATTCTTTCACATAAGAACTGAAATAATTTGTAGCAAAAATCTTAATATTACATACCCGGTTATTTTCAGTGTCCATTATTTTTGTAATTTGTATATCATTATCATTAAGCATGGATAAACATCCCCTTAATTGTAATTTAAACCTTATACATAAGTGCTGACTTTTATAAATCTCCGTGAGACCGAGTTTTCTTGATGAGACTAATTAACTAAAAGAATGATGAAGATCATATAAAACAATGTTCCTGTATCAACTCGATGTCAGAAAACGGGATTATTTAATTTATATTTTATTGCGTCTGTCATTGAAAAATATTTTGATCATTTAGTATATTTAATTGTTAAACATTCTCGCACTAATTAAAATTGTCTCAGACAGCAGCTACTCCCTCTGCCAGATAGTTCTGAGATTTATTTTGTAGCTGTAATTCGTAGAACAGCACATATTTATTAAAAATTAATAATAAAATTTCCAAATTTCATAATCGGTTATTCGATAAAACTCGCCCACTAATTGAAGACATCACAGAGGGCCAATTTGATACAGTAAGAAATTTTTTGCGACTGCATCAATTTGGGTCAATTTAGGTAACTGGGTTAATTTGGGTCACTGGGCCAATGTGGGTCAATTTGGGTCACTGGGTCGATTTGGGCCACTGGGTCAATGTGGGTCAATTTGGGTAACTGGGTCAATGAGGGTTACTGGGTCAATTTGGGTCACTAGGCCAATTTGGGTCATGGGTCACTGGGTGGTGGGTCACATCCTCATTTGGGTCACTGGGTCATGGGTCACATTTTAGGTGACCCATTTCATCTATGCAGTTAACTAAAGCCATATTTAATCTGTTTGCATAGCAATGAATGTACACTGCATGCAGCACCTTTTCCTTGATTTTAGACCGAACTTGAATTAGCCCAGCCGCTCATAACTCTTGCTCCGTCATATCCCTGCGCCACTCACAAGTTAATATTCATTCCTAGTGTGCAAATAGTTTCATATATAAAGATTTCTAGTGAATCGGCATTCAAAATGTGCATGTGATAAACACCAATTGTTCATTCTTTTAGGTTATTGTCGTGCATATATCTTAACATTATAGCAAGTTGTTTTTAGGCATCTTTTGGATTTGTCAACCATTATTGAGAATATTTGAGCTTGCTTTACTTCTAATATTATTTTTTCTTGAACGGCATTTCCAAATACATGAGATCGTTTTGATAAGCAGGTGTAGCATAGTTGCCATATCTACGCTGTAGCTTTTGCTTTAGGTTTCCACTTATCTCACAAAATGTCTTCAATAATTCTACAAAATTAGTTTTATTATTTAATTCATCGTGTCCATGGAAGGTTAAACCTCGGCGCCCTAATAACAGGCCGCATATAACAAAGCTCTAACGTGCTCTCTATTTTCCATTATTTTATAGAACATTTCTGTTTGTAACGCTAAGTTAATAGATCTCTTTTCTGTTGAAGAAACAAACTGATATTCAGTCCAAGCTGCAATGGAATGTTTGTGCCGCTCGCTTTCTGAATGCTGCTTTAGGAGAGAGAGGATATCTTTCCACTTGCAAAGACCCCTATCAATAAAAGTTCCTCATTCTCCTCTACTTCACTTTTTCGAATATAAATTTTTGCAAAATGCCGACAAGAAAAACAAAAACTATTATCTTGTAGAATATTCGACCAATAAAAAATGTTATATGTATATATATATATATATATATATATATATATATATATTGCTGTGATTTTTCTCGGGCCCTGTTAGGTTGTATAAATAGTGCTGTGTTTCCTCAGTATCTGCTAATTTGTACCTCCACAAAACGTGCTATTATAAACATTTTTATGATGCTTACCTTCGGAAACTCCCAAAATTTTTAAAATGTAAGTACACAATTTTCTACCTGCCTAAAATTGAAGCCCTACCACCTAGACTTACAATTTGTACCATTTAACACCTATATCCTCTGAAGATGCTCTTCACTTGGACGCCAAAACCTCCAGATCCCTCAGAGATATCCGCACGGTTGCTCACTCGTTCCCTGAAAATGCTAACCTACCTAAAATAACACTGAATGCCAAAAGTACATAAATATTTATTAACATAACCAATCCGTTGCGTATCAATTCAAGCTCAAAAACATTTTATTAATTGTGGTAAATAATCGCTCAGTTTAAAGAAAATTAATTTGACATCATCCTAGATCACTCATGAAACAAAGTAACTGGGCGTCTTTCCAACCTATACTTTATATTCAAGGTCAAATACGAGCTCATAGTAAACCTCCTTTTATATACGTGCTAACAACGGCACAGCAATTTCCTAAAACTCTTTTACCTTTTACAAAATTTATTATTTTCACCTACAAGTGATATCATCAAATTATTACATAAATTTTTCAATAAGTCCTTTTTACATAAACTCATCAATTAAAAATGTCTTTATACCATAATAAATATCAAATCTCAAAAATAGTTACCCAGAAAATCACCAACGAAAACAAACAAAAGTCTTATACGTAGAGTTACCTGGATTTTGTTTTAAGTGCTCTCTACATGGACACCATCTCCAACGTGATCCTTCTCCTTGACTGCCCGTTCAAATTCTAGCTCCAGGTGCTTTACATGGACACCATCTCCAACGTGATCCTCCCTCTTCGACTGCACGTTCAAATTCTAGCTCCAGGTGGCCTCTCACCATCAGGAACACATCGTTTCTAATTAAATTCGTTCTCACAAGTACACGGTACTACCATGCTCTCGTGTACTTGTTGGCCCGTCCATACATTTACTCTTGTACTCCGAGTACATACACCGCCTTCAAACACCCAGTACTAAAATCGTAGTTACTTGTGTAATCATTTTGATTGCTTATTGCCAAAGATATCAAAAAGCACCCACTTGTGCTAGCTCAACTGTAATTTTACTCACTCACTTTGCTATGTTGTAAGATAGGCGATCGTACGTAAAGACAAAAGAGAAGAGAGCGATTTTTCACCCCCCTACGGGTTTATATTGCTTCAAAAGCCACCCCTACATCGATTTCCAACACTCCTTTCGCACTTTTCCTGGTATCACTGCACAAACACGCCAACCGTCGAACGCTTCCACAAACATCCTCTTATCCTTGGCAAATTCCCCGTATTTTTACCCTACCGAGCTTAATCGTCTTTCAAATCCAGGAAATTTCCGCTCCAAACACGCCCGATACCGCGAAATCCTCGTAACTGTCGTTTCAAGTTCTAGCCTCTTCAATGTCTGCGTCTTGCTTCAATATCAAGCCCGCAACTATAGTCTTTTCTCTCTAGAAATCGATATCGTTTGCGGCGTGCTGTCTGCACCTGCATTTCGTCCTCATTAAATTATTCCCGCTATTATTTGTTGACAAGATTTTATGTTCGTTATCTTTTTCCAACTATAAAGTTCTTAGAATTTCTATAACACGTGCCACTTAACTAACGACTGCCGCTTGACATATGCTGTTGACCTGAAAGCTTTTATTCTTTAGAATATTAAACCAATGTTACTTCTACTTGCCGTAATTTATGTTTTATATGCATTTACACAATTATGCGTCTCAAATTATGTCTTTTAACTTATTAATAATTAATATTTACAATAAAATTTCATGCTCCATTCACTTAACCCTAATATTTACCGATACTTCGTCAAATATGAACCGATTTTGTTCAAACATGGCTCAAACTTCGCGTGATAAATTTATATACTTTCTAGTTTGACATAAATACAAATAGAAACTTGGTAATGCCTTTTATGACCTCAGTAATATATATATATATATATATATATATATATATTTGTTGTAAATGTGGTGCTAAAGACGTATGAGGAAGATATCATGGACAGACAAAGTTAAGAACGAAGAGGTACTAAAAATGGTTGGGAAAGAAAGAAATATGTGGAAAACGGTAAAAAGTAGGAAAGACAGGATGATAGGCCACATACTATGTCATGAGGGAATAATGCAGAATATATTAAAAACAGAGATAGGACAAAAGAGAAGAAGAGGTATACCTAGGTTGGACTACTGCACACAGATGTAGGCTGTAGGAATTTCAGGGAAATGTGGAGGCTAGCTCAGAATAGAAACCATTGGAGGCACGCCTCCAACTAGTCCAAAAATGGATAAATTAATGACGAAAGAAGTAAATATACTTAAACATGATGATTATTATAAGCAACTACAAGTATTGGTTGGGCAATATTCTGGAATAATGTTAATTGTGTAAAAGGATTTACTGCAAAACTATTAATTTGGCAAATGTCTAAGTGTTGTGGGACCTTGGCAGCCCCAGGCTGCTTAACCCCCTTCACTGAATCTCGGTGAAATAGGGCATAAAATTAGAAAACAATAGAAGGGGAACCGAGCCGTAAACAGGCTGTGTAAGAATTTCAGGGAACTGAGTAGGTTAGCTCAGAATATAAATAAGTGCTGGTACGTGTCCAACCAGTTTTGAGACGGAAAACCTAATGACGAAAAAAATAAGCGCAGATAAATCTAATGATTATTATAAACAACTACAGTGTTGGTTGAATGTTCAAGTGCTGGGGGAACTTGGCATCTACAGGCTGGTTACCCCCCTCCACAAACACCGAATTACAGAAAAATAGGGTATATAATTGTAAAACAATAGAAGGGGACCGAACTGCATCTAAAAAGAAACAACAGCGCCTATGATGAAAGACAACAAACATAGAAACCAGAAGAAAATTGTTGAAAGCATATACGTAGAGCACAGCACAATATGCCTATGAAATACGGGCAGCCGGGAAAGCAGACAGAAAAACTGCAGCAGCCTTTTGGAATGCTGTGCTTCGGATGTATGTGGATGATAGTATGGACAGGCATAATTATTAACAAATAGGTTATAGAAATAATAGAGAAACAAGGATATCTGTGGAAAAAAATAGGGGAAGGGCAGAATATTTTCTAAGGCATTTTTGAAGAATAGTATGGGATATATTACAAGCAGAGATAGGAAAAAAGGAGGTAGATGTAGACCTAAATCAAATAGTGATACATGCAGACTGTGCAAATTTCAGGGAAATGTGTAGGTTAGTTCAGAATAAGAAACAATGATGATACGCGTTTAACCAGTTCCAGGACTGAAGACCTAATGATCATCTTCCAGTTTGTGGTTTTACGACTTCAGTCTTTTGTAGTATTATTGCACGCTATTAAAAAAATATAGAAAGTACTAGACAATTCAGAAACTTGCATGTTGCAGAATAAATGAAACACAATTTAACTATAATAATAGAGAGTAATTGATTATCATTTATGTGAGAACCTCAGTACTTTAAATTTAAATTTATTTTGAGATAAATTATGGGTGGTTCTTATTGTTATACAGATTAATAGAATCTTAATTAAACATAAAACCAGTGATTTATTGCGAATTCAATTACTTAATAATGAAGGGTATAGATATTTAATGCTTATGTTTGCTGAAATAAAATAAACGAATAACTAAGGATGGCTTAGTTGTATAATATTCCAACATTAAGGTTGATTATGTTGAAGGTAAAGAAATTTAATATTAATGTCACAAATAGAACTTTGTATGAATGTTATCATTATCATCATTAGGTCTTCAGTCCTGGAACTGGTTAGACGCGTACCATCATTGTTTCCCATTCTGAACCAACCCACAGATTTCCCTAAAATTTGCACAGTCTGCATCTATCACTATCTGATCTAGGTCTAGATCTACCTCTTTTTTCCTATCTCGGCTTGTAATACAGTATTGCCCGAAATAAACAGTACTGAAATTGTAATTGTTTTGTATATTTAAAAAATACATATTATTGACACTTTATTATATGTTCTAAATGTGCACCTCCTCGTTCGAGACAGACTTCATAACGATGTTCTAAGTTTCTGGTCATGTTATTGAATAAGGGTTGTCTCAGGGCTGCGAAGAAGACTCTAACGGCATCATTTAATTCATCGATGGTTTGTGGTGCCCGTTTGAAAACGGCATTTTTAGCCATGCCCCAAATGTATGCGTCTGGAGGTGTGAGGTCTGGAGAATGTGAAGGATAAGGGAAGTCAGTAAATCGTGATATGAATTTGCTTGGAAAATGTTCTTAAAGAAATTGACGAATTGCGGCAGCAGTATGGCAAGTTGCCCCGTCCTGCTGAAAAATTGGTTTCGAAATGCCAAGTTACGTGCACGACAGAATTGACGTAGATCAGGATAAATCGTGTTAAAATTTGTCTGTACCTCTGTTGATTAAGTGTGACTTGCCTACCATTCTCTTCGATAAAGTACGGACCAATGATTCCGTGTCCGGAAACAGCACACCAGACACTCACTTTTCACTATGTAAAGGAACCTCTTGAACCTCATCGGGTCTGGCAAAGCCCAGAAATCGATTTGTGCGACGATTCACATAGCCTGACAAGTGAAAATGTGCTTCGTCTGAAAACCAAACATTTTTCAAAAATTCAGGAATTTCATACTGTAACGCGAGAATTCTGGCGCAATATTCCACTCTACTGCGATAATCCGAGGATGTAGTTGTTGATGTACCTGAATCACATACGAAAATGTACCCAGCTCCTTCAGGATTCTTTGAAAGGAAGTTCTTTTAAATCAAGTTGTAACGCTGTCCTTGCCTGGCTGACTTTCGGATTTTCTAAGATTTGCTCAAAACACGTTCATGGTTATTGTTGTTGTTAACTGTCCTGGGACGCCCTGAGTTTCCTTTTCGTTGGCACAATACACTACCTGTATTTCTAAACTTTTCAACAACCTTCAAAATTACAGCATTACTTGGAGAGCGTTTATTAAACCTTTGTGTGAATTGATCAGACACGTATAGCAAACTTGCACCATTACGTCGGCCGATTCCGTATGAACGAAAATAATGCTCTACCAGAAACACTTTCTCCTCTGTACTTAACACCATTTTTAACAATTAGGCCCTACTAATTACTTGTTTGAGGTTTACTTGACAGGTCTATACTAGCTAACTTGAGTGTGACAGCGCACGCATAAAAACACCGCCAACTTAGTTTCAGTACTGTTTATTTCGGGCAATACTGTATATCCCATACTATTCCCCAAAAATGCCGTAGAACGTATTTTGCCCTTCTATTTCTCTTATCTTTTTCCCCAGATATCCTTGTTCCCCTACTATTTCTATAACCCATTTGTTACTATCCTTGTCTGTCCATGCAATCGTCCTCATACATCTGAAGCACAGCATTTCAAAAGGCTGCTAACGTTTTTCTGTCTGCTTATCAGACTGCTCGTATTTCATAGGCATACTGTGTTGTGCTCCACACATACGCTTTCAACAATTTTCCTCTTGTTCTATGTTTGTTGTCTTTCATCATAGACGCTCTTCCTTCTTGTTAGATGCAGTTCGGTCACCTTCTATTGTTTTACAATTATATACCCTATTTCTCCGACCTTCAGTGATTGTGAAGGGAGGTAAGCAGCCTGTGGCTGCCAAGTTCCCCCAACACTTAGACATTTGCAATATATCTTTACGCACAGTCAACATTAGTTGCAGATATTTCACAACCAACACCTGTAGTTGTTTATACTAATCATCAGATTTACCTGCGCTTATTTTTTCGTCATTAGGTTTTCCGTCTCAAAACTGGTTGGACACGTACCTGCACTTATTTATATTCTGAGCTAGCCTACATAGTTCCCTGAAATTCTCACACAGCATGTATACATCTCGTTTCCCGTCTATTGTTTTCTAATTTTATGCCCTATTTTACCGAGATTCAGTGAAGGGGGTTAAGCAGCCTGTGGCTGCCAAGATCCCCAACACTTAGACATTTGCGGAATGAATAGTTTTCCAGTAAATTCTTTCACACAATTAACATTATTCGAGAATATTGCCCAACCAATTCTTGTAATTGCTTATTATAATCATCATGTTTAAGCATAGTTATTTTTCGTCATCAGTTTATCTATCTTGGGACTGGTTGGATGCGTACCTCCATTGATTTCTATTCTGGGCTAGTCTACACATCTCTCTGAAACTCCTACAGCCTACATCTTTTACTATCTGTGTGCAGTAGTCTAACCTAGGTCTACCTCTTTTTCCTATCTCTGCTTCTAATATATTTCGCACTATTTCCTCATGCCGTAGTATGTGGCCTATCATCCTATCTCTCCTATTTTTTACCGTTTTCCACATATTTCTTTCTTTCCCTACCATTTTTAGTTTTAACTTTCCGATCGCATCCTCCGAAGTAGTCCCCTCCCGGAGATCCGAATGGGGGACTATTTTAACTCCCGAATCTTTTACCCCAGAGAATGCCATCATGTTTGTTACAATTTAAGTACGCTGTGTACTTGGGAGGTAATGTGGTGGTTTCCCATTGCCTTCCACATCGCGGTAGTGTGTCATGGATTGCCATATCGACCCCTATGGTCTCTGCCAATCTAAGAACCTACAGAGCCGATGCCCTCTTTCGGGGACCTGTATTAGTCTGGTTCCTCACTAACGACCCTACTACTTTGGTTGGACCTGTAGTTTGGCTCCTTAGCTCATTAGGACACGCAAGCCATTTCACCTGTTCTAGTAATCTAAAACTTCGGCAAGGTGCAGGTCCATTCGAAATGGGTGACTGCTATATTAATCCAAAATTCTTATGTGGGGCCGCTGCCCTACATCCTCCCTCCTCCCTAAATGATGCCACTAAAAACAACGGTTTTAAGCAAAAACACATTTTGGTAAGTGATATCAAATAAAAAACCAAACGTCAGAGATTAAAGTGGACACCGATTCACTGACCCATTTGTTTACAAAATAACTGATAACAATTCTTCAACACTTAAAAAGTAATTTTATAATTTGTTCCAGAGGACATTCGTGATGCAGAGATATTCCTGACAAGTACCTTATTCTTTAAGGGGCAATGGAAACAACCTTTTAACAAATCAGCTACATCTAGAGAAACATTTTATGATGAGTATGGAAAAGAAAAAGGACAGGTTTGGATGATGTATCAAGTCGGTGCTTTCCCTTACGCGCTTCTTAGTAATTTAAAAGCTCATGCAGTTGAATTGCCATATGGAAATGTAAGTAAAATATTTAAAAGTTTGTAATTGTACTATAATAATATTTGCAGGGCAAAAGAATGTCTATGATTGTAATACTACCACGAAGAAATGAACCATTCCAAAAGTTTTTAAAACAATTAGCAACTGTACCTTTCTCAGAGATACTGGCTACTCTAGAAAATGTTGAACAACAATTTGGTGAAGACGATGTCCAAGTCTACATACCACAGTTTACAGTCAGTTCGGATTTAAATTTAAATTCAATTTTGGATCATGTAAGTATTACTATTTACTAAAGCAATACAAAATAGGTGTATTAAAATATGAACCAACTTTTGTATATGAAAAATAAATTAAATTGATGTTGGAATGATTGTGTACTTACAAAAAATAGGAATTTTGTTTTTCGTCTTGATAACATTTCTATATGCACAAAACAAATATATTACTTCAACTAAGTACCTACATTGATTCAGGTGTTATGCATGAATAATTGCTATGAGTCAAAATACGTTTGCAATTAACCATTTAAATACTAAACAATAAAACCAACATTTTCTAGTTGAAAGTTGAAGGGGTTGTACGTAATTTTACAAGATAATACATAGAGCCCGTAAAATCTATGTTATTAGTTAAAGATAAATTAATTTGTGACGCTACTTCAGTGTTATCAATTTTAGCATAATAGATATACTTGAAATAATGACCATGCACGGCGATAAAATTACAGTTACATACAAAACAATGATTTTAAGTATTTCAAATTAATTTATTCAGTTTGACAAATATAAACCTGATGAGTTTTAAAGTCAAAATTTTTACCAGAATCTGAAATTTGAAGCGTATTTTGCATATAAATTAGTTACGCCTTAAAATAATTAGCAAAGGAACAGAAGGATTTTCAGTTTTTGTGTACCAGTTTTATCGGTCTGAATCACCTACTCCTACTACCATAATAGTAAATTAACAAACATACCCCAAAATTTATGGACAGGGCGGTTATTGTATTTTTAACAAATTAAGTAAAGTAGAAGTTTTTTAAAATGGAAATGATTTTTACATTACCATTAGTCCTGTACAACATACCATTTCTAGCACAACATCTTGTGTGTTAACTATGATTATAGTTCTAATGTGTTGATCTTGTTCAGTCTTGAGGTGTGTAAAGTGAGCAGCTATAGTCTGATAAAATACATATTTATAAAGCTATTTGCAAGATAAGATAAAAATATTTTCAAAGTATATTTACTAGTATATATATTGATATGCATTAGCCCTAGCCGAGTCTAGAAATAAATAAGCTTATTCTAGCTTGTGCGGTTCAAACCATTATAATGCTATATAAATAATAGTAGTTAGTATTTGGCTAAATAAATTAAAGAACAATTTAAATTACAAGTGAACAATATATTTCTTAACACTTAACAAATCTATTTCAATAAAAATAAAATTTTTAGTAACACTATGGTGATATAATATAGCATGGTAACATCATTATTAGGTTAGGATCTAGAGTTCTCTACATCTAAGTGTGAACAATAATAATTTGCAAGCATTTGTCAAGTGACAAGACTTGTCACTTTTAATTTAATTTCGTTAGATTAAAGGTCGTTGAGTGGGTTTATCATGAGATAAACATGGCCAAAGAGGCCTGGCAGAAGAGAAAGAAAAGGTGGTTTAATGTTAAAATGTACGTCAGCAACAGATATAAGAAAACTAAAAAGGGCGTGAGGATAAAGAATGAGATACGGATGGTTTTGGTCAGGCGAGGTTCTTTTGAATAATGGCGTGGCATTGAGAGGGCTTCAATATAAGCAGTCAGTTAAGGTAACGTAAAAAGAAAGCTTTATTAATTAAATAATTTTAGTGCACTCGTAAAGGAACAAAAATTTGAAGAGAATGGAATTTAGAGCATAGCATGCTGTAGGTGTATGCTTGGGAAGAAATTATATTTTGTTTGAAAGTGTAACCAGGAGAAGAAATCATATTTTGTTTAAAAAGGGAGGAAATAAAGTTTCGGCAAGGACATGTGGTTATTTGCAATTTGGGGTTCAGCAGTAGTTCAGTTTTAAATCTGGTTTGAAGAGCAAATTAGATGGGTATCCCGGATCATGTTAATTAAACTTATATTAATTGGCAAGAACATTCCATATTTTATTTAGTCGCTCTATAAATTGAAGTTTGTCAAAGTTGTAAGAATTTTGTGCATCATGAATTTTAACATTGGAAAGAGCGTATTATTTTGTAAAAAGAACATTTAATTTCAATTTGAAATCCTTTTTTTTCTTTACTGTAATTTAAATACAAGAATAATTTTATGTGAAGGTAACAAAATGACTTGTTGCTTGACCACATGTTGAGATAACAATTAAGTCAATGTGTTTAATTTGTACTATGTACCAGGATATTATTTAAAAGTTGGAATTCATTCTGAAAATAATTTAAAGTAAAGACAATTTCAAATCACTTGTAATAGTGGCTATTGTAAATTTGCTCACAGTACTGTAAACGAAGTAAAGACCTTCTTATGTGAAATAATTCATCAAATATTTGATATACATTAAACAGATTCATTAATTTTGTTTGGTGCTGTAAAACACCATGATTGATAACTTATGGAGGCTCTAATATCATAACTTGCTGTAAATACTTGTAACTATTTAAAAGAAACTCAAGAGAAGATAAATTTATGTTTTACTTAAAGTCTTATTTCTTTATATCTTAAAAAGAAAAAGGTTCTATATACTATTACAGAAATTTGTTAAGTACTATCAGGCTATAGTTGTGTTACTTTGTAATTCTACCAATAGGTTTCCACAAGCTGAGTTAGTCGAGGCATATATAATTGAGACATATACTTAGTCGAGACATATATAATTGAGACATATAGTTAGTCGAGGCATAGATAATCAAGGTTTATTTATCAGGACATATGGTAAGGTATTAAAAAGGTTTTAGGAAAAGAAACTACGAAGAACCAACGTGTGGCTCGAAATCACAGTAGAAACAATGACCCAACGAGTGGCTCGATATCACAGCTGGAGTGTCGAACCAACGAGATCCGATATCACAGCAATATATATAAACCTATATGGACCCAACGATCAATTCCATAACCATACCTGTGTCAAAAGTGACCTAAATCATACTGCAACCCAGTGCTGCCAACTTTTCTAACTCACAAAAACAGTTAACCAACAGAACAACCATATGACCGAAGTATATTCTATTGTACGCTTTTCTTTTAAAAAATGCAAATTTGATGTTTCTTAGGTTACAGTTAGATTAATAAAAACTAGGGAGGTGCATGATACATTGATGTTAATGAAACATCAATATGTGTTCTTCCATCATTTATTTTAGTTTTTAGTACTTGTGTTTCAAGAACTGCAGGCTGTAGAATATATATATATATATATATATATATATAATATATAATATAATAATATATAATATAATATATATAATATATATATATATATATATATAATAAAAAATGACAAAGTTTTAAAACACCTGCACTTTTAGAATCGAACCGATTAATAATTAAATACTTATGTCAAATTGAATAAATTATGTTACTTGCTTTTAAATTAGAATTTTTTTTGTTTTATAATTTGTTTTAAAAAGCTAAAAAAATTTGAGCAGGAACATTTTATAATTAGATCGAGTTATCAACGTGTCAAATTTGTTTCAAATTTTTGAAGTTAGAAAACCGTACAATTCGCTTTCGATTACCTACAATCGGACACTGAACATTCTAGTGGAAAAAGCGGACTGTCCGGTTCGGATGGTTGGCAACACTAGGTAACGTTTGAAGGCACGACGCGAAATGAGTTGTACCCTTAAAGGTTGCAAGTGTTTGAAAGCACTTATAACCTGCACCATACGCGATATACTATTTTTTAATATACATGCATAGGTATTACAACGTGAAAAATAAATTTATAATTGAAACTCGAATTTAAATTATTTTCTTCAATTTGTCGATAGTTCATTGATTTTGAATATTTAAGTTTGACATTTATATGTAATTTGACAAATACATAGAAAGTCGTTGATGTTGTTGCTAAGCAACCTTTAAAACACTAGTGGGATAAAATTCTATTTATGCAAATACAAAGTTGGCGAAACTGCTTAATAGTGCCTATGAAACTGCGCCCGTTGAATCGGCTCCTCAGTCAAGTAAACATGAGTTTTCCAATGATATTTCACTGTATCCAGTGCATTTATCTGATAAAATGGTATAATATTATGTATAAATAAACTGGTTAATACAGGCAATGAAACAACTTTTAAAGTTGCATACAGTGACAGCAATCGAACTTGTACAGAAGTCTTTCTAAATCACATTTTTACTGCTTTTAAGCAAATGGTAAAGAAGTATTTCGAGAATAGTTGATAATTGTAGTGTTATACATGTAAACTTTTTTCTACATCAAAATCAAATCTTGTAACAGGATTTAGTGACTGGAGAAGTGTAGCTGGGGGTTTAAAGGAACATGAATCTTCACCAGATCATTTTAAAGCTATGTTAACCTTTAAAAAACGGGTAACTGTTTCTGGGGGAATTGACACGCACGTAGTGGCACAAATTGAAACAGAACAGAACCACTGGTGAGATGTTTTAAAACGTATCATTACAACAGTGAAATTATTAGGAACCTTGCGACTAGCGTTTCGTGGATAGAGAGCAGATGCTGATACCAAACGCTTGCGTAGACTATTTGGCAGAATTTGATAATTTTTTTACATAGTAATTTACTAAAATTCAATAATCGAAACAGTGGAAACGTGAATTATTTGTTACGCACTGTATATGGTGAGTTTATATGTTTAATAGTTGAAGTTACAAAATTTTCAATCGCCGAAGTTCAAGAAATCCTGTATTAAACTATCACCATAGATTCCATCCTCAATGTCTTGCGTGCGTTGACTTCGATAAACACAGATGGTGGAGAATGTGGACGTGTAATATGAGCAAATTTTATAGAAGCGAAAGTTTTAAGTACTTACCAGTAATAACTTCAAATTTAAGCAGCGGCGGTTGAAACGAGAAACTGTCGATCTATTGCGAAACTCAAAACGAATTATAACATCATAGCTACCATCACACCAGCCTGTTTACAACAACTTCACTGTACAACAGTGCGGCACCCAAAACATGAAGTACTTGAAGGTTAACCGCGGTAAGACCCTAGATTATACTATTTACACGACGCACGGGAATTGACCTACAAGCTACATTTTATGCTATAATTAAATTATTTTATCAACTTATAATTGCAACCGGAATATACCGCCCATCAAAAATGTAAAGCATTTTTGGAAAGAAAATAACTACAAAGGATAGACCGGAATGGAAAGAGAAAAAAAATTAATTAATATAAGAAAAGCCACGAAATAGTTACGCGAACAAAAACCAAAACAAAAAAATTATACGAAGAAAGATAAAGAAATATCTACAACGAAGGTAAAGGACAGAGCTTTGCGACAGGGCGCTTCAGCTCGCTTTGTGTGGTTTTGAGAATAACAATCCGAACAACCCCATCAGCTCGTGGATGGACTGCAACAACACGTCCAAGAGACTATCGGAGGGGTGGAACGTTATCGGCCTTAATTAACATTAAGATACGCACCTGAACCGTTGTTGGAGCGTATGCAAATACTCCTTAGACTACCGAGACCAGAAATCTTGATAAATTCACTAGAGACAAGCTGTTGAGTGGAAGGTCAGAAATGGTTGGTGCTGGAATAGCGACTAAAAGGAACAAAGTTAGAAAATGACCTCCTGGTATCAGACAACTCAAGTCGTTGAGAGTGAGAGGACGCCAGTTTAAGATGGCCTCAATCTGAACAAAGACAGTGGCTAGTTTCTCATAGATCATTGCTCACCTATGTTACGAAGAAGCGAAGTTTTAACCAACTTCACACCCGCTTCCCACAAATCATTAAAACGACGCGCAGAGGGCGGTATCAAGTGTCATAAATATGTTCCTTCGCGGCAGCCAATTTTGCGAGAAAAATTGACTGGCCATGGACACCTCCAAAATTTGTGCCGCAATCACCATAGGGATGATCACAACGGAAACGTCTGGTAATAAATCGTCGTAGAGCAGCTAGAAAGGCGTTGGTTGACAGATCGAAAACTAATTCAGGATGGAGTGCCTTGGTAGCCATGTATATAAAGAGTATTACAGTATTCCATGCAGACAAGAAAGTAGTAAAATAAGTAAAGAAAATCGCCCACACCGAATACCTTAACAAAACAGAAAAGTAGAATAGAACTTCAAATGAATTGGATTTCGTGTTAGCTCAAAACGTCGTAGAGTTGGGCGGGTGATATAAAAAAAATTATTTACAAACCGTTAGTTAAACATAGTGTAAAAAGGAATATCTACAGAGACCAAATCGAACATTTACGTAATCGTTCTGTTATAACGTAATGGAAACAAAAGCGTCAACTCGCATATAACACAACATGAAAATATATATTTAAGTGAATATAAATTTAAAATCTTAAAATCTAAATCACATATGCATATATACTTACACATTTCCAACCTTAAATATATACAAAAAAAATTATACATAATATTTACAGTATTTTTATCTGCTCTGTGAGTGTACTTCCTAAAAGAAATAACGTAACCTTAAACTAAAATGAATCAAGTGTTAACTTACTCTAGCTTATAATTTAATAAACAAGTTGACGTTAGCATTAATTTAAAAACAGTAAAAAGTGCCCTAACGCGAGCTTCGGTTTATACTAATTGTGACTTAAAACAATCACGTAATCGCTTGTGCACTTATCATGTGAAAGTAAATTTTTAGAATGCAGTCTATAATTTATTGTAACCGCGAGTGAGAAAAGCTAAAGCACTTACGTGGTTATCAACCAACAATAGAATTGTTTATATTTTACAGAAGCATCAAGAAATAGAAAACAATAAATGTAGCTTAAGAAGGGCAGTTGCCTGCCTCTGGTACCATCATAGTAAATTTAGAAATGCGTGCTGCACTTGCCGACGGACCGGATACTCAAGAAAACTAAGTTCAACTGTAACACTAAGTAAAACAATGAATTTCAAGTTGCACCGCAACATTACAGAGTTCCTTTACGGTAAAAAAAACGTGTATCGAAAAGGATCGCTTTTAGAGTTGCCTGTATTTATAGGCATAGAAAACTATGTGTTTAGAGTTTCAAAACAATTCCCGACGATGGAGTGTTAAATATTCTGCGAACACAACCTGCTAGATATTTTCTAGACAGCAGCTGCAAAATATTCCTAAAATACGGCATGCAAGCAACAGTCATTTAAAAAAAGCAAAAGACCTCAATATAGTATAATGACTTCCATGAATTTGTCCGTATGGAAAACTATGTCTGTTTAAATGGTGAGGTAAGTTTGCAATCCTTCTTATAGCATTATGCAGTAACGCGTATAATAGGTTGCCTATCTGTTACAGAAAGGATAGCGAATTATTATTTCGAACTACAATTCTGAAAATAAAATAATGAGAGTAAACTTGAGGAGTTCAACACTTGCATGTTGACGAAATACCGCATTGACAGAATTTCTTAGTATCATTAGATGCTGTTATATTTTAATGAGGCAGGTGGTTGGAACATATTTTAAGGAATTTATAAGACGAAATTTCTAGCCTTCTGAAGAACCTATTAAAAGTAGTTTAACGATAAGTAGATGTTGACCTGTTTTAAGGAATTTATAACGCGACCGACAAAGCAAACTATTATAGAATATATTCCTAGTATTTACTGTTGTAATAAACACATATGGAAATTTTATAGGACGTTTTAAATAAGTACTCAATTCAATTGGAAGGTAACCGAACTTCTTAAATAAAAGTTCGTATAATTTGAACTAACATACAAAGTGTAAAGTCGTTTAAATTAGACATTTTTAGGAGGCGCTTTTATACAGCATGCACAAATCAATCTATTTCGGAAATTTAACATAACCAGAGACATATGCTTTCAACACTTTAACCCCTTGTACTTGTGACATGGTAGTAGAGACGAGACCAGCAAAATTACCACCCAAACCAAAAAAGCGCTTTGGCTTGAGTGACTCGCATGGAGGATTAATCTTCCAACAAGTTACACACTGACTCAAAACTCGACAAATGGATTGTTTACTTGAAGCAATCCAAAAACGTTGACGAACTATAAAATCAACCATTTGAACACCAGCCTGGAAGTTTCTCACATGAACAAAGTTGATATACAAATCCTTAAAGCGACTTTTAATAGGTAAAGATCGGGGCGTTTCCTGTCAGAGGATAAGCGTGCGTCAGATAGGTGAACACCAACCCGTTAGATTCTCTCTCTAATAAAGAGGGACAATTTGCGAAGTCTTTTTTAAAACTGAACGTCCATTGAGTAAATTTAATCAGAGGGTTTAAACCGCAATAGAGCTCAAAACAAGATAAAGGTCCAGTGTATTTTGCCAACGGATTTTGTATGTTATGGACAAAGCGGAGAGTCAAACCGACAATGCAAATGATAAATTGAAAAGATCGATGACTTTCCAAAATTGTTTAAATCCAAAGAGGGGATGCAACAGCGGTCAAAACAATAGAACGTTCCTCGATGAGAACTTTCGAAAAATTAAAAGGCGGAATGAGTGGGCTGAATATGCCAAAGAAGCGATGTAAGGCAGACGA
Organism: Platerodrilus igneus; assembly: GCA_036346225.1. NCBI lineage: Eukaryota > Metazoa > Arthropoda > Insecta > Coleoptera > Lycidae > Platerodrilus > Platerodrilus igneus. The sequence goes on along the minus strand of JARFIW010000221.1, from coordinate 1,559,373 downwards.
TACCGCCCACCATAAAGAACAGTGGCACAAGTCGGAAGGTAGCAAACCACGTGATCCAACATAGACACAATCCCCAGTTGAAGAAATATGATGCCAAGAAAAGCGAAAAGTGTTTTTCTGAAAATAGGAAACTCGATTGGCGACGAATGTCTTCCATCACTGCGATGGGGAACGAATTAAAAAAAGAAGGACCATGGAGTCAGAACAACAAAAAATTTTTATTAAAGGTAATATGGGGATCAAAAGTGTTGAGGATAAGGATTAGTAGTTTCAAGGTCAAAACGGTGGCTAATAGTTCGAGTCTAGGCAAAGAGAAGGTATGAAACGGAGCAACTTTGGACTTGGATTAAGCAAACCTCGATGGAGATTGTGGCGGAAGTAGCAAACGTGGTAAAGCAAAGTTGGAAAGAAGTGGTAATTCATACAGATATCTTTCCCACAAACAGAGTATGTCGGGGAAAGTGAATCATCGCAGTCTAATTTTAAAGACCATAAACGCTGAATAAAATGTTTTACCAAAAAAGTTAGAGGAGATGAGATGAGATTTCTATAGTGTCGAAAATACGGGCTAAGTGAAAAAGTAAGTTGCGAATTGTACACGCGGTACACTGGGTGAATTACAAAGCAAAAATTATCTGAGGTGAAATTCCACCGGAGACCTAGAATTTTCAGAGACCAAGTGTCAGGATCCGCAAAGAAGCGAGGTAGTGCGAATTGTTGGGAAGCGGAAAGATCCTCTAATAGTTCCCGACAATTGGTAGACCACTTATGCAGTTCAAAATCACCAAACTTTAAAAGATCGCTTAGTTGCTTCCGTAAAGCCAATGTTAACTTCGTAGTCTCACCTGAAGCGATATCATCGACATAAGTATGGTTGCGAAGGGCAAAAAAGACCAAAGGAGAGGAATTTCCTTGGTCTTCAGCCAACTGCGGAAGAATGCGTACCGTAAGAAAAGGGGCGAAATTTATCCTATATGTAACGGTATTTAACTGGAAGTCCTAAATATGCTCATAGGAAAAAAACGCAAAACAATTCGTTGATAAACGCGCTGAGCAGGATTAACAAGGATTTGTCAAATATTTGACTAATATCTGCAATAATAATACAAGAATAAAGACAAAATTGTAACAAAATTGGGGTAACATCTCATTGAAGCTTGTGCCCAACAAATAAATAATCATTTAAAGACGATCAAGATATAATTTTAACAGAGATGTTAAAAACTACGCGTAATTTGGTACTTACATTTTCTGGTTTTACAACACAATGATGTGGAATATAATAAGAGAAGTCAAAAATAGGCCCAGCTTGAACAGATTGCATGTGTTTGGAATTTAAATAGTCGCGCATGAACAAAACGTGTTGTTCATAAATCAAAAGTTACTTAGTTAGACGCTTTTCTAAAGAAACAAAGCGCCGTAGAGTAAGATCACGACTACCGGGAAAGGAAGGTTTTGGATCGTTGAAGAGCAGAGAGACGGTACTACATTGCTCAGGAAGCGAGCTCTTTCATACCGGGAAATTTATTCTTTTGCCGAACTCCTGCTGTTCCAAGCAAGGTAGGGATTTTTAACGTGCATGACAACACACTCACACACGGGACGTACATTTTAACTCTTATCCGAATGAGGGCATATTTTTGTTAAAAGTGCTCACCTAACATGTTACAAGTGGACCGTGTCGGAATTTGAACCCGAAACCTTGGGCATGGTAGTCACACGCATACCAACTAAGTCGCGGAGCCGCCTACCGTAGAGGCAGCGAAAGCAGGGTTCAAACAAGCCTTATTACTAGCAGCAGTAGCGGGTTTATGTAAAATGCGATGAAAGTGCAATAAAGAATGATGACGTTTATTGAATTGGCGATAGGAGATAGTGGATTTACACTTAGTGAAAACGTGTAAACTACTAAGACAGTTGATACAAAGTTTATTTTTTTTTGACAAAGGTGTAGCAATCTGGTGAAGAAAGTTTAGCGAACTCATTATAACGATAAATATTATGATCTTGATGATAAAGCGGACATATAATGACATTAGGACTGGTATGTACTAACATGGAAATAACGGAGCGAGACCAGGTTATGTTGTTATAATAAATAACTTAGTTTAAATTGGCTTTATTATTGATCGAAAAATTTGACAAGGATTTACAAGTCTTTTCTAAGTAAACAATTACTTCTGTATAGGTTGAGATAGATGTGGGGTTCTGATGCAATTCAAAATTGCGAACCGTATGTACATCAAGATGGTTTAGAATCATGTGTACCAGAATGAAATCCCATTCCTCTACAGGTAGATCAAATTTTTAAGAGTCTGCAAGTTATCGATAAAGGTGTCTACTTATTTTTGTAAGCCTGACAGATGGTCAGAATTCAACTTAGGAAATTTAGCAATGTTTGTCTATAGAGTGGATACAATACGGTGAATATTACGATATTTTTCGCGGAGCTTATTGTACGCAAGAGTGTAATTGGTGTCTGTATCATCAAAGTTCTTACTGATAAGCAATGCGGGACCCTTCAGCACTGATTGCAGGTATGAAAATTTATCCTCGGCTGACAGCTTGTCATTTAGATGGACTAAGCTATCAAAGAAGTCAATAAAACTTTCAACTAGGCAACTAACCCCTTAAAAAGTAGGGAAGGTACGCGGCGATAGAGACACTTTTTACGTAAAAGTATCTGAAAGAATTGGTAAACTAACTCGGACGAAACAGGTGTACTTGGACAAAGTTTTAAATAGAGCGATTTTATTAGAAAAATTGAGCGCGAAACAGATCTGGAGTCATTTTTACATTTGTGCGCAATGTCAAAGATCTCTTGAAGCGAGTTTATTGAACTGTTACGTAAAAAATGCATGCGTTTCAGTTTCTCTGCTATAACTATTATATAAGCTACTGCAAAGCAAAATTATAATGAAATCAGGCTTGTAGGATATCTAATTTAGTAGAAATGAGATCATAATTCCCGTTATAATTAAACTACCGAAAGGAAAACGACGTTAAATAAGTTCGTAAATAACTAAAATAAACAAAAGGTTAAATACAAAGCCATAACAATTGCTAATTACTTACACCTTAATAAAACTGATAACAAATATGTACTTTAACAATAATAAATTGAATGAACTATAAATTATTATACGAAACGAATATCCCAATCGAATGGAAACCGATCAACTTGAAATGGAAAGTTTTATTTTGCAAATAAGGCAGTTATTAACGAAGTAGCTTGTATGTACAATATTCAGATCCGGCTCGCAATGGTTCAATGTTTTGCATGCGTTGACTCCGAATGCCACAGATGATGGAGAAAGCAGATGCGTAATACGAAAAAGTTTTATAAAAACGGAACTTTCAAGTACTTCAAATTTAAGTTGCAACAGCTGAAACGACGAACTGTCGATCTTTTATGTAACTCAAAACGTTTCATAGTAGCATAGTTACGATCACACCAGCCTATTCACAACTTTACTGTATACAGTGCAGCATACACAACACAAGGTACTTAAAAGTTAATCGCGGTAAAACCATAGATTATACTATCTACACGACAGACAGGTATTGATCTACAAGCTACATCTTACGCTATAATTAAAATTATATTATAAACTTATAATTGCAAATGAAACACCCAATATAACCCACATTGGCCAATTAACTTTGATTTTAAAATATGTTGAAAAATATGAAGATGTTAAAGAACGTTTTTTTTTGTTTCCCTTAAATTAAAAAACAAGATTCCGTGTAGTAGGAAAATTTTGTACTGAAATCAATAAAGGATTTAGGCACGACATCCAAAATTGTCTACGTCAAATGTATGACATTGCAACAAACATGTCTGGTGAATATAGTGGACTATAAGTTCGAACAAGAATATTGAAGCAGCTATATATGTACCATGTGCCAACCGTACTTTAAATTTAATTGGAAATTATGTTGCGGAATCATAGTCAAAAGTGTTGTGTTATTTTGATTCTATTCAAAATCTAAACATTTAAAACGAATAAATGATACTAGATGGTCAGCTAGAGCTGATATACGGTTTAAGATTAAATTACAAAAATATAAAGAAAATTTTAATTGAAATTTGCGAATACTGCAATGAAAAACAGATTAATAAATTGGAAGTAGACAAATTAGCAAGATATTTTGATGAACATGAAACAGCTTTACCAACAATTCTATGGGACAGACTAATGCAACGGATAAATAGAACTGGTAAATTACTACAAGATATACAATTAAATTTGTTGAAAGGAATTACACACTTAACATCGCTTTCAGAATTCATTAAGGATGCTAGAAACAAATTCGAACATGTTGAAAAGCATCAAATTTACTCTCGAAAACCAGGAACTACAAGGAACTTATGATGAACAAACCCAAATTACCGTTTGGGGAATCATTAGATAAAGGTACGCGATTAATTGGGAAATAGTATTTTATAATAAACACGCATAACTATAATTGTGATGTACTTGTATCTGAAATATCCAAAAGAAATGCTTTGTACAACAAACAATTAAGTGATTTTTCGCTTATTTTTGGAATTAAATGACCAACAGTGAAGTTAATGAGTAACTAGATAAATTCACAATAAAATTCGAAAAGGATATTGAAATCAAATATTTCAAAAGTGAAGTGCCTTACTTTATTAAATATGTTAAAAAAGAAAACGTTTCCAGTCCTGTAGATGTATACAAATTATTAGTTGATGGGTTAAAATCTACATTTCCTAACGTAGAAATCATTTTTAAAAATTTTCTTGCAAGCTTGATTTGCAATGCTATGGGTGAACCCTCGTTCTGTACTTAAACGAGTGAAAAGTTATTTACGAAATTCATTAAGTCAAAATCATTTAAATAATTTATCATTATGTTTATACAAAACGATGTTGTCCAATCCCTAGATTATGAATGCATTATTGACAAACTTAAATTTGAGGCAAGGAAGGTTTTACTATAAACAAACTTATCTGTTATAGTTTTCCACCTAAATTTTTTTACTAACTGTGCTTTGTTTAATATTCAAACTTACTATTATTTACTTTATGTACTAATATTTTGTGTATGTCTAGGTTTCTATTAATTTATAAAATTCGTTTAGTTTCAAATATTTAAAAATGATTCTTTTAATTTCAATAATATGAAGGTCATCCGAATAAAGTTTGTACTTAGTGCCTTCCAAATGCTCAATCCACTCCTGATTGAACAATAAAAACAATTGCCATACAGACAAGTTTAAATAGGTTGCAAATACAACATAAATAAGTAACAATTCATATATAGTAGAATATTGTTTTTTAATTAATTATTACAAGGTGATACATCAAGAAAATTTGATTTCAGATGGGCATTAAAGATGTATTTAATTGGGAGACTGCAAATCTACTAGGAATATTTCCTCATTATTTGTATATTACTCGAATTATTCAACAAGCAAAGATTGAAGTTAATGAAGAGGGAACTGTTGCCACTGGAGCAGCAGGTAGTAACAATTGATATAATCTACATATAAATGTTCTAAATCTTTTAAACTTCAGGAGCATCTTTTGCCTATAAATCACCACCGCCAAAGTTTTATGCTAATCGCGGATTTGCATATTTTATAGTGGATAAACCAACAAAGAGCATAGTATTTGCTGGAAAAGTTAGCAATCCCAACACTATTTGTGACAAATGTTTCAAAAAAATTTAAATACATTTGTCGTAAAAATAGTTTTTGTAACTTTTGCTTTGCTTATGTTTTGTAATATGTTTTATAATAGATAGATCTTTGTTTGTTTGTAGAAACGATTTTTGTTTATTTCTGTAACTATAACTTATTGTATAATAAATATTATTCTTATATTACAATAAAAAATACTTCATTTGTATACTTTTAAGTTTTCAACATTGCAGAGGAAATATGTATCAAATATCACCTCTCCAATAACAGAGGAAATACAGAACGTTGAATACCATCACACCTCTCAACTCCGCACAGAATTTTCTTAATCTGTGATTAAGCCAAGCAGAAAATTTTTACTCTAGGATTAACCCTTCCTCTCTAAAAATCATTTCTAAACTATTCTGTGACAATGTTTCTCAAAAATAAGACGAAATCTGATGTTCAAAGTACGAATAAGCATTTATATTTGATTATCTTATTATATACATTGGTCGTAATGCATTTATGTTGTAATAAGTCAAGAAAATAATTTTTCTGACATTATCAGTGTAAATTTCTCTATATGGTATTTAAATGAGGTGGGAGTAAAAGAGACAGAATTTTGACAGAAATGTTACTTTACTCCTAGCCATATGTATGTCACAGTGTATTTGTGCTGCCATAAAATAAAAGTGACCCTTATAATGTTTTCAATATAATTTTTGTTTTTATAAACTTTAAATGCGAGAGACATAAAGATAACAAAAATCCTTAATTACCAACCGCTCATTTGATATTCACGGTATTCGTAACATTGCGAAAAAACTTGCATGCCCCACATCATATTTTACATTTAACCTAGGTAACATGTGCATTGGACTACTTACCACACTTAAAAGACACTTTTTAAGAAAAATAAGAAACAATCTCGCCAATTTATGCATATATTACTACTATGTGGACTTATACCTATCAACCAATCATAATTTCCAGCGGCATATTATTTGTCAAAAATTCAGCAAAATTTATAACTGTGCAAAACAAGAATAAACCGTTTTGCATTTAAATATTTTACAGTAATATGTTTCAAACATAATCTTGATATTAACTGTTTTCAATGCGCTACAGCAAATATTAAACTTATCATAGATATACAATTAGGAGTAGTAGTTTATATAGCAAGATCAGGTTTATACAAACATCAGAACCCAGTGCTTGTGTGGTCAGCAATCGCCGAGAACCTGGATGTTTGAAATGCCCAAAATAGACAGAAAAAAAATTACAATAAAGTATTGCTTATTAAACTGAAATTTCATTTGATTTTGTGATATTGTGGAATTATCAAGTGTTATAGCATTTATCAATTATTATTTTTTACTTTTTTGTTCATAGGTTTTAAATAAAAGCTATCTTTCTCGTTTATTTGGGAATAAAGCCACACGAAGTTTTTAAAACATACCTACTGACATTTATATCTGTTGTTAAGAATGTTAGTTTTTACATATACAGTGTGGCTTATTTTAATTTATAATTCTATTAGAACTGTTTCTTTTTTAAAATGTAGGACATATATGAATCTGTATTTTGGGACAATAATATTATATTAATGCATCAGGGTCGAAGATTGAGAAAAAGCGTTAGGGTTCTTTTTATTTTTTTTTTTGCCATTCTCTTCAGCATCCCTCAAAACGGGTATACACCAAGTTTCATTTAAGAATGACTATTAGAAAATGTTTTGTTGTAATATTTAATTTTATTATTTTACTGGGGAAATGTTTATTTTAATAATTAGATAGTGTGCCGTAAAAAACAAACGCAACAAAATTTTGTATCAAAATGTCAAATTGGCGAGAGTATTAGATTGCTTTGTATTTTGTGCTACGTTTACTAAGCCATACTTTAATATTAAATTGTCATTATGCAAAAATCAAATTTACCAGAAAGAATCACAGTTGTATGCCTAGTTGGCAATAATATCCGCTCAATGAAAGAAGCAGCCAGTGTCTTTAAGAATAGGCATCTTCAAAGATACCCGGTTAGCTGCAGCACTATTTATAATATTAATAAAATATTTAACGAGACTGGTACTGTTCCAAGGCATCTTTTAGCAGCAAATCATCCACATCAAAAGTGAGACCTATTGCACAAGATAATCCTCAATGTAGCTTAAGAACCGCTTGTGTAGATTTGAACATACCCAAAGAAACAATAGAAAGATTTCTTAAAAAGAACAAAATGAAGCCGTATAAATCCAAGTTCTTGAATACCTTACAAGCAGGTGATGCTGAAAGAAGAATATTGTTGTCTGTGGACCCAAGGAGAGTATCTTAATAATGAAATAGTTTTAAGTCGTATACTATTCAGCGATGAGAAAACGTTTACAACTAATGGAGTAGTTTCTTCTTAAAATCTTTGTCACAGATCTGTAGACAATCCTGAATGGGTGATTAACTGCAAGAGTCAATATTTACAAAAAGTGAATGTGTGATGCGGAATTATGCATGAAACAATTATTGGACCTTTCTTTTTTGAAAGAACCCTAAATGGGCTATGTTTTCTGGAATTTTTGGAAAACGACTTAAAAGATGCTTTGAATAATATTCCCTTTAAGATTCAATAAATCTGCATTTTCAATTGAATGCTAGTTCTGTTTATAATGCCACAACAGTGAAGGAATGGCTAAACACCCACTTTCAAAATTTATGTATAGGTCGTAACAGCTCATTATCAAAATGATATCCTAGGTCTGCAGACTTAAACCTACTGGATGTTTTCCTCTGGGGTACGATTGAACATTTTGTATAAAATGCACTCTCAAACAATCCACGATCAGCGTGTCAGAATTATAAATGTTTGCACTGAAATAACTCCAGAACAACTGAGGAAGGTACAAAGAAACATTTTCAGGAATTATAAAAAATGCATTGAAATGAATGGTGGGCTGGTTGAAGAATTTTCAAAATGTTTAAATGATAGAGAGCAGAACCATTTAATTTTAAGTATTAATTGAAAATAACAGGGGTTACAAATGTAAATATTCTAAACCTGCAGTGGAGAAGCGAGCAGCTTAAATTATAGCAGATTGGATGTATAGTATTCAAATTTCTCTTTTAGCGTAAAAATCAATAATTCTAAGATCATATTCAAGGAGGGTGAAATATTAATGTTAATAAATTAACGGGAGTTACAGATGTAAATATTCTTTGCGTGCATCTTTTATCATATTTTAGTAAAAAGGTTTAACATCTGTGTAACCTTTCAAAGTTATAACGGATATTGTTAAAAGCAAGTTCCTAGTAGTAGGTTATTTCAAGGTTTTCTCGATAGCGTGGTGGTATTGAAAGTTTTCTGAATAGTGTTGTAACCAAGATAACCGTTGCTAAATTTCTCGGCAGGCAAATAGAAAACGTGCTCAAATAATATGTCTATTCTACCAATGGTAGTTAGCAGATAAACAAGCAAGGATCGATATAAGATAAGGAGAGATTATTTTTAGCATGCATTAGAGTGGGATAAAAGATATATGTTAACGGTTCATTGGACTTTGAAAGAAACTGTGGGACAAGGAAAGAGTAAAGTTTGTAGGTACGAGTGAGATGCCGCATGTTTGTATAGATATCGTTTGAAATGTGTTAAATAGAGAATAGATATCGAGGTTATAGACAAGCTTGCATATGAGAACGGAGATAGATTATTGAATTTCATATATAGAAGGGAGAGAGACGATAGTTTTAAGATTGCTTAGAGAGGATAAATGTTATTTTAGGGATAAACGAACTTGCAAACATGGTGTAAAAATGATAGAAGATGTAAAGGACGTGGTAGACTGGGATAGAGATAACTCGTGGTCGGGATATGAAATATGGTGTGAGTACAAAGTAAGAAAGGTAAAATGTTCATATGTAGGTTAGAGTGAGATGACATTAATACGCGTATTATGAAGGCGTGCTTTAGACACTAAACTTATTTTAGTGGAGGCTAAAATTCTGCGAACATAAGATCCGTTGCGAAACTAAACGAGTATTTTCCTAGTAATTGTTTGTTTGTATTATTCAAAATTGCAAGATTTCGAAGACAGTTGGTGCTCCGATAGAAAAATTACAGGGAATTGTTGAAGGTTAGTTAGTGCGTTGTGAGAATTGAGCGGCGGTTGAAAATTTAGTTTGGGAAAGTGTTGTGACCGTTTAGAAAATTACCAAGAAAGCTGTTTGTTGGTGGTAAAGTATTTACGAGAAATTTCGAGTGTTGGGGGGCAGATTTGGCTGTATAACCACAAGGAGGTGGTGATAGAGCTTTCTTGTCCTGGTCATCGACGCGTACACTAGTATTGGTGAATAAAATTACTGTTGGTTCTTAACAAATGATTTTAGTGTTTTAATTTGATAACAACATACACAAGTGAGTGTAATGTTGCACTAACAGTCTGACAAATTGTTGAAATATATTTTGAAAACTGCGAAGCTTGTGCAAGTAATGTAAGTACAGACCTGCTTTATAATTTGGTTATTAGTGCAAGTTATGCACACAAAAAGAATAGAGTTTATTGATCGATCGATTTGGTCGTTTACCTATGGTAAATAAACCAGTAAGGTAATCGGATGAGCTGGATGTACCGTAAATTGGTTTGAGAGAATTGAGTAGCAGATTGCCGTCACGGATGATGTGATTCAACTTGGGGGGTGGTTCCAGAACGTGCAGTCATTGATGAGGGCAACGTCGTCGATAGTTTGATTGCTGATCCATGTGCGGTGGTGCATCCAGGTAACAGATTTTTGTGAACCATTGCATTTATGTGTTTATTTGGTGTGTTATGACTTTTTGTGCCTGATGGGTATATTTTTATAAACTCTGTGGACTATAGAGTTACCTATTGAATGTTGATGATTTATTATTTGACAAATGCTTGTAGGAATTTATATTGATAAAATAATTTTTATAATATTTGGTTATGCACAAGGTAGGAGGAACTTTTGGGTAATTTGCGGTGCAAAATTTAGCACAAGTATTTACAAGGTTATACAATGAGCTCGTATTATACCAGGATAACGTAAGGTTTATGGTTAAGCCCTATTACTTAAATTGTTTTTCTTATGGACAAAATGTTATTTTGCAAATATTTGAAAAAAAATTAACTATTTCAAAACCGAGGATGGATGTAATTTACTGATGTGTAAAATAATAATTGATAAAAATTTTTGGTGTTGAATTATCCATCTGAATAAAACGTGGCAAATTTCTGTAGTCGAGTTTTCTTTGGTAGAATAGTAGGGTAGTATTTAGGTATACAGCAAGGCAGCCGTGGCAAACTACATCGTTGGAGTTATTCCACAGATAATTTCGCAGCATTTATGACACCCAAATCGTAAAGTCTTATTACAAGGGTAGAGTACGTAATATTTATGACGTTCCAAAGGTGGCGCTCGAATTAGCGATTCAGCAGAGCAGCACAGGAAAACTGCAAGAGTCAATATTTACAAAAAGTGAATGTGTGATGCGGAATTATGCATGAAACAATTATTGGACCTTTCTTTTTTGAAAGAACCCTAAATGGGCTATGTTTTCTGGAATTTTTGGAAAACGACTTAAAAGATGCTTTGAATAATATTCCCTTTAAGATTCAATAAATCTGCATTTTCAATTGAATGCTAGTTCTGTTTATAATGCCACAACAGTGAAGGAATGGCTAAACACCCACTTTCAAAATTTATGTATAGGTCGTAACAGCTCATTATCAAAATGATATCCTAGGTCTGCAGACTTAAACCTACTGGATGTTTTCCTCTGGGGTACGATTGAACATTTTGTATAAAATGCACTCTCAAACAATCCACGATCAGCGTGTCAGAATTATAAATGTTTGCACTGAAATAACTCCAGAACAACTGAGGAAGGTACAAAGAAACATTTTCAGGAATTATAAAAAATGCATTGAAATGAATGGTGGGCTGGTTGAAGAATTTTCAAAATGTTTAAATGATAGAGAGCAGAACCATTTAATTTTAAGTATTAATTGAAAATAACAGGGGTTACAAATGTAAATATTCTAAACCTGCAGTGGAGAAGCGAGCAGCTTAAATTATAGCAGATTGGATGTATAGTATTCAAATTTCTCTTTAGCGTAAAAATCAATAATTCTAAGATCATATTCAAGGAGGGTGAAATATTAATGTTAATAAATTAACGGGAGTTACAGATGTAAATATTCTTTGCGTGCATCTTTTATCATATTTTAGTAAAAGGTTTAACATCTGTGTAACCTTTCAAAGTTATAACGGATATTGTTAAAAGCAAGTTCCTAGTAGTAGGTTATTTCAAGGTTTTCTCGATAGCGTGGTGGTATTGAAAGTTTTCTGAATAGTGTTGTAACCAAGATAACCGTTGCTAAATTTCTCGGCAGGCAAATAGAAAACGTGCTCAAATAATATGTCTATTCTACCAATGGTAGTTAGCAGATAAACAAGCAAGGATCGATATAAGATAAGGAGATTATTTTAGCATGCATTAGAGTGGGATAAAAGATATATGTTAACGGTTCATTGGACTTTGAAAGAAACTGTGGGACAAGGAAAGAGTAAAGTTTGTAGGTACGAGTGAGATGCCGCATGTTTGTATAGATATCGTTTGAAATGTGTTAAATAGAGAATAGATATCGAGGTTATAGACAAGCTTGCATATGAGAACGGAGATAGATTATTGAATTTCATATATAGAAGGGAGAGAGACGATAGTTTTAAGATTGCTTAGAGAGGATAAATGTTATTTTAGGGATAAACGAACTTGCAAACATGGTGTAAAAATGATAGAAGATGTAAAGGACGTGGTAGACTGGGATAGAGATAACTCGTGGTCGGGATATGAAATATGGTGTGAGTACAAAGTAAGAAAGGTAAAATGTTCATATGTAGGTTAGAGTGAGATGACATTAATACGCGTATTATGAAGGCGTGCTTTAGACACTAAACTTATTTTAGTGGAGGCTAAAATTCTGCGAACATAAGATCCGTTGCGAAACTAAACGAGTATTTTCCTAGTAATTGTTTGTTTGTATTATTCAAAATTGCAAGATTTCGAAGACAGTTGGTGCTCCGATAGAAAAATTACAGGGAATTGTTGAAGGTTAGTTAGTGCGTTGTGAGAATTGAGCGGCGGTTGAAAATTTAGTTTGGGAAAGTGTTGTGACCGTTTAGAAAATTACCAAGAAAGCTGTTTGTTGGTGGTAAAGTATTTACGAGAAATTTCGAGTGTTGGGGGGCAGATTTGGCTGTATAACCACAAGGAGGTGGTGATAGAGCTTTCTTGTCCTGGTCATCGACGCGTACACTAGTATTGGTGAATAAAATTACTGTTGGTTCTTAACAAATGATTTTAGTGTTTTAATTTGATAACAACATACACAAGTGAGTGTAATGTTGCACTAACAGTCTGACAAATTGTTGAAATATATTTTGAAAACTGCGAAGCTTGTGCAAGTAATGTAAGTACAGACCTGCTTTATAATTTGGTTATTAGTGCAAGTTATGCACACAAAAAGAATAGAGTTTATTGATCGATCGATTTGGTCGTTTACCTATGGTAAATAAACCAGTAAGGTAATCGGATGAGCTGGATGTACCGTAAATTGGTTTGAGAGAATTGAGTAGCAGATTGCCGTCACGGATGATGTGATTCAACTTGGGGGGTGGTTCCAGAACGTGCAGTCATTGATGAGGGCAACGTCGTCGATAGTTTGATTGCTGATCCATGTGCGGTGGTGCATCCAGGTAACAGATTTTTGTGAACCATTGCATTTATGTGTTTATTTGGTGTGTTATGACTTTTGTGCCTGATGGGTATATTTTTATAAACTCTGTGGACTGTAGTCGAGTTTTCTTTGGTAGAATAGTAGGGTAGTATTTAGGTATACAGCAAGGCAGCCGTGGCAAACTACATCGTTGGAGTTATTCCACAGATAATTTCGCAGCATTTATGACACCCAAATCGTAAAGTCTTATTACAAGGGTAGAGTACGTAATATTTATGACGTTCCAAAGGTGGCGCTCGAATTAGCGATTCAGCAGAGCAGCACAGGAAAACTTCAAAATATTTATGACGCCTAACCGAGTTAACAGACCCTTAACTTTGCAATATTTATAGCAGCCCAAGCGTGCGGTGGTTCAATCCAGGGCTGCAATCTAAGGAAATTTAGCATATTTATAGAGTCTCAACAGTGGGTCTCAATCCAGGGAAACTTCAGAATAATATATATATATATATATATACAGGGTGTCCCAAATTGAGTAGGATAGCATGGGTATCTTTCTTATTATTAATGATAGAAATCTGCTTAAATTGGCAAAGTTGTGTCATTTAAATAGCTTATTTAAATTCCGCATAGATACATTCGAAATTCCAAACGGTTTAGAAATTATTTAAAAAACTGAAAACTGCCAATTTCTTCAAAGTCGAATATTTTTGTTATAATAAAAGATACGAAAAATGTTTTTTAAAAAGTTACTTAGTTCAATTGTGTGCACTTAAAAGTGATATTAAAATTAAATTCAAGATAGCGGTTATCGAGATATTAGCATCAACTTTCATATTTTAAATGGACGCTATATTGGATTTTTAGATGGTTAGATAGCATATTTTTCTCTTTTCAACGATGTATCTCAACATATGTTTAAATGAAAAATTTACTGAAAATAATAATTTTAATTTTTATCAAGTAGGCATCATCAGATTTCTCTTAAACAAATGAAATTATAACAAACTGTCATGTTGAATTAGTGTATCTGTTGTACTAATAGTTGGCATTCGTGTGTTATAATTCCAAGTCAGAAGTTGTGATATACTTATTCTATAAAATATTCAAATGTCAAATTTTTCAACAAAGGAACAATATCATAACATAAAATCTTATAAGATTTGTCGCCTTGCTGCTGAAACATACTTACCCAACTTTCCCAAAAAAGAGCCATACAATGAAATATTTAAAAGGTTGTAGACTCAAATATGCAGCAGTATGGGTGTTTAAAAAAACCTGCTCGAAACATAAATGGAAACATTGAAGATGATGTGTTGACACTGGCCTGTGTGCTAACTAATTCAAACAGTTCAACATGGGAAACAGAAACCCAAGTAAACGTATCCAAGTCTCAAGCATCAAGAATTTTAAAAAAGCATAAATATCACCCTTACGGATTTCACATTGCTCAAAACTTACAACCAAACGACTATCTCCGCAGATAAACATTTTGCAGATGGTTTATCAATCAAGTTAGGGAGAATGATGATTTTATCAATCGCGTTTTGTGGACCGATGAGTCTTATTTTTCTAACTGTGGAATATTTAATCGTCATAATGAACACTATTGGGCACAGGAAAACCCACGCATAACAGTTCCACGCCGCAATCAAATTCGATTTGGATGTAATGTTTTTTTGTGGTATATTGGGAAACCGTTTACTTGGTCCTATAATATTCGATGGAACCTTAACCTCTCAACGTTATTTGGAAATGCTTCAAACATCTTTAGAAGATTTATTAGACGACCTACCTTTGGCACAAAATAATCAAATTTGGTATCTACAAGATGGCGCACCTCCACACAACGCTAGAGATGTTATCACCTACTTAAGTAACCGTTTTGATGGCAGGGTAATCACGACCCACACACCTGTAAAATGGCCCTTAGATCAGCAGACTTAACACCCCTGGATTTTTATTTATGAGGCACTTTAAAAGATAATGTATATGGAAGTAATTTCCAGTACAATAATGTAGATGAACTACGGGAAGCGGTTATGCAGGCAATAAACGGTCTTAATGGGAATACATTACGACGCGTAACAAAAAGTGTTCTAAAACGTTGCCGATTGTGTTTAAATAATAACGGTCAACATTTTGAACAATTGCTATGATTTATTAGTTGGTGTTTAATGTTATTCTAATGTTTTTTTTTTGTTTAATTTGTTTTAAAACTGATGTGTTGATGCCTACTTGATCAAAAATTAAAACTATTATTTTCAGTAAATTTTTTCATTTAAACATATGTTGTGATACATCGTTGAAAAGAGAAAAAAATATGCTATCTAACCATCTAAAAATCCAATATGGCGTCTATTTAAAATATGAAAGTTGATGCTAATATCTCGATAACCGCCATCTTGAATTTAATTTTAATATCACTTTTAAGTGCACACAATTGAACTAAGTAGCAGATTGCCGTCACGGATGATGTGATTCAACTTGGGGGTGGTTCCAGAACGTGCAGTCATTGATGAGGGCAACGTCGTCGATAGTTTGATTGCTGATCCATGTGCGGTGGTGCATCCAGGTAACAGATTTTTGTGAACCATTGCATTTATGTGTTTATTTGGTGTGTTATGACTTTTTGTGCCTGATGGGTATATTTTTATAAACTCTGTGGACTATAGAGTTACCTATTGAATGTTGATGATTTATTATTTGACAAATGCTTGTAGGAATTTATATTCATAAAATAATTTTTATAATATTTGGTTATGCACAAAGTAAGAGGGACTTTTGGGTAATTTGCAGTGCAAAATTTAGCACAAGTGTTTAAAAGGTTTTACTATGAGCTCGTATTAAACCAGGATAACGTAAAGTTTATGGTTAAGCCCTATTACTTAAATTGTTTTTCTTATGGACAAAATGTTATTTTGCAAATATTTGAAAAAAAATTAACTATTTCAAAACCGAGGATGGATGTAATTTACTGATGTGTAAAATAATAATTGATAAAAATTTTTGGTGTTGAATTATCCATCTGAATAAAACGTGGCAAATTTCTGTAGTCGAGTTTTCTTTGGTAGAATAGTAGGGTAGTATTTAGGTATACAGCAAGGCAGCCGTGGCAAACTACATCGTTGGAGTTATTCCACAGATAATTTCGCAGCATTTATGACACCCAAATCGTAAAGTCTTATTACAAGGGTAGAGTACGTAATATTTATGACGTTCCAAAGGTGGCGCTCGAATTAGCGATTCAGCAGAGCAGCACAGGAAAACTTCAAAATATTTATGACGCCTAACCGAGTTAACAGACCCTTAACTTTGCAATATTTATAGCAGCCCAAGCGTGCGGTGGTTCAATCCAGGGCTGCAATCTAAGGAAATTTAGCATATTTATAGAGTCTCAACAGTGGGTCTCAATCCAGGGAAACTTCAGAATAATATATATATATATATATATATACAGGGTGTCCCAAATTGAGTAGGATAGCATGGGTATCTTTCTTATTATTAATGATAGAAATCTGCTTAAATGGGCAAAGTTGTGTCATTTAAATAGCTTATTTAAATTCCGCATAGATACATTCGAAATTCCAAACGGTTTAGAAATTATTTAAAAAAAACTGAAAACTGCCAATTTCTTCAAAGTCGAATATTTTTGTTATAATAAAAGATACGAAAAAATGTTTTTTTAAAAAAGTTACTTAGTTCAATTGTGTGCACTTAAAAGTGATATTAAAATTAAATTCAAGATAGCGGTTATCGAGATATTAGCATCAACTTTCATATTTTAAATGGACGCTATATTGGATTTTTAGATGGTTAGATAGCATATTTTTTTCTCTTTTCAACGATGTATCTCAACATATGTTTAAATGAAAAAATTTACTGAAAATAATAATTTTAATTTTTTATCAAGTAGGCATCATCAGATTTCTCTTAAACAAATGAAATTATAACAAACTGTCATGTTGAATTAGTGTATCTGTTGTACTAATAATTGGCATTTGTGTATTATCTTTCCCAGTTATAAGTTGTGATATACTTATTCTATAAAATATTCAAATGTCAAATTTTTCAACAAGCGAACAATATCATATGTTTTGTACATACATAAAATGTAATAAGAACAGTCGCCTTGCTGCCGAAACATACTTAACAAACTTTCCCGAAAAAAGACAGCCAAACATTAAAATCTTTCAAAGATTGGACACAAATATGCAGCAGTATGGATGTTTAAAAAAACCTACTCGAAACATAAATGGAGACATTGCAGATGAGGTGTTGACACTGGCCTGTGTGGAAGCTAATCCAAACATTTCAACACGGGAAATAGAAACCCAAGTAAACGTATCCAAGTCTCAAGCATCAAGAATTTTAAAAAAGCATAAATATCACCCTTACGGATTTCACATTGCTCAAAACTTACAACCAAACGACTATCTCCGCAGATAAACATTTTGCAGATGGTTTATCAATCAAGTTAGGGAGAATGATGATTTTATCAATCGCGTTTTGTGGACCGATGAGTCTTATTTTTCTAACTGTGGAATATTTAATCGTCATAATGAACACTATTGGGCACAGGAAAACCCACGCATAACAGTTCCACGCCGCAATCAAATTCGATTTGGATGTAATGTTTTTTTGTGGTATATTGGGAAACCGTTTACTTGGTCCTATAATATTCGATGGAACCTTAACCTCTCAACGTTATTTGGAAATGCTTCAAACATCTTTAGAAGATTTATTAGACGACCTACCTTTGGCACAAAATAATCAAATTTGGTATCTACAAGATGGCGCACCTCCACACAACGCTAGAGATGTTATCACCTACTTAAGTAACCGTTTTGATGGCAGGGTAATCACGACCCACACACCTGTAAAATGGCCGCTTAGATCAGCAGACTTAACACCCCTGGATTTTTATTTATGAGGCACTTTAAAAGATAATGTATATGGAAGTAATTTCCAGTACAATAATGTAGATGAACTACGGGAAGCGGTTATGCAGGCAATAAACGGTCTTAATGGGAATACATTACGACGCGTAACAAAAAGTGTTCTAAAACGTTGCCGATTGTGTTTAAATAATAACGGTCAACATTTTGAACAATTGCTATGATTTATTAGTTGGTGTTTAATGTTATTCTAATGTTTTTTTTTTGTTTAATTTGTTTTAAAACTGATGTGTTGATGCCTACTTGATCAAAAATTAAAACTATTATTTTCAGTAAATTTTTTCATTTAAACATATGTTGTGATACATCGTTGAAAAGAGAAAAAAATATGCTATCTAACCATCTAAAAATCCAATATGGCGTCTATTTAAAATATGAAAGTTGATGCTAATATCTCGATAACCGCCATCTTGAATTTAATTTTAATATCACTTTTAAGTGCACACAATTGAACTAAGTAACTTTTATAAGAAACATTTTTTCGTATCTTTTATTATAACAAAAATATTCGACTTCGAAGAAATTGGAAGTTTTCAGTTTTTTTTAAATAATTTCTAAACCGTTTGGAATTTCGAATGTATCTATGCGGAATTTAAATAAGCTATCCAAATGACACAACTTTGCTCATTTAAGCAGATCTCTATCATTAATAATAAGAAAGATACCCATGCTATCCTACTCAATTTGGGACACCCTGTATATATATATATATATTGTTGTAGATTTTAAGGGGTAAATAGGTATATACAATAAAATTTCAGCAACCATGTATATAGAAAAGAGCAAATTATTTACGCGCCAAATTAATTTAATTCATTTAGTGAAAACGGACGAGTATTAGGGTATTTTTATACTTAATAATTGGAATGTTAGAATTACATGAAGGAAAAAGCTTCAAAGCATAAAAAGGTTCAAGGATACGCATAATTAATCATAAGTTATTTTAGTCAGAGGCATATAAGCAAAAGGGAGCGTGCTTGCATAAGAAAATCATTAATTTCTAAGGCAAATATAGTCGTTTTAAAAATCAACGCTTAGTTTTATCAGATACGGAGAAGTAGAGAATCGAAGAATTGTTATTTTCAAACGGTCAATAATTAACAGAAACATAGAAATTGTTTTCAACCGTCAGTTGGTATAAACAACTAGGGTAACAAACATCTTAAAGAAAGAGTGAACTGAACGATTGGTAATATACAACAGATAGAGAGACAAATATAAAAGCATTGAGATTGAAAGTCACATAAGACATACACGTGGAGTGGATGTAAGACATCGACAATATCGATTTTCTGTAACTCAAGTGGGGTTTGAAACGAGACAACAAACATGCATAGGACTGAGATGCATAGCGCTTAGGAGGAATTTGATGGCGACAGAGAACTTTGTCATTAGTTGAGAGCCAACAGTTTTAAAAACGAACGCACACTCAAAGATTGAAAACGAATTCGAGGTATACAGCACGTAGGACGGGAGAAATTTTACGAATTTAGAGACGGTTATGTTCAAAATTGTTAGAAACCGCTTTGGAAAATAAGCTTTTTGCATGAAACGCGTCTAGTTTGAAAGATAATATAAATACCCAACCAAAATATGAAAGCTCCTCTTCTCTTGTACTTCGATCAAGTGCTGAATACCGATTCAGACCAACATAATAAAGCTTTTGGTTAGCATATTTGTGTGTGTAAGTAAAGTTGCCATTAATATTGTAGTTGAAAGTATAAACTGTAGTAGCGGAACTCAAATTATTAACGTGACGTACGAGTTAGTGCGCATTTAAAATAAAAGGTCCGGCTACTACGACTAAAATTATTAAATGGATGCATGATATATGGGGGTAAGCAGAACTAGTAATCAAGTTTGTATGCATGATATATAGGTATGGAATGGTAATGTGAGACGAAGCGAATAACTTGCAGAAATATCAGATGGTAGAGGCCCTGTGGATCCGACAAGCAGCATAGTAAATGGAAACAACGTCGAGGGGTTTTCTGATAACCATCTTTAACGGAAATAAAGAATGAAGAATTCTCCAGGTAATTTACTTGAAATTTCTGTTGTTATATAAACATTTGTGGAATTTTTGGTGTTGTGTGGTTGACCTTTTTCGTGGCATATTTTTGGTTTTAGAAACTTGTTTTAAAAAAGATACATGTACAGGACAATTTACTAATTTTGAGTATTGAAAAAGGGTGCATTTTGAATATATTAAAAATGTATTCAGGATATACATTGTGTTGTAAAGGGTAAACGGGTCTGTAAATTTGTTTTAATCAATGCAAAGTTTTTAAAAGGCATATACAAACAAAACTGGGCTATAATGAGCTCACAATACTCTAGTATGAAGTCAATTTAGGGCTACATGTGGGGCCCATCTACTCATATCTAATCGAATTTGTTTAAAATCATTTTAAAAATTAAGGACTTTAAAACCTACCATATATTGAGCTGATAATTAATGTATCAAACTGTTTGGAAACATGTGTAAATATATTTTATCTGTTAATAGGTGTAAATAAAAGGTTGTATGGTTGTGGTATTATTTTGGAATTTTTATTTGATGGTGTGTGAGTGAGAAAGAAGTATGAATGTAAAATTAGGTATTAAAGAAGAGGCCGATTGCTGAGCTAGCCAGGGAAGCAGAGAAGTTTGAAGGCGTAATAAAAGGGTAAAAAATTTTTTTTTAGAAATTCTTTAATTTTTGAAATTTTTTTTGCAAATTTTATGTTGGCCCAGGTGGGGCACGCATTTTAATAGTAAATCCACGGCAATATATACAGGGTATCCCAAAAGTAATGGTCCAAATTGAAGGGTTTGATAGCTGAGATTAATACCTATTCAAATAACTATATATGTTGTTATCTAATTGTTGATGGTTTCAAAGTTATAACAACTTTTGCGTTTTGTGTCAAAATCGTGCAGAACTTCGAATATTAATTTGCAATAAAAGAAATACTGACTTTTTGAAGGTAGTTCGTTTTCTGTTGTATGCGTGACCATTACTTTTGAGACACCCTGTATATATCTCAGGTACTATTCCGCATAGCTGGCTGGTTTTCAAGTAAAGTGCTGTCAATTTGGCGACGTTTTGGCAAAATCACATCTGCCATCTTCAGGTTCTGAAGGTTGGACAGTGAAATAATATCTAAAAAATTGACAAATAATTCCCATCGACCAAACAATCGCCTATATCCTGTATAAAACCATAGAAATTTACTATTTCGATTAATAATACTGTGAAAAGATAAGCAGGTAGATAATTATATTGTTTGCATCCATGAACGCCTGTTTGATAACGGATATCACATTTTAACCTGATAATATTTTTGAAGTACCTGTATTGATAACCAACATTTCCCCAGTTTAAAGCAAACTCATCTGACAAGCATTTTTAACCTTTGTTGATCGCAAACGCTCGTTTCATGCCAACACATTAAACGTATTTTTAATCCACATGTTCATAATTGATTTAAGAGAGGCAGGTGTTTAAACTTATTTCAGTGAATCCATAATTCAAAAATTTTTAGCCTTTGATAATAACCAAAGCAAATTTCCCTACTTTGTAATAATAAAACCCTAGGTTTAGAACGTTATCAACATAGAATACATTCAAAATAATAACCGAACACGTATAAGATTTTATAGGGTGCTTGAATGAGTAATTATTTCAATGTGAAAGGTAGTCGATACTTGTTAATGAAAGTTCGTATGGTCGTCAATACAATAAGAAATATACAATTTAATTATGTAGTGTACGGCGCCTGCTATAAAAAATGTTGATTGCTATTTATATTGACATTGTTTTGACTGTTCCTATCGCCACAGGGACTTCCAACGTCCAGGTCAGAGTATTCTGGGACAGAACAGCTTTAAGAAGGAGACAGTGTAATAACTACCTTAGAACGTAAGCAAAGTGCTTGAACACAAAGTGCATAAGTGACAGTACCCTGTGGTGTTATACCTTTCAAAGATCACTTGATTGATAGATAGGTACAAGACTTTTACATTTAAGGGTTATTAATATTACAATATGATATATTCTAGACAATGTAGGAAATCTCTAGATAATAATTTGCACAATTGCTGGAATGTTCTTAATTTTTCAGGTACAATTAAATGTATATAAATTGCTGTGATGAATATGAAAAGCAAATTCTAATCGAAACCTTGATGCGAGTTCTGATTGTAATTTCGATGCTAATGTAAAGCTATAGCTTAGAGATTTAAAATAGATATGTAACATAAATTATTCTACTGTTTACATATATTTGTAATATAAATTTGATATGAATTAATTATAGTGATTCGTATATAAATGAATCGTTGTGCTTCGAGATTGAGTTCATTAAGATAGAATCTTAGTGTTTAGAAGATCATACTTGTATTGCTAGTAAAGTTCTGAAAATAAATCGCTATGAGCCTTTGGTGTTGCTTCCATTGAAGTAAAACACTAACACAGCAAATGAAGGTTTGTCAGCTATATCAATATTATTGAATTGCTAGACTGCCATTGGCTCCAGATCTTTGGTGGTTGTTTGGAAACTGGCCTAATATCACTAATGTACCCGGTTGGAAGGGCTTTATAGAGAAACTCACTCATTATACTGACAGCGTGTGTTCAATAGTTGTGTTGCTACTGTTCATCAGATCACCACCTATTGATTATGATACATTATTAACAATCCTTTTAGCAGCAAGAGAAAAGAGCAGAAAACATTGTTTATAAACCTGCTTAGTTACATTCGACCAACCTCTATACATAAAGTGGTTTTTTTTCTATTTACTGATGTCTTACATGGGATCAATTGGCAATATAATGGCAGGAAGGGATTGAAAGAAGTGTTCAACACGATTAGAGCAGAGAACAGCATAGACAAATTGGTGTCCGGGCATGCCTATTCACGAGCCATACGCGCACTTCTATTAACTAACCTAGTTTTGGTAAACATAGCTCTGAATGAGTTAGAGGTTACAGAAGAGGAACGAGCGATATCTCTGATTTTGCTGATTGAAGAAAATGAGCAATGCCAAATATTTGCAACAAATACTGTACTAAACAAGCTGAAAATGAACGGACCAACTTCAAAACTATGGGTTCAGTATATTCGAATGACAGTTCTTCTAAAACATTTCATTCAGTAATTTCTTCTAAATTGTTTTCAACACTTATATTCGCTGTAACGGCTACTTCGTAACCGTACAAATTTGCACATATTTTTGTTTGATAGCGTAGCTTGAGCCCGCATGTTGTTATTTTGAAATCCAGGTCTTGATAATTTTCCAGAACATAGTTTAATTCTGATCTATTTTTGGTACCAGGCCGTGTTAGGCTAGGGTATTATTGTATTTAATGCATAGCATTTTCACCTTTAAATTCATTCGCAATTAATAGCGAAATAGAATATCGTAAATTTATACTTTCGGTTGTAATAAGAATAAATTTATGAACCTTGTACACAGATGTGATATCTTGTTAATTCACTTTTGGGTATGACGTTGTGAGAAGCAGTTGGGTCTCCAGAAAACTACGAGAGTTTTTTGTTGAAGTAAAAAGTTGGCTGGTGCCTATATACAATTTAGAAGTGTATACTTTTTCCGAAGTACTCGCGATTGTTCAACTAGAATCTAATTATTTCTGGAGGGTCTATTATATGATATTAAGCAGTGATGCATTAGAAACTCTGGTCGACAGGTGTCGAAGAAGTAGTTGCAGATTCGCTGATTTTATAGTCTTGCGTGAGAGGTAATTAATTGATATCATAATGTAACGTATTGTTGCAAGCTACTATTAGGCAACCCGTCAAACACACAAGCGCTGTAGGCTCTGCATAGTCTCCAGGATTCGAGAATTCTTCTAGCAATCAAACACATAAAACGCCGCCAGCACTGTTTATTCTCAATGGACCGGGAAGCTTCTCGTAATTACTAGAGGATGAGTCATATCTTTAACTCAGAGTATATATAAGACCGCTAATAAATGCAAGAGTCAGTCTATACTAGAATGTCTAATATAAATTATATCGTTGTAAAGTAATAGTAGTTGAGCTTTTGGAAGTTCAACAGTATACATAAATGTTATATGCTGTGTCTAATGTACGTGCAGCTTGTAGTAT
Source organism: Platerodrilus igneus (assembly GCA_036346225.1). NCBI lineage: Eukaryota > Metazoa > Arthropoda > Insecta > Coleoptera > Lycidae > Platerodrilus > Platerodrilus igneus. The sequence goes on along the minus strand of JARFIW010000221.1, from coordinate 1,534,909 downwards.
ACATAAATAGACAAAGTGTATAATAAATGTATAATAAATAGTTGTGTTAGTGTTGTTAATGGACCAATCCTAAAGAAGTTAGTTTAAGAAGATATTAGTGCTTGTAAAGTTTATTAGTGTAATAGTGCTTCATTGTTAAGTGGACTGAAAACATCTATAAATAAGGCATATACTGTTAATTAGACTTGTGAACAGTGAGTAATAAAGACTCTTGTTATTACTTGTTTTAAAGTAGAGAAACGCGGTGGTAGTAGTAGCCCGCTTCAGTATTTTAAATGATTTGTTATCGACAGAGAGGTAGTAAGAAGTTGAAGAAAACTGGATACGTACCGATTAGAAATTGTATATAAAGTATTAATCCCGTGATAGCACGGTAAGTTAAATTAGGAATTCTAAAAGGTGTTCATAGTTTATTTTAGGGTTTCAGTCCAGTGTCCAGTTTTAGTTTCATGGTTCCAGTTCAGTTTCATTTTCTGCCATAAGGATTGCCTACACTTAAATATCTAAGGACTAAGTTCTAAGGAATAAGAATAACTAAAACTAATGTTATATTTAGTATTGTTTATTGTCATCTCTTATAATTTAGTACATGTGACTAGCTTACGTCTACACTTCATGATTAATTACCAAGAACTGCCAGCCGCCTGTATTGGACTCGCGCTCCCTACTCTTCTATGTACGAGTGCCTCTTATGGCAGTGGACCTTACTACTCACTATTACTACAACATCTTCCCTTTTTTAAAGGAAGGCAATATTTTACAATTTTTATAAATCTTAATCCTACCCTTATTTTAGTGTTGCCATCTTGAAGGAGTAACTATTACTCGACCGTAACGCGAAGTAATCGTGGTGCAATCTCGCTTTGCGTTAGTCTCTGTTGCACTACACTTTTCACCTGCCGCCACTTCACTTGCGTCATTATGTGCTAATTTAGAGCATGATGGTGTCTCACTCATTACATTACTCTGCTGATTATTTACAATGACATCTTGTTCTAACTTATCACTATAATTAATTAACTTAGGAAAATCTATACTATTATAATAAGCTTTTGCATCTGCTCTACCTTCTTTCTCTTTTACAGTTTGATCTTTTGACCATGACACCGTTTTCGGAATATTGAGGTGTTGGTCGTCTTTATTGCAGATGGTCTTAAAATTTCCTATTTCTTATATAAATTCCATTATTTACAGAAACCTTATATCTACGTTTACCAAGCTTCTTTAAAATTTTACCTGATTGCCAGATTGATTGAGGTTTTAATTGTACACACACGTTTGTATTTGGTTTTAATATTGACAATTCTTTCGCCCCCCTTTTTTCATTATAATTTTCTATTTGCTTGTTTTGATTAATTTTAATGTGACTGTTATACTGAGCCGTGTGAACTAAGTGTGATTTTAATTTTTTGGTTGCTGTGGGAAGCAAAGGGTTACGAGTAGCTCTCGACATTAATATTTCATTTGGTGAGTTATTTTCAAAAATAGGCGTATTTCGGTATTGTAGAAGTGCAAGATTTAAATCTCTACCATCTTCAATAACCTTTTTCATCATTTTTTTAATTGTTTGTATGTGCCTTTCACTCATTCCATTAGACTGACTATGGGTCGGTGAACTTACACTATGTTGAAATTGTCATTCATCTGCAAAATCTTGAAATTCTTTGGAGGTAAACTGAGTTCCTCCGTCACTAATCAAGTATTTGGGAACTACAAATCTTGCAAAAATGGTTTTGAATGTGTTAATTATAATCTTACAGTTATATTATTTAATTTTTCAATTTCGACAAATTTAGAATAATAATCTACCACTATTACATAATATTTTCCTCTAAGTTCGTATATATCGCAACCAATTTTATACCACGGGATTGAGTGTATTTCGTGCGGTTGTAACGGTTCTGCTGGTTGTGAATTTGCATATTTTTGGCAAAGTGCACAATTTTCAATCATTGATTTAATTTCGTTGCGAATCGTTGGCCAAAATACTGATTCTAGTGCTAGCTTTACACATTTAGTATACCCTAAGTGACTGTAATGAATTTTCTCTAGTATTGTTTTCCTCAGACTTAGTGGAATTACACAACTGTTATTTTTATAAATGATCTCATTTTCAATTATTAATTCGCTTTTATATTTAAGATATGGCCTAACACAATTTTTTAATAATTTATTATTTTTTGGCCAGCCCTTATCGATTACCATTCGTAATTGCTGTAATTCTGGATCAGCATTAGTTGCCGATTTAATTTTATTTAAATATTCTTCACTAATATTAGCCTCAACAACTACACAAATTTGATCTTTTAAATCTAAATCATTACTCGCGGTGTCTTTAGAACAAGCTCGCGATAATGCATCCGCTATAACGAGATCTTTGCCTCTTTTGTATTTAAGATTAAAGTTGTACCTCTGTAAAATAATATTATGCGCTGTAAACGAGCTGGTACTTTATTTAACGGTTTATTAATTAATGTTATCAAACGCTTGTGATCAGTTTCAACGATCACTGACCTTGCAAATACGTAATCATGATATTTAGTTAACCCATAATAAATCGCTAATAGCTCTTTTGTGATTTGGGGTTGTTGTACCTGGGATTCCGTTAGAGCTTTTGATGCGTATGAAACAGGTATATTTTCCTGTAACATGCATGCCCCTAAACCATTCTGACTTGCATCTACTGATATAGTTATTTCTTTGGAAGGGTCGAAATACCTGAGTACCTGACTAATTGTTAAAATTTGTTTAAGTTTTTCAAATGCAGCTTTATGTTGATCTGACCATACAAAATAAACATCCTTCCTCAAGAGTTCACGTAAAGCTTTCGTTTCTTCTGAGAAATTTTCAACATACTTACTCATATAGTTTATAATACCTAACAGCCTCTGAACGTCTTTCTTGTCCTTGGGTTCCTGGAATTCTTGTATGGCTTTTAACCTGTCAGGATCTAATCCTATACCTTCACTGCTTAAATAATGCCCCATAAATTTAACCTTCGAAACACCTAAGATACATTTTTTTGAATTGAATTTACTATTACGTTCTTTTGCCCTTTTTAATACTTCTATTAGTGCTTTATCGTGTTCTTCTTTTGTCTTTCCCCATATGATTACATCAATTATATACACTGCTACATTACTCATCTCAAATATTTCCCTGAACCTTTCATTGAACACTTCCGGGCCGCTTTTAATTCCATACGGTAATCGAAGAAAACGATAGCGACCATAGGGTGTACCTACTGTACAAAGTTTACTACTTTCGTCGTCTAACGGTATCTGATATAATGCTTGACTTGCATCTAACTTAGAAAATATGCATGCCCCATGTAATTTCGCCGTTATTTCCTCTAACGTTAATAGTTTGCAATGTTCTCGTTTGAGTACTTTATTTAATTGTAAGAGGTCTAAACAAATTCTTAATGTACCATTTTCTTTTCTTATTAATACTAGTGGATGTACCCACTCGCTAGCGCCGTTTACTTTTTCGATAATATTTAATTTTTCTAATTCTACCAAATTGTCTTTTAATTTGTCCATCAGTGCAAATGGGACTTTTCTTATTGGCGTGATACAAGGAACTGCGCTAGGATCAATTTTCATTTTATAAGGTGGGTTGATACAACCTATACCTGAAAATACCTCACCAAACATTTGTATAATTTGTTCATAATTTAAATTGAAAGTATTATTAATGTGATCAATACTCTTAATAGAATGAGCTTCTGGTTCTATACGATGAATTAATTTCATACTTATTGAGCTTGCTAACCCTAATATCGGTTCAGTGTCATCATTAACTACAAAAAATGCAATTTCAAGCTCTCTACTATTATACTTGCAATCAATTCTACATTCCCTATAAGTGGCAAAATGTCACCTGTGTACGATTTCAAGAGGGTTTTGACTCTACTAATTGTTCAAAAGGCATATTTAAACGAATAAAGTATTTTACAGGTAAAATGTTTACCATTGCACCTGTGTCAATTTTAAACGACATCTTAACTGCACCTATTGTTAAGTCTACCCACCAAGCCTTATCGTTTACAAGAACCCTTTTACAATTTGTATTACCTGTCCCTTCATTCAGGGTGCCTATAAATACTACATTTTCTTGATTATAATTTTCCCGAGTTAAACTACTAATTTGTTTCTCGCTTCTACATACTGTTGCAAAGTGATTGTATTTTTTACACTTACCGCAAACCTTTTTATATGCCGGACATCTATTAATTGCGTGATTGAGCCCACACCGCTTACAATTATTAATTTGCGACCTCCTACCTTGCGATTGTGATCTGGCTCATCCACGGAAAGGTGATGTCGCGCTTCCTTTGTTGTCCTCGCCAAATCGCCGTTGTTGGCTTGACTGCTGTCTACCTGGACCAGACTGCCAGCCCCCCATGAAGCTTTGTTTGGGTGAAATCCTGTCAATTTGAGAATTTACCTGATTATTTGCGACGAATTTTTCCATTCTTGCCGCCTGCGATTTAGACTGCTCAATTATAGAACACAATTGGATTGCTTTTTCCAAACCCGCTTCATCTTCTTGCAGTAATCGGTGCCTTATTTCTTGACTATTTGTTCCACAAATTAGCATAAGTTTTATAAGATCATCATTTAATTTGTCAAATTTACAACTTGCCGCTTGTCGTCTAAGATCAATGATGAATTGTTCCATTGTCATTTCACTTGATTGCTTGGATGTAAAAAACTTGTATCGCAAAAATGTTAGATTCTTTCTAGGCGAGAAGTGGTTCTCGAATTTTTCAATTACTGGCTCTAATTTGCCCTTTTCATCCTCTTCGAATTTAAACGTCGCGTAAATTTTCTGGATTTCAGGACCTGCAAAATGTAGCAACTGAGCGATTAGAATTTTTTCTTCTTTTTTATTGGCTTCCGTCGCTATTAAATATATGTTAAAGCTATTTTTCCATTGTGCCCATTGTTCTGCAGCTTGACCATTGTTCAATTCTAACCTGGGTAGTACGTTACTCGTCATTTTTCTTAGTAAATTGTTGTACGCGTGTTAATTACTGTAATTATACTTGCTGTTGTCGGTTTTGTCGCAGCGTCATGTTATATTTAGTATTGTTTATTGTCATCTCTTATAATTTAGTACATGTGACTAGCTTACGTCTACACTTCATGATTAACTACCAAGAACTGCCAGCCGCCTGTATTGGACTCGCGCTCCCTACTCTTCTATGTACGAGTGCCTCTTATGGCAGCGGACCTTACTACTCATTATTACTACAACAACTAACAACTAAAATTACGATCTATTTACATCTGTTGGAGGATCAACGCCCTGAAGGTTTGGAGCGTAAGGTCCTGGAGGCGGTTAGAAACAGATAGTATAAAGCTGCGGTGTCGTGAGTACTAATATTAAAGCACAAGGGTGCAAAATAAAACTTTAAGCGACTAATAGTCAAACTCTCATTATTTTACTTAATGCCTAAACATGGCAAATTAATTTGTGAGATACATTGTAAGCCTTGAGACTGAAGTCTAGTATTAATTATTATTAGGTCGAGATTTTGCCAAGTTTGCAAGGTTTAGTTATCCATTGTGCACTTAGTGGAAACTTACGATAAAGTATTTTGTTTCGTTATTTTTTTCTCTTAGATAAACTGGAGAAACGAGAAGTCAAAGTATCTTATCTTCAGCCTTGGCAACCAGGTAATAATAATAAAATAATTGTTTTCTTACAATAATTTCATTGATCTATATATGTTGAGTTAGGCCACATTTTGGGGTCTCGTATTTATTATATATGTATATAGCTATTCAAGTATGTGTAATATATAAATATCTGGTTATAGTAGCGCGTGCTTTTAATAATTTATTTTGAGATAGTGTAGTAGGTTAGGTTTTAAACAGTCAAATATTACTGGACGGCGGTTAGTTTAATTGGGTGGTTAATAGCCAACGGTTTAGTTGCGTCTCAGGGGTAATCACCCTGGCGCCCATTGAAATTTTACATTTGGACTCTCTGCCCCGAGAGACCCATGCCCATCGGCACTTGACTAGCTTGGGGACACATGAAATGCAACTGTTTTCTGTAAGTCCAGTGTAAAATAACAACAGTAGTATTATATAGGGTCCTTGTCCCTGCAACTTCTGGTTAGGGTTACATCGCGTTAGAGTTGAACGAGAGTTGTGCTTCTGCTATAAAACGGATTTAAGCTGTACACGAAGTTGTTTTTGCGTGAAAGCTAGTATTATACTATGAGCAATCAATTCCCATGACAGCTCTGCATTTTAAATGCAAATGGTTAAATATTTTTAGATTTTGAATGTGAAACTGCACATGTTAATCGTAATTTTATATTTCTATGCCATGTAAGTAACTAATAAAGACAGTTCGTTACTTTTATTTAACGACAAACGAAATTAAAAGTGTTGTTTTCCATTTTAAGCGACATGTTTTAAATTATGGATAATTAACCCAAAATGAAACCACACCTAGAAAAACCGAAATATTTACTAGAAAAACAATAGGTCGTTACAAAATCACTCAATAAAAAGATGAATATAAAATATGAGAAATTTATGTACCCATATGCAGGATATTAAACTGCTAATTTAATCAAGAATTTAAGAATAAAATTTCACAAATTTATTAAAAGAAAAAGTAATTTTCATTTAAGGTTATACATACATAAATTAGCTTAATGTTGTAAATAGGTAATGAAAATCAAGTAAAGAACATATTTCGTAATTAGGAAAAGTTGTATAAAATGTGAATTTAAAGTTAGCATTTCGTTATTTTTAAAATATGTGTAATTAACAAAAAAACTGCAGATTCAAGTCAAAAGTTTATTTGCTTAACCCAAAAAAAACTTTAACAACAATAAACTGGATTGCGCTTATCTAAACGGTACCAACTGACAAATTACGATTTTTGCAACTAAGGTAACAAATGCCAAAAAATACTGAATATTACTTTGTTTAGAAATATCCAAATGTCAAACTTATTCGTGGCGACCTTTTTTTGGTTAATGCACCAAGTTGCTAACACACATCTACTGATTACTTATTATCTAAAGGTATCCAAGTAACTGAAATCTCGTTAGATTAACTATTTAAGTTTTGTTCCTTTTTGGCAACAAAACATGGTTTTTGAGAGTGACTGGTTTAGCATGTTGAAGGGCTGTATTTGTTTTAAATGCAATGTTTGTTGGTAAAATGAATAAACAAAGTGCTTTGAGACGGGCTTGTGCTTTAGAAAAATCAAGTGTTACATCTGAAGTCAATAATGAGATAAACATTAGTCATGTAAATATTTTTACAATAATTCTGCGGTGAAAAGTTTTGTATATGTAGTTTTATTTTTGTGTTGTTAATAAAATAAAATTTAAAGTTTTAGTTATTGCAGAAATAACATACAATAATACTGTTTCTAGAGTAGCTTTGAAGATTTTAGAAGCAAATTTGACCCAGGCAATGAATTGCTAGAAAATTTAAATTTTAGTTTGGACTCCGAAGAGAAATTAGGAAGAATACAAAGAAATGAAGAACTACTATAAGAGAGGTCAGACTTTAAAGGAAGGCCCAGAAAAGGGAGAAAACCAAAATACTCAGGACAGACATCTAGAAGCAGAAAGAAATTAAACCACTCAAATAAGAACCATTACACAAATAAAGTAAAACTGTTAGAAGCTAAAGTGCTTATGACTTTTTGTGTTATTGTACACTGAAATGTAACGAAAACAGCACAGGATATAAGAAATTTTTTTTTGAAAAGTAGTGGGGTTTAGAGAGCTACAATGCTCAGACTGTCTACATAGCAGCCACGGTTAGACAACACGGAATAAAAAGAAAACGAAATAAAGCAAGTAGTAGAAGGCAAAATACACGAGTTTTTGAAATCAATAATGTTAAAGTCTGTAGAGACATGTACATTAAAACATTACAGATTTCGCCAAAAAGACTAAATATGGCTTTAAGTAAACTTAAAACAAGTACGATTAAAGACAAAAGAGGTTTTAAGTGTGGAGGATGTAATAAATTGAGTGAAGAAACCAAAAATATAATTATAAATCGGATAGAAAGATTTTCTCAGTATATTTCTCATTACACAAAAATGACTGAAGCTAGCATTTTGGCACCTGACCTTATGTTAAACAAGATGTTTAATTTATACACAGTAGAGGAGCCTGATCATACAGTTGGATTCTATTCATACAAATCCACGAAAACGCTCATTTAAAGCACAAACCACTGTGAAAGACACATGCAATGTGTGTGATAGTTTTCATGCCAAAATAAAAAATGGTCACCAGGGTAGTACAGTTAAGCAGAAGCAAACATTGCAACATGATCAACATTTACTGAGCAAAAGAGGACGAAATGCAATGAAGTATGACATGGAGCTAGTAAAACAAGCGTGAAACTTGAGGCTGCAACTTACAACATGGAAAATATTTTGAGGTTACCAAAACTCATCATTAATATAGTTTATTAAAAAAGATAGTTATCTATTTATAATGAAGGAGTGCATATTGCTTATATACCTTATTGTTTTGTTTGAGAGAACCGTCGGCAGAGAAGCCCAAGAGGTAGGTTCTCGTCGTAAAAAATTTGTATGTGTATTTGACCTCAGAAACAGAGGTGGACAAAACAGCAACATAATTGTTGTACTGTTAAAAGCCATTTTAGTCTCATCTCTTATTAAACATTATCTATCTGAAATATTTGCTGCCCGGTCATGGTTTTTAGCCGAACGACACCAACTTTAGGGAAATAGAGGTCCTTAAAATACCAACTATTGCATATATACCTTGGATGAGTTTAAACAAATCATAGAGATGTGTTAAAAAAATTAATTTGTTGTCAAAATGACAAAGAACATTAGAAAGTTAAAAATAGAAGTCAAAAACAGTAAAGATTTGTAAATGGGGAGAGAGTTAGTTGGCTTTAAGCTCGAGTAGTAAAGCTTATTAAAAAATGTCCTTTTTCAATATTCATGAAATATACCCATAAAGCTGAAGAATTTAAAGAAACTAATATAAAAAAAATAATCAAAGGACGTCCAGTTACTAATACTCATATTCAGAAAAGAAATTTCTGCAAAAAATGGTTGATATTAAAAGTCTGATGGCACTCATACCAAATGATGTTAAACTAAACTTAAACACAGCAGATATTGATGATGTAGAGGCATTTGGCGAAAACGTTGATTTTATCCTTGAAACAAGAGACCAATAACTATTTTTTCAACTAAAAACTGTTACATTGTATCTAATATGTTTTATGTTTATTATGTTAAAAGATGAGTATTTGCGTGAAGTTATTAGTAAATTACTTGACCTAGTTACTGGCATAATATGACATTTCTACCATTCATTTAATTTAAAATGTTACTAGGTTTGTTTAACACACTTTGTAATTATGTCTTAATGTTAAGTCTTAAATTAGAAGTCTCAAGCAGTAGCAGAACTACAATCTTGTAGCCTAAAATAAAAGCACCTACACTGAAAATTTTTATATAATAAACCCCGAAATCCCGCCTATGTATATTAAGAAATTATGTTTCTGGTTCAGGTACCCAAGTTTATCAAAAAATAACAAAATAACTAAAGTAATATTTACAAAACAATGGCTCCATGTGACATACTAATTTGCACTAATAGATCCCAGGACCATTAACTATACCCAAAAAGATTCATATACAACATTTGCATTATCCAGATGAAACCAAGCACCATATTAATCCACAACACAAGGTGGAAAAATAAAATTACAAAAATCTATTAAAATCCGTTAAGTTAACATGTTTTTATAATGAAACTCCTAGGCAAAACTGTTAACAGCATAATTTGATTTTTCAGAATAAATAAACTTTAACTACAATTTTCTCACATTCGGTAAATGGTGGTTGGTACCATTTGGAGAAGTGCTATCCAATTATACATCTGATTTTTACTTAATACAAGTAAACTAGTTAGGTTTCTTGTTATAAGTTTTTCAAGGAAAATGAATAGAAATTTACCATGCACTAGATATTCCAGATAGTGATTAAACAATAACTACTGCTCACCTTAGATATTATAAATTAATCCGAAATAGCAAAGAATTTCCGGTAATTCGACACAACCAAAACTGCTCCATATAACAGAAAAACTAACCACAGCACAAATTTGTTAGGAATATTTAAAAATAAGTAATTTAACACAATAAAAAACAGTTAAGATTACAACAATCAAAATGCAAATTAATTTAGACCAAGAAATGATGTATCGACAATATTTAGTATTGTTTACGGTATTGCCAATCCAGAAATTGTATGTTACTGATAGTATTACCAGGGATGAAATATTAATCGATATTAAAGGTTTTTAATCAAATTTATTAGAACGTTTTCAGGTTTAAATATACAACTTTTTTGTTCTCTAGTCAGATATTAGATACACGACAAACATGGTAATATAAGCTGAAAAGATCGATTTAAATGTGAAAAAGCCAACTCTTATTTATAAACACTCAAATTTATAAAAAGGATCCTGTTATTGGGCGCCAGTGTAACATCAATTTTTTACTGTTAATTTTTACTACATATTCTGCAATAAATAATATGCAATAGATTTAAATTTACACGGGATTAAATTCCCTGGGACATCAAATGCCTTTCAAATTTTTAAGCTGGCACTTACTGTACGGTTAACCTAATCCCAGTGCATCCTTAACCTCGGTGTGACATCCAGATATCTCCTTGTTTGATTGGCGGTAGCTTTCCTATCGACAAAGCGCCGATATTTCATAAAACGGCAGAGGGATAAGGAATGAAAAGGAAATGGACCACTCCATCGACTGTCCGAACTATAAGAAACACGTCTACACTCGAGGATGACCAGTGGTAAAGTCTGTTTGTTTAGACGGATCAGTTCCCACAAGCCATCACCCTCCATTCAAGATTAAACGTTAATGTTCTCATGCGAACCGATAATCACAATGTACGTTAAGCATGAAAAATGCAATCTTTCAGTTTCCCAAACCACAAACCAATGCCTAGACTTATGTGGCAACCAAATCTGGTTTTCACATAAAGCTTATTTTAAACAATAATACTGGGGAATTCCCTGAGTGGGGTTTAAAAATCTCCGGAACCTAACTAATACAATAAGAGATAAAGCTTTTTGAAAAAAGCACAACATGTTTGAATAAGTTCATCTATTACAATTTGTAACAGTACTGGTAATAATGGTGATATCATTGGGGTTGCAAAAATTTGAAGATAGAAGGTACTTAGAAAGGAAAAATAGGTGTTATTAAAAACCAGTGTTAGTGAACTACAAAACATTTCGATATCTAAATTGCAATGTTGTTGAATGTAGTTCCATTTTACCTTTATAACACATAATTTAATCCAAAGGTATATTTGTAAATAATGAAGTAACATCCAAGGAAATTAATCTACGGTGTTCGGGAAACTGGAAACCATTATATTTATCAAGCTGAAAGATGGGAAAATTTAATCTTCCATTGATTATTCAACCACTGTAAATAGTTTCTTAATTGATATCACAAGCGTCTCATTTGAGAAGCGGAGGACGAATAGACATTTTGAATTACATTTTTTTTTATCTTTAAATTTTTTAATACATTTGAAAACTCTTGGCTTCTCCCATTTATGATGTGTTCTTGTTTGAATGGCTAGCATGCACCATTTTCTGTAAAAATCAATTTAAACTTTTGGTGTTTACTACATAAATTTTAATCTTAGATAAATTTGTACGTTATTACGTAAAAATATTACAAACCATGATCTTCAATTGATACGAATCACATTATCAAGGTTTCTACAGCTTAATTTACTACAATAAACAGATTATATGGCCAATTTACATGCACCTTTAAATCGAACAAATCTTCCATAAAAGTGTATTGGTCTTAGCAATTTCATTTTACCCATGATAGGTTGGTCAGTAATTTCTTAATGTCTTCTCAGTGCTTATACCAACACAAAAATACCCTAAAGGGTTAATTTACAAAATCATAAGACCGTGAGACATTCTATATTTTCCTTAAATTCATAAAACACTAAATACAGACTTTAAACAAATTCTACTGTAACATAACTTGTATTAAAATAATCTATAATTCTGTAAGTCACTTATAGATAGACAATAAAATTTATAAACGATTGATATAGTAACTTCAAGAATCTGAGTTGAAATTTCTTACTATTGCTCTATATTATAAAAAATCTTAACTACAACTTCTAAATCTTTAATTGGAAGAACTCTACAAAAATATCAAAAAATTTCTACAGCTACAATTATAAGGATTGAGTAGATCTCAACCACATGTTAGTCCTGCAACTAAGAATAAAGAACCTACGATATCTTCATAAAAATTCTAATTTAAAAAACAAAAGGATATGCATTCAATAATGAAACAAAAGAAATTGAAAAATATCAATTAATAACATGAAAAATCAATTCAAAAAAGAAAACTAATTATATTGTCCTATCAAATCCAATTTAAGTGGAACTGGTTAATCAAGGCTGAGATACAGCTCTTTGGCATACTTTGAATATCACTAAATAAAACTATCAATACTACAAAAATATGAAAAAAACTGCTTTACTAAATCTAAAAACAGTACAAATTTACCAATTCTTACTAAATATGTTTTTGACAAAATATTACATTATACTTTTCAAAACAAGTTCAAGTCCAAAAAAACAAATTAGTTAAAATACAATACTATCCTCAAGCAAGAAAATAGGTATAGCTTTAACAAGCATAGCACATGATTTACTACTGCATCCTATTTCACTTCTTGGGTATTAGTTACGACTGTATGACTATCACTCGAGCTTTCAAAACTTAACTGACAACAAAATTCTCACATGCAAACTCTAGTGTGGTGACTTTAGATTATTTAAACAACCAAATTCATAAACCACAATTGTAATTTAGAATCATGCTCTATATGTGGTGCCGTTATTCAATCAAAATCAAAAGTTACACTGATTTAAATTTAGAATAAAAATATTTTATTATAAAAATATTAATAAATTATTTTACTATCTATGTTTGTTTATATGACATTATTCGTATGTCAAAAGTATTTTATATTTTGACCTTTTTTGATGTAATTTTAAATTAATAATTTTTAAGTTGTTTGTTACTAATATTTAAGCATTTTGTCACCGTGGTTAATATGTGTAAAAACTAGTTATTGTGTTTGGAATGTATTCATCAAGTCCGGCAGCATATCCTAATATCTGTTATGTTCCACATGTTTATTAGATGGACTATATAATTGTAAGTAAGCATTTTATGTATTAACCAATTTTGTAGTCTTCTTACTATAGTTTTCCCGAGAAAGAAAATAAAATTTTCAATATATATATATATATATATATATATATATATATATATATATATAGACACACACACACAATCACACACCCTCACATATGCATTCACATGCACACATGCATGCATGGACACAAACAAACAAACAAACAAACAAACACACACACATACATACTCACACACACACACAAATTCATGAATCATTTTATAAATAAAATCATTAAATAGCTAAAATTTCAAGCTACAGTAGAACAGTTTTATAAAAACAGTCTTTAATAAACACAGAAAAATATACAGGAGAAAGGTTCTTACACAAACTTAATTTATACAAATGGATAACTGGCATTTAAAGTTCATCTTTCTCATCCACATCAGAAAGATCAAAATCTTCTTCTTCAATAGGTATTTGACCATCTTTTCCATCCCATGGCTCAGTCTTTACAATTTTTGGAAGATGTGCACCCTTAACAGGTGCTGTATTGCCACGACCATATGAAAGATCCCTAAAACAAAAATTATAAAACTGTTAAATTTACAAGTATACAATTTACAGTGAGAAATATAGTCATAAACATTTGAATAATTTAAGTGACAGCATTTATTTTTTATTATTACCTCTTACAATTTTTATTATATCATGAAACCTCATTATTTATAATTTATTAGTGATACCAGCAATATTTCTAAACTTTATATTTTCTTTTAAAACGCATACAAGCTGCAAATCCAAATATATTATACTGTGGAGTCAACTCAACAGCTCTGCAGTGTACGGCCTAGCAAAAATAATCACTAAAGGATAAAGCGTTTATTTTCACCACTTTGTACTTCACTACTTAGTGAATATTTTGTAATCGTACAAAAATTAAGCATTGATTGATATTAAAGATGGCAGCACAACTGGTTTTCGGCTGATCAAAACCAAAAACCAGATTTGGTAAAACCAATTTTAATAATACCGGCTTTGGTAAAATTGGTTTTCTTAAAATCAGTTTTTGGTTAAACTGATTTCAGTACATCGATTTTGGTAAAGCAGTTTTAATAAAGCAGTTCAGGCAAAACTTGCTCAAAAACCGATTGCCAAAATATTTAATCTACTTTGTTTAGATTTAGATATTTTAGCACCACTTTAGCTGGAACTAGAATACTTTATTTACAAATCTTAAGATAAAAGAACTATCAACATTGCATTAAAATGTTGGATTGCAATATACTCTTAAACGTTAATAAACTGCTCTTCAGTTTATGTTAGTGTTATATTCGCCATAAGTTACCAAATGTTTGTTATATTACCTCCTCTGCAATGGCTTTGTGCTGTTGAGAAGTTGCTGAATATATATATATATATATATATATATATATATATATATATAAGTTAAGCAGCGAAAGAGATGGCAGTGTCCTTTCACGCGAAGAGACTTGAAAAGTCGCGATATTACTTAAGATGCTTTCTTTTAAGAGGCATTATTGTGGTTCAGTTTTGTAAAATCAGAAATAGTAAACGAGTGTAATTGTGTAGGTGCACACTTTCAGAGCTGCTACAATGGTAATAAATGCAGGCTGAGAAGGTACGATAAGTACATACTGGAGACTGCCATGTGATTAGCTCAAAATTCAGCTTACTTGCCTTTGACACAAAAAGGGAGTATGGTTCTGTTATTTTTTTATGATGCTTTACAGAAAACCTATTTAACTTCATGTTCTAGTTTTTATGCGTGGCCATTGCATGCTAAATGTACAGACTCCGGTTCAAAATTAACGATGTAATATGAGTGCAAAATGTGATTATGCGATTGTTTTTCAAGTCACAATCAAGATAAATGTAAACAGGTAAAGGCACCCTGATAAAATTTACTTGATTTAATTAAGGTTGTGGAACTATGTTTGTGTAGAAACGACCAGATAAAATTTACTTGCTTTGGTTAACCCATTAGCGCCCAGTGGCAAATAAAGCTGCTATGCCTTTTTAATTTTTATTCCTATATTATACATTACCAATGTTTAATTTCATAAATATAAAACTAGTCTATCCTTACTTTCTGCAGGTAATTTACGAACAATTGCTAATTATTAAACCTAACCCTGTAATTAGAAATGAATTGTCAACAAGATCATTAGCAGTAATTTCTCTTTGACGGTATACCATAGTTCATACATTTACTTCATCTATAGAACACTAAATAAGCAAATATTACCAGACAGTGGTAGATTAGAGATTTTTTACTTGTAGACAAAAAGCTGTATCAGTACTTCATAAGAAAAAGAAACCAATGTGTCATAAAGTTGAGTGGCAAACAAGTATACCACTGAGTTCTAACAGTTGCACATTGTAAGTATTACGATTAGCACTGCATTTATCTTGTTTGTCTAGTATTTTTAGTTTTTATTTCTGAATCGGTATTTGTTGAAAAATATGGATCAAAATTTGTAAGTACTACTTCGTTTATGTAAAAAATATTTAGTTTTTTTACTATACCTAGATATACTCGTGGACGTGATGAAAATGGCCTATTATTACATGAGCTTATAGAGAAATTAGAAAATGTGAACGACAATTACAATATTCCAGATTAAATTATTATAGAACCACCTACTGAAGAACCGAATGCAGAAACAGATAAAGATTCAGATCAATCTGAAAACAAAGTTTCCGGTAATATGGATCACCTACCTAAGAGGATGTTATTAGCTCTGTGTTCAAATAACAAACAAAATCCTGAAAGTAACAATGAAAATAATTTGGTATGTGAAGCTTCAACATCCACGTCAGCAGTGTCTTTACCAAGACAAGCGGTCAAAAGAAAAAAGATTGCATACGTTAGAAATTGGATTGCAGGAGATGGATCAAACTTACAACTACCTAACATTTCAAACAATGACCGTATGGACGATACTGTTCTTTTGGAATTGGTAAACACTCCCTTTGATGCTTTTGAAATATTTTCAAATGATGAATTTCTTGAAGTTATAGTACGTGAAACCAACTTATATGCTGGCCAAAAAGATTGTCACAGTTTAAAGGTTAATAAAAATGAAATAATGGTAGTAATTGGCATCATGTTGTACTCCGGATATCATATTTTACCAAGTAAGTAAATGTACTGGAAAAACGATACAGATTGTCGTTCACCTATAATTATGAACCCTATGAGGTGAAATGAATTTGATGACATACTGCGACACCTACACTTTTCTGACAATTCAAAAACTGACAACAATGACAAACTGTATAAAGTGCAACCAATTTTTGATTTTCTAAATAAATCATTCAAACTACTACAGATAAGTGGCTGCTGCAATATAGATAAAAGTATTGTACCGTATTATGGCTATCATGGTGCTAAACAGTTTATTCGAGGAAAATCAATAAGGTTTGGTTATAAATTGTGGTGTATAGCAAATTCAAATGCGCATCTTTACCATGCGGAACCATACTGTGGTACACACACTTGTTTGCCCAAAACCGACTATGGACAAGGTGGCAATTTAGTTCATGGTCTTGCTGGACATGGCAAATTTAAAGGTACAAAAATATTTTTTGACAATTTGTTTACATCAGTTGGTTTGCTCGAAGAACTTAGCAAGCAGTCTTACAGTCGTACTAAACACTTACGCACAAATCGTGTTAGTAAGGATATGAATTGGACAGAAAAATTTAATTTTTGAGGGCAACAACATGGGTCATATAAAAGTTTGATATTCAACAACTTACTTGTTGTTCATTAGAATGACAACTCAGTTATAACAGCACTTACAAACTGCATCCCTCTGTATCCCACGTCAACAGCCACTCGTTACAATCACACTGAAAAATGAAGCATTAAAGTAAACGTTCCAGATCTTATAGCAGCATATAATAACAATATATGGACGGAGTTCACCTTTCAGACCAATTTCTGGCAACATACCGAACAAATATAAGAATAAAAAAATAGTGGTGGATATTTTTTAGTTGGGTTCTGGATATTAGTTACAGCTAGGGCTGGTTACTGTGATATTTATATTGTCTTCTTTACTTTGTTATTGGGGTTTTTCCTCAACATACGTTTTTCTCCTGGTAGTGTGGGAGATGTGAGGTTATGTTATGTTTTGTGACCACGTTGATGATTCCTTTTTTGATACAATAAATGTTTTGTAATTCTTTAATTTCAAAACCTGATTATATATACTAGCACAGTTACTTTGCCACAGAAAAGGAATGACACTGTTGCTTCTTGATTTTCGACGCCAATGTGTTCTTCACTAATTACTGAGGTATGGAACAGAACTTTCTAAGCAAGGACAACCATCGAGATCCCTAACATTAGTAGTTTTGATCAAAAACCTTGCGCTATCCTACTTTTTGTATTTTCCATACTATTACCTGTTACCATAAATAATACAATTGTTTTTCCCACTGTATAGTATCACTGACTTATTACAACCTTAGTATTCATTTTATTTTGTCTTTTTTAAATTATACTGTTATCGTTTTCTTTCATTAATCTTCATTTGATATTTTTATTTACTTACAGAATTCAATAGTTTAAATCGTTTATTCCTATATCTTAATCACTATATTAAAATTCTCATAAACATTGCAAATTGCTTCCTAAGCTTAAAAAGCTCTTAGAGGCCGTGTGCGGTCTTCGTTTTAAGTAATGGACTAGTTTCATATATGTGATCGATCAGTGTAAAATTTAAGTATGAATTTAAACTTGACGCTCGAATTTCATTTGTGAAAAATCTGGCAATGGCATCATGTTTGATTGTAAATATGCCAGAATAATGGATGGAGGCTGTAACACTTTAGTTCCATATTCGTTAAATTTATTTTGATTTTGAATTTTACATTAAAGTAGATGCGAAAGTAATTAATTATTAAGCAAATGAGTGTGTTATGGTATTCCATGTGGACAAGAAAAAATAACATACACAGCGAAAATAACCCGCACGAAGTACCACAACAAAAAAAAGAATAAAAAAAATGCTATGCAAGCTAGAAAGTTCTAGAGCAGGGTGGGTCACAAAAAAAAGAAAACCTCAAGACAGAAAATTTATTTACTGAACCGTTTATAAAAAATGTTACAAAAAGGAAAACCAACCCACAGTTTAATACAATTTCTTAAATACTTTATATTCACATAAAACAAAAAATAAAAACAATAAATATATATACATATATATTTTATAAGAATTGATTACGGTTACTGAGGACTGAAGTATATAAATTAAAAATTAGAAACTTGGGTTATATGCTGACGTTACGTAAAATTTATTCACATTATCACAGCTTAATACTTAAATAATTTATTTTTACATATATTGTTGTGATATAGTTGCAATAACCTGGTGCCCCTTTTTGTGAAATTTATATATTAAAATTTGCTCCTTGACAGATTTTTCTTTATTTTTAATTTTGAATTGCCTAGGCTAGCTCAGCTTTTACCACGCACGGGGCTTGCAAAAATACAACAAACAAAGTTTTTATATTTTTAACCTTCTACCTATACTTCCTGTTTTCTTTTAAACCAAAAACACCATTGAGGAAAATTATTATAATGTTCTCAATATTTACAATTTATGAAATGTTTAAGCATTATCTAAATATGACTTCCTTTGTAATAATTGAATTAAATAATTTCAATAATCATCATCTCGAGAAGTTAATCAAAAAGTCATCAAAAATTTCCCTTATTATTTATTATAAAAAGTCCTCTGAACGTTCATTAAACTTCATGTAATGTATATGTAATTTGTAACGTGTACCAAACGATTTATGTTGACTCTCACATCAAGTTTATGTACGCAAAGTTTTAAAATATTCAAATAAATAAAGATCCCCAAATAAATGTTAACTTAACTTCACAACAAACATATACAGATTGCTAGCCTGTTGTCTCCCATTTTAAGCAGCTCCTGCACCAACTGCTCTACCGACTTCCGCTTACTGATTTAGTATCGTCCCAACATTGAAACCAAATCTGCTTTCGATATAGTCTGCATTTGTAGCTTCCTCCAATTAATTACAGCATTTAATGCTTGAGTTAAATACTCTTAAAAACTTCCACATTGGATCTGATAATTTAGCATTTCATCAAAGTCCTAATCATTATTTCTTCAGGTTTCCTAGGAGTTCTTTAGAGTCGTTTTTCAGGATTAAACAACGAAACCAAAAATTTAATTATTCACTAGCACCATCGTACAATTAATTATTTATAAAATCACTTCAAATACTTTTCACGTGAATATTTTTACTTAAGCGTCATGGACTAAGCCTCTACTCATGATGAACTGATTTGTTTACAAAGCGGGTTCTATTTAAATGAATTGTTTATCTCTCGACAAGCGCATAGTTCATTTATTTCGCTGTCTACATGATCCTTTAATACCATATATTGGTTATTTCTGTGGCTTTTCCTATTCTACACAAGTCTTTTCTCACATAGCCTTTCGAGTTGATATATAGTTTCTATAGGATTTCTGGTTTTAAAGCTTACGTAAATTATTGTTTGTACAAGCAAAATTTGTTGAATTTTGCTTTTAAAACCATGTTTATTTGTTATGCTATCAGGTGTTGTCTTTTCCTTTCTAGTCACATACACAAAATATAATTTATATATTAACTTCCATGTGTTTTCTATTACGCATTATTGAAACCACTTGTTCAATTGAGCTCTTAGTGTGGCGATGATGCATTATTGATGCGCACTGCGTTTCAACTACCGTTCATGTCGCCTTATTACTTGCCAAATCGTTTCTTGAATCAAATCTTCTAAAGTATTTATTGTTTCTTAAATTAATTGTGACTACTGCTTATATACAGGGTGCTGTCTATAACTTTCCTGCCTAATCTTATTAATTCTTATTTTCTTCATAGAAGTGTCTGGTTTTCGGCCCCCACGTGTTGTTTTAATGACGTGTCGTATATTAGGTGTCCTAACTACCTCTAATTGACCTTATTAACACAGCAATATATATATATATATTGTTGTGATATACTCCTTTGAATGCGGGAACTGGGTCCTTTCAACAAAAAAAATTCTAGTCCCACAGATTGGGCGTCATAAACGGCTGTGATTCTCTTTTCGCCTCGGCTGCTCACCTAATTTTATAAACCTCCTCATTCATAAAATTAAACAACACATTCCTACCACAAACATCAACGTTAACTCTATTTACATCAATATTCAGAATACATTAAATTCTCAAATTAAATTTCAGCATAAAATTCAGTTTTCAAAAAAATTTCAAGATTAATTTTATTATCATTTTAATGTGCATCCAGAATTAAAGTCCTTGTTGGATGCCTACTAATTAATATAACAATATAAGCAGACCGAGTCTGAGTATAAAGGAGCATCTACCACCCCTTTACGTTAATTAACCAGGTTCGTCTAATTGAGCTCAAAGACATACCCAAATTTTCATCATATTCCCGAACATCAAAACAAAATACCCCTTTTAGTTAAACAAGCAAATTTCCTCTTAAAATTAAACTTTTATGGTTAGTATAATTTCACTAATGTCCATTTACAGTAAATCAATTATAAAGTCATTCAATACACACAAAATGTCAAACAAAATAGCATAATTTACCTGAAGGTTACTGTCCTCGTAGCTTCAAAGTATCGTTTCTTTAGTTAATCACACCATTCAACAGGATTATATTTACGTCTTCTGATTCTTTACGCTTTTAAAATTTTCTCCATCACCATCCATTCAAAGTCGTTTCTGGGCCTTTCCGGAACTCATCTGTGTTTATCTGACCCTTGTTTCATGGATCCAGACACGTATTTGAACCATTTAATTATTAACACCCCGAAAAATAGCAAAGAAATTCATGCGTCTGTCACCAATATACGCCAAAACTGCCTACTTTTGTGTATACATTCGTCGTTGTAAATTTTGCTAATTGGTACAGTGAAACTAAATTTTATTACCTTGTATCTAAGTGCACTGCAGTACATTCATGTTAGCACGTAAATAACAAGCTATTTTGAATCACTAAAATATACGAGCAAAATTTTAAATTATTTTATCAAACTAAAATGCACTGTTTAACATCTTCAATCAAGTCGCGTATGTACGAGCTTTTAACGCATCGAATCGTCAAAAGTCTAAGAGGGTTTGTTTATATTCATCTCGGTATATATAGCAAAAAGCC
Source organism: Platerodrilus igneus (assembly GCA_036346225.1). Lineage (NCBI taxonomy): Eukaryota > Metazoa > Arthropoda > Insecta > Coleoptera > Lycidae > Platerodrilus > Platerodrilus igneus. Next base: position 1,513,429 of record JARFIW010000221.1, on the reverse strand, counting down.
TGTCTGTCGGTCTGTTCCCCAAAACGGGTAATTCTAAAGAATTTCTCATGCCATGTTCCCAGTCTGTCGCTCGCACGTCGTTTTTTACGAATTTTCACTCGCCCCATTTAAATCTCAGAAAATTTCCACACGGCACACAAGCATGTCCGAGAAAAACTAATTAATTTTGTACAGAAATTGTTGTTCTACCTCTGATATTTGCATCCTATTTTCAACCAATTGTGACCCTCGTGACGTTGTTTAAATCCCGCCTTTTACAATATGTGTCTTTGCTTGACGCATTTTCTCTTTCCTTCTCTAACTTGTTCGTATTGGTGCAAATTGATATTCTTTATTATCGATTATTTTAGTCCACATGGAGTGTGAAATAACCCAGCTTTAGCAATTCTCGTAACTATTATGCGACGTTTTCCCCAAGATTCTTTGAAACATTAATTATCTGCAAACTTTACGCCGAATGTGACATTTAAACTACGCAGGTGTTCAAAATAATATTAATTCTCAGAGCCTTATTCCGTGGTATTTTAATCTTGGATTTTCACAAGTTTTATAGGTATTATATGTTACTAACGGTTTAATTAACTCCAATTAAATTGATTTCTATCCTTTCATTTTTAGCGAATACAACTTAAATATTAATTGTTATGTGTACACTTTGTTTAATACCGGTTACTCAAAATAGGGTTAATTAATATAAACTTTGCACGTAATTTCCATTTGTTTAGAATAATTACATTACACGCAGAGCTTTTCAATACTGCTTCTTTTGATATAAAGCGTCTTATAAATAATTTAAATTTCTTAATTTTACTGAGACGACCGAATTTATTTATGCTTAATGGTTTTAATAAAGCGTATTATCTAATAATATTCATTATACACGGTGATTAAAATTATTTGATGCGATTATTTAATCTTCTACCCTGGTCTAAATATGAGTATTTTCCCCTATTTGAATACAAATAATCCCACTTATTTGAATGCAAATATAAAGCATTTAGACAAAAAATTACAAAAAATTGCCTATCTCTCTCACCCTTATCTATCTAACTTACCTAACTTATCCAACCCAAAAAATATTTACATCTATCCTATATCCCTATCCTATTCCTAACTCTCACCTAATCTTATAAACTGAAATTATCCCTAACTTCATCCTACTTATCCATCTAATCCTATATACATCCTATATACCTATCCTATTCCTAACTTTTAACTAATCTTCACTATACTTTACTTCATCCTACCTAATCCTATATACCTATCCTATTTCTAACTTTATTCCTAACTTTTAACTAATCTTCACTATACTTTACTTCCCCCTACCTAATCCTATATGCCTATCCTACTCTTCTATCTACACCTATTCTATCCCTATCCTATTTAAATCTAACTCTCTTCTTGACCCTCCAAGTCTTTCTTCTTACCATCCTAATACTCTTCATCCCTATCTCTCCCCCTTCTATATCTACACTTAACATCCCTGTTATCTCACATACCATAAACTTATCATCCCTATTATCCTGACTCTTACATATTGCTTCTTCTTCATGCCCTACACTTGTCTGTTTCTCATTTATTATTGTTTCCCTTTCTGCCAACAAACCAAACGATACTACTTTAAAATTATCAAATTTTCCTCTACGGAAAATCCTCTGTACCTGCTAGAATGCTTGTGTAATGGAATCCGCCAGAATGAATCCCTTTAAATCTACTTGATTAAAACAAACTTGCCATCTTTACTTAATTTCGCCTTCACCTGCTCCTGATATGCTGCTTCTACCCCACTACTTCTGCATGTTTTTGTATTAAAGCTTGAACCTCTACTTTCCTTTCCTCTGGACATCTTATCGTGTTGATCTGTTTTACTTCATCATCCTCTACCTCTATTACATTAATACTAAACCCCGTGTCATCCTCTGTGACTTCATAACTGCCCTTCCATGGCACTACCCTATCCTTAATCCTTATTACCTTCCTTTCCATATCTATCAAAACCCCTAACTTCATCATACAGTCAACACCTAAGATGCTCTGAAACTTCAGTCCAGGTACAATTACAAACTCCTGTTCACAGCTAAAACCTCCTATATCTATCCTAAGCACCACAACACTATTTACTACAGCAAACTTCTTTTTATTTGAGCTACTAAATGGCTACGCTTTATAGGCATAATTCTATCACAAACCTTATCCCTAATTTTGCTGACGAATTCCTCCGATATTAAACTCGCCTCTGCCCCTGTATCAAGTAATACTTCTACATTATTCTCAAAAATTTCTAAATTAATAATTGGCAAACATAATTTTTCCTCAGTTTCTGGCTCTACTTCCTCCTCAATTTTGAAAAATTCACGTGGATGTTCGTATACATTTACACAGAAATCTAGTGGTCTGTCACGTTCTAAAAATCCTGTCTCATCCTGTTTTCCGTGCTTGGTCCTGGTTGTCCTTCTACAACCTGTGCGTACGTCCTCCTCGTGTTAATATCCGTGTCCCTGTCTCTATTCGGCGTGCTGGTCACAGTCCCGTTTACTTCCGGTAAACTGTTCTGTCGCGTGTAACTAGGTCTTGGCGTCGGTCCCCTAGTCGCACTATTACTTCTGTATTCCTGTCCTCGTCGTTCCCAATTCGGTCGAAAATTTCTGTTGTAGTCAGGCCGTCTCGGATAATTCGGTGTCCTGTTGTCAAACCTAACTGTGTTAACGTTTCGTTCTCGTATCTCTCTTGTCCGTCCTACACATACATCGTCATATCTCTGCAAATACTCTAAAAATGTCTCCCGTTCTGTGATGTTTTGTAAGGCCACGTGTTGTCTAATTTCCAGTTCAAAATGTCGTGATAGGTACTTGATTATCTGTCTGTCCGTCAATGGTGGATTCAGTTGTTTGGCCACACTGTATTTGCGGATGGCATATTGCTCCTAGAACCTGCAAACTCTCCCTTAAATTTTCCTGTAATCAAGTCGTCCCTAATCTGATCCTGTTTGTGATCACTCCAGTAATGTTGTAAAAATTTGTTTTCAAAGTCCTGATACGTGTCTATGTCCTGTCCTACTAAATTGTACCATGCCTCCGCATTGTCCTTTAATAAAGCCTTTATCGTATTTAGTTTAGTCTGTTCGTCAAATAAATTTCCCACTAGATTTCTTACACTATTAATAAAAATTTGTGGATTTACCCTGTTATCGCCATAAAACTTCATGTGTTGGTCCAATGATACTCCACCTATAGAAAATCTGGGACCATCCCCCGTTAAATTTGACATGTTGTATTTGATACCACTAACTTCGCGTTCTACCCTGCCTAACTGATCCCTACATGAGTCCGTTACTTCAGTCATTTTTACGTTTATTTCTTCTTCACAGAAAATGCGTACTTCGGACCTTAAATGTCCCATTTCCTGTCGAAGACCTGTAATATCACGCTCATTTTTTTCAACCCTATTTTCAACTTCCCCCATCTTTACGGTAAGACTATTTTTAAATTCTAAAACTTCTTGATTCGTCTTATCTATTTTCCGACTAATTTGCTCAAACTTACGATTCGATTCCTCACTCATTTCTCTAATCTCTTCTAACTTCCTGTTCGATTCTTCCCTAGCTCTATTAGATTCATCGTTCATCCTATCTAGCATTCTCATTATCATCTCGTTTCCTTGATCCCCTGATTCCGTCCTCGACTGATCTCTACTGCCTCCAGCTTCTTCCATTTTCGAAATTTTCTCACACAATGCACTATCGTCACTTCCAATTTCCACTCCTTGACTCCTTAACCACTCCTTTCTCTGCATACGTTCTAATCACTCACACACACTCTAAAATACTCTTAAATTTATACACACACAAAAACTCTCTCTCTCAGATCGCCAGTTTCCTGGAATAAAATAACAAAATTTTTATTTGGAACTCGAGCCTCACTTTTGGGTCGCCAAGAATGTTGTGATATACTCCTTTGAATGCGGGAACTGGGTCCTTTCAACAAAAAAAATTCTAGTCCCACAGATTGGGCGTCATAAACGGCTGTGATCCTCTTTTCGCCTCGGCTGCTCACCTAATTTTATAAACCTCCTCATTCATAAAATTAAACAACACATTCCTACCACAAACATCAACGTTAACTCTATTTACATCAATATTCAGAATACATTAAATTCTCAAATTAAATTTCAGCATAAAATTCAGTTTTCAAAAAAATTTCAAGATTAATTTTATTATCATTTTAATGTGCATCCAGAATTAAAGTCCTTGTTGGATGCCTACTAATTAATATAACAATATAAGCAGACCGAGTCTGAGTATAAAGGAGCATCTACCACCCCTTTACGTTAATTAACCAGGTTCGTCTAATTGAGCTCAAAGACATACCCAAATTTTCATCATATTCCCGAACATCAAAACAAAATACCCCTTTTACTTAAACAAGCAAATTTCCTCTTAAAATTAAACTTTTATGGTTAGTATAATTTCACTAATGTCCATTTACAGTAAATCAATTATAAAGTCATTCAATACACACAAAAATGTCAAACAAAATAGCATAATTTACCTGAAGGTTACTGTCCTCGTAGCTTCAAAGTATCGTTTCTTTAGTTAATCACACCATTCAACAGGATTATATTTACGGCTTCTGATTCTCTACGCTTTTAAAATTTTCTCCATCACCATCCATTCAAAGTCGTTTCTGGGCCTTTCCGGAACTCATCTGTGTTTATCTGACCCTTGTTTCATGAATCCAGACACGTATTTGAACCATTTAATTATTAACACCCCCGAAAAATAGCAAAGAAATTCATGCGTCTGTCACCAATATACGCCAAAACTGCCTACTTTTGTGTATACATTTGTCGTTGTAAATTTTGCTAATTGGCACAGTGAAACTAAATTTTATTACCTTGTATCTAAGTGCACTGCAGTACATTCATGTTAGCACGTAAATAGCAAGCTATTTTGAATCACTAAAATATACGAGCAAAATTTTAAATTATTTTATCAAACTAAAATGCACTGTTTAACATCTTCAATCAAGTCGCGTATGTACGAGCTTTTAACGCATCGAATCGTCAAAAGTCTAAGAGGGTTTGTTTATATTCATCTCGGTATATATAGCAAAAAGCCTGTCTGTCGGTCTGTTCCCCAAAACGGGTAATTCTAAAGAATTTCTCATGCCATGTTCCCAGTCTGTCGCTCGCACGTCGTTTTTTACGAATTTTCACTCGCCCCATTTAAATCTCAGAAAATTTCCACACGGCACACAAGCATGTCCGAGAAAAACTAATCAATTTTGTACAGAAATTGTTGTTCTACCTCTGATATTTGCATCCTATTTTCAATCAATTGTGACCCTCGTGACGTTGTTTAAATCCCGCCTTTTACAATATGTGTCTTTGCTTGACGCATTTTCTCTTTCCTTCTCTAACCTGTTCGTATTGGTGCAAATTGATATTCTTTATTATCGATTATTTTAGTCCACATGGAGTGTGAAATAACCCAGCTTTAGCAATTCTCGTAACTATTATGCGACGTTTTCCCCAAGATTCTTTGAAACATTAATTATCTGCAAACTTTACGCCAAATGTGACATTTAAACTACGCAGGTGTTCAAAATAATATTAATTCTCAGAGCCTTATTCCGTGGTATTTTAATCTTGGATTCTCACAAGTTTTTATAGGTATTATATGTTACTAACGGTTTAATTAACTCCAATTAAATTGATTTCTATCCTTTCATTTTTAGCGAATACAACTTAAATATTAATTGTTATGTGTACACTTTGTTTAATACCGGTTACTCAAAATAGGGTTAATTAATATAAACTTTGCACGTAATTTCCATTTGTTTAGGAATAATTACATTACACGCAGAGCTTTTCAATACTGCTTCTTTTGATATAAAGCGTCTTATAAATAATTTAAATTTCTTAATTTTACTGAGACGACCGAATTTATTTATGCTTAATGGTTTTAATAAAGCGTATTATCTAATAATATTCATTATACACGGTGATTAAAATTATTTGATGCGATTATTTAATCTTCTACCCTGGTCTAAATATGAGTAATATATATATATATAAATTTTCTTTTCTTGGGAAATAGTTCATTTATTAACATTTATTCTTCTCACTTAAATAATATACAATACTAACATAACGCGTTTCGGTTATCATAAACCTTCGTCACATGTAATTAAAATACCTGTAAATTTCTAATTACACGTCAAGGTTTATGATAACCAAAACGCGTTATGTTAGTATTGTATATTATTTAAGTGAGAAGAATAAATGTTAATAAATCACCTATTTCCCACGAAAAGAAAATTTTTATACTATTAAATAAAGGTCAAGAAATATCAAAATAATATATATATATATATATATATATATATCGATGGGATAAGAAGTCACGAGAGGTTATTGAAACCCAAATTCTACAAATAATTCCCACCAAGATATAAAAAATCCAGAAAAAATAGAAATTTTCAAAAATTCATGGTTAAACCCTGTATAATACAAGCGTACTTTTATTCATTGCTGTACAAGCAAAAAAATGCAATTGCGCGTGCATAAATGATCACCCTGTAATATAAACGTATTGTAAATAAATAGCAAATAATGTAAGCTGTATAGTAATAAAAAATGCCCTCTCCAAGCATAAAAAATTAATAATTTTGTGCATTTAAAATCCTAATTTTAATCTAAACACACGTTTTACCGTGAAAACAAGTATTATTCTATAGAATAGCATGTCGTTTGAATTAAAAAGCAATTAAGGTTTAAATTAATTAGCCTTTGTAAAAACATTTTAAATAAAACATGTTCTCATATTTTCGAGACGAATTAAGAAAAATATGTTAATTTCGTATGAACTATTTAATAAAGAAACGTTCCAAGAAGCGACCAGATCATTAAAAAACCTATAAAATCCCTAAAATAACCGATAAAAAGTGATTACCTTTCGCATTAATGTGCGACGCCACAATAACCATTTATGTGTTAGAGTAGGACGAACTGCACGCGCCACTGTTATAAATTGATGCTAATGAGGTAATAAAACGCGGCGATTTTAGACAATGAGTTTTTCTGAAAAACCTTGCATCATTATGGTGTAAAATATTCCTTACCATACTAGTAGGTTCGAGAAACTAGATAATTTTGTATATAAAAGGAAGCGTTTATTAAATAGATTCATTCATAAATTCAACCGGGAAATGTCTCATTGAGAAAAGAATTTCAAAGCTATTGTATTAAGATATGCAGAACGCATATCGTAAATAATATTTATTGTAACAGTGAATAAAGAAGTTAATTTTAACGTAACCTGCATAAAAATAGAAATTATTAAATGTAATTATATAAACTGAAGAGGGGAAAACTCTTCAATATAAAGCTAGTTTTTTTTTCACTTTTATCTGCTTCCACCTTTACCGTTATTAGCGGAGGTTGGAAGTATTATTTATAATCTATGCTACAATATATGTTTATCTTTGTAGGTTTTATATACGATGTAGGATATCTATGTCTTTAAGATAGTTCAGCAGTGGTTCAATATTGAGTGTGTCTCAGGATAATTTGTACATCTTGTTGTATGTTGTATTTGCGTATATTTTGTTGATATTTTTCACAATTCGTTAGGATATGCTCTACTGTTAGGTTTGTTTTACATTGTTCACATATAGGTTGAGCTTCTTTTGTCATCAAGTAGTTGTGTGTATATGCAGTGTGTCCTATTCTTAACCTTTTAATATTATTTGTTGTCTTCTTGATTTTGGGATATGTGCATACGGTTCGGTTTTTGGTTTTAGTTGTCTAAGCTTGTTATTTTGAGTGTTCTTCCAGGTTTCTCCCCATTTTTTGTCTATTTTGCTTGAGATAATTGTATAGATGTCTGTTATTGGAGTTTTGACTTGGATGTTGGTATTAGTTATTTGTTGTTTGGCTAATTTATCTAATGCTTCGTTTCCTTGGATTCCAACGTGGGCTGGAGATCAAATCAGTATTATTTCAGTGTCGGTTTCTTCTGTTGTTTTGCGTATAGCATCATGTATGTTGTTCGTTATTGGATCTGTTGTGTACCATTTTTCGAGTGATTTAATAGTGCTTAAAGAGTCTGTGCATATTGCATATTTGGTGTGTATTGGGTTTGATGTTATGTCTTGGATGGTTGTTAAAATTGCTACTTTTTCGGCTGTATAACTGCTGCTATATGGATGTAGTGTTATTTGGATTTGTTTGTCTTGACCAAGTACAGCCGCAGCTACTTGTTGTAGTTTTTTGGCCCATCTGTGTAGATAAATTCATGTCTCTTGTATTGTTCCTTTAGTTCTTTAAATCGTTGATGATACTGAGCTTTGCTTGTATGTTTTTTTTGAATAATTTGATAGTGATACATATGTCGTTATATGTTCCATGGTGGGAAATTAGGTAAATATTGTGGAAGGATTTCAGGTAGGGATAGTTTTAGTTTTTTCATTATGTTTTTTATGTGTACGACTGTTGGAGTACTGGTATCTAACCTTGTATTATATGGTTTAATTTTGAAGATGTCATGGTTTGCTTTTATTTTCTGGTTTGATGCTAGTTTTGCAATATATTTTAGGTTCAATTTATTTCTTCTTATATCTAAAGGTGGTATATTTGCTATGCATTGTAGACTATTGACTGGGCTTGTTCTGTAGGCACCTGTTGCTAATTTGAGAGGTGTTTTGAATTGTGTGTAACTGATTTATATTATAAGGTTTGGCAGTGCTGTATATGCTACAACTGTAATCAAGTCTTAATCTGATGGTAGTTGTGTATATCTTTAATAGCTGTTTTGTGTGCATTCCCCAATCTCGGCTTGAGAGCATTTTAAAGATACTTATTTTTTTGTTGTAGTCCTTTTTTAATTCTGCTGTGCTTTCTCCATGTTAATTTCTTATCAAAGTAGATGCCTAAAAATTTGATGTTATCTGTATATTCTATTTAGGATTTGTTTATTAGAAGTTTTGGATCCATATGTCGTTTTCTTTTTCTGCAAAAAATTTATTGCTTTTGTTTTTGTGGATGAGAATGTGAAACCTATTTCTTTTGCCTATTTTTCTATTTCTGTTATGTTTTGTTGTAGATTTGTTTGTATTGTGTTGATGTTTTTGCCTTTGTGGTATAATACGATGTCATCAGCAAAAAGCAGCATTTGTGTTGATTTCTTCACAATTTTTGTTATTTTGTTTATTATTAGAAGAAATACTGTGGGAATAAGTACTTCCCCTTGTCGAACTCAATTTTCTTGCTTTCTAGGTTCTGATAGGCATCCATTTGTTTTGAGTTGGAAAAAGCGGTTTTCCAGGAAGTTTTTTATGTAGCGTAGTATTTTTCCCTGTATGTTATGTTCTATTAGTGTTTGTATTATCGCATATTTCCATGTGGTATCATATGCCTTATGTAAGTCTAAGAATATTGCCACTAGATGTTGTTTAAGTTTGAACGCTTTTTCTATTTCTATTTTTAGTTTAAGTGTTTGATCTGTTGTTGTTTTGCCTGTCATAAAACCTGCTTGGGTATTGCTTAAAATGTCATTATTTTCTATATACCACATTAGCCTTTTATTTACCATTTTTTGCATTATTTTTGATAATACATTTTACAGTGCTATGGGTCGATAGTTTGCTGGGTTTTTGTATCTTTTGATGGTTTTAATATTGGTATTGTGATGACTTTGTTCCATTCTATAGGGTATACATTGTTGTTCCATATGAAGTTATATATGTCTAATAGGTGTTTCTTATTTTCATCTGGTAGGTGTTTGATCATTTCTGGAATTATTTGGTCTGGCCGTGAACTTTTTTTGTTTTTTTGTTGTGAAATATTGTTTTCTAGTTGGTCTATTATAAAGGATTTGTTTAATGGGTTCTTTTGTTCTTCAATTTTGATAATTTGATTGTATTCTGTATTTGTTTTTATTGTATTGAACTCTTTATTATAATTTCAATTGCTTGATATTTTGGCAAATTCGTCTGCTATTTTTTCTGCTATTTCTTGAGGCTCTAAAATAATTTTGATGGGTCTTATGAATATTACATCTGTTGCACGTGGGATGTCACTTATACCTTTAATTGTTTTTATTTTGTTCCAAATTTGGTTATCAGACATATCACAGATTATGGAGGAAATATAGTTTTCCCATGCTTTTTTCTTGCTATGTTTTAATGTACGTCTGCTAATAGCTTTTGTTCTTCTAAGTTCTATTTGGTTTTCTATGTTTTAGTTTTTCCGATATTTGTAGAGTGTTCTTTTATTGTCTTTGCTTGCTTTTTAGCATTCCTTATTCCACTCTGGTACTATTTTTTATTGTTTCTATTAGACAACTTGAATGTTTGTTTGGCTGTTTTTATTATGTCTTGACTAAAAGATTCTATGATTTCGTTTATGTTTTGGTTTATGCTTAAATATTGTGTTTTTGGTATTGTTAGATAGCAATGTTTGGAATTGGGGTCACTTATTCTCTTCTATTCTCCATTTTGAGTATGATGTATGGGGTTTGAAGTTTGTATGACTTTCTTGTGTGCTAATAAGTATAGGAAAATGGTCACTACCATATAAATTTTGAATTACTTTCCTTTCTGGATTTGGTGTAATTTTTGGGTTGCAAATCGTTAGGTCCATATTTGAAAATGTACATGATTTTGAGCAAAAATGTGTTGTTGAGTTATCATTTAGTATGATGAGATTGTTTTCGTTTATTATTTTCTCTATCATTTTTCCTCTTTTGTCGGTTTGTTGGGAACCCCATATTATATTGTGCCTGTTTATGTCACCTAGTATAATGATTGGAGGGGGTAACTGTTTTAATAGATGTTCAATGGACTCCTGATTGCAGTTTGGTTGTGGTGGTAGATATATATTACATAAGGTTACTTTAGTTTTATTAAGTGTCAAGATTCTTATAGCTATTGCTTCTAAGTTTGTTGTTAGGGCTATTTTCTCTATATGTTTTTGTTGTTTACTAGAATTGTCACCCATCCGCTAGCTATTTATGTGTTTAGTCTGTCGTTGCGATATTGTATAAAATTGTATGTATTTATGTTTTGATGTACTTTGAAGCATGTTTCTTGTAAGCATATATAATGAGGTTGTGTTTCTTCAATTAGTTTTTGGAATTCTGCTTTATGAGATTGAAGTCCCTTGCAATTCCATTGTTCATGTTATTGATTATCGACTGAGAAATCGAACATTTCTGACTCAATTTGTTGTTCCTGCATTGTTTTAGTTATTCTTGTTATTGTTGTTTTTATTTTTTGTCATCAGTATTGTTTTGGATTTCATGCATCATTTGTGTAAGTTGGTTTGTATCTTTGGTATAGTTTTTACTTAATTGTAGTATTTTTTGTGTTCCGATCGTGTTTTCTAGAAAGTCCTGAAATTCATCGAATAAGATAATGTAATTGGCTGGATTGCCTTTTATTGTATTGCGTTTTGGGGATTCAGTTTGTTCCAAGTCCTTTTTTTTAGTTGTAGGATCCTTGTTTTGTTTTTTGTTTGTCCATTTGGTTTGTGATAAATTCGACAATGTTGATTCTTAAATGGTTTCTTGTTTTTCTTTTGTGTTGCTTCTCTTATTTGATGTTCAATGTAAGTTTCATTTAGTTCTTCTGTACGTGTGTTTTCAGAGGACTGATTTGGTCTTTTATTATTTATTGTCTCATTAAGATTTGTCATTTGTTCAGGTTGTTTTGTTTCACTCTGTATATTGTGTTCCTCACAGTTTGAGGTCGAATGACTGGTTTGTTAACATGTGTAGCAATATGCTTCTGTAGATAAGAATAGTCTGTAGGAAGTTTCTTCAAATAACACTATTATTGATTCTGGGATGTTTAAATTTGCTGTTTGTTTAACATAGATTTGTCTACGCAAGCTTAGGATGTGTTTAAATTTTATTTCTGATAATGTAGCTTTTATAAATTACATTGTGTATTATGGATGGGCTAACATTAGAAATAACCATCCTTACGGTCGGCGTTAGTAATTTACGTATTTCCACTTCTGTATTATTCACTGTTATTTTAGGATGATTATTAACAAGCTGGTTGGCGTCTTCTTTTGTAGTTAAATAAATGCAGATCCGGTTGTTTGCTATTCTTCACAACAACTTCACAACAAACATATACAGATTGCTAACCTGTTGTCCTTCGTTTGAACCAACTACTGCACCAACCATCAACCGAACATCCGTACATTATGACTTTACATTACATCCAACGTACAAGTGAAATACTACATCCAGTATACGGGCGCCAAATTTCCAGCATGTTAAATTTTTAGAGAAGTTTTGTAAAAGCTAAATATATCATTTAGCAAAAATTAGGGTGGACGTCCTTTGGCTGCAAAATATACAATAATATACAATTTTGGTTCAACGTTTTTACAGCATAGGTACTGCGTTCGTCGGGTGTATATCAAAATCGTATATCTAGCAGTCATGGTATTCACAACCACACGTCTGGAGAAGTGGCAAAGTTGTACTCCTTGGAGTCGTTCGTTATTTCAGGTACACAACAACTAAGCTTTACTTGTTTGATTGACTAGAATGTGGGAGGGGCGTTTGAATAGGCGCTTGCTGTATTTGCTTTTCCTTGGCGGCTCCGTGGCGTAGTGGTATGTGTGTGACTACTACGCCCAAGGTCCCGGGTTCAAATCCCGACACGGTCCGCTTGAAAAATGTTAGGCGAGCATTTTTCGCAAAAATACACCCTCGTTCGGATGAGAGGTAAAATGGAGGTCCCGTGTGTGAGTGTTGTCACGCACGTTAAAGATCCCTACCTTGCTTGGAACAGCAAGGATTCGGCAAAATTCAAAAATTTTCCAGGTAAAAAAAACTCGCTTCCTGGCCAATGTAGTACCTTCGGGTGGAGCATTGGAAAAAAAAATCACATGTATTTGCTTTTCCGTAAGACATTATTAGTTCACGTTTAAGGGATTCCGTGACTAATTTGAAGGAGGAAACTGTGTTTAGCGTTCATTGAAGTAATACAGTAGTCTGTAAAATTGAAAATACAAACATGTAAATCATCGACTTTTATAGGACATGATTTAGGATTTTATTATTATAATAACTTACCGCGAGTGACAAATCGAGAATAATTTCGAACCCAAACGTTTGTCAACAAAGTGCTTTATAATTTTGCTATAAAGTAAGACATTAATTAAACTACATTGTTTGATGCAAATGTGATTTTTCAGCATTACTACTTTTTCTTATTTGAGTTATTTAAAAAAATTTGGTGTTATGGATGTTAACTTTTAATAATATTTTCTAGAATAATGCAATTTGAAAACAATTTTTCCCACTGTTTCTTTGTTGTTCAAGGTTGACATTACACCGTGCCATTGTATTCAAATCTTTTTATGGATCTGTATATTATTAAACCGATTGGTGAAGTGATTTTTAAAGAAGAGCCAAACTTATTGATTATAATAATGTTATCTAAAAATAGTTTTACGGACACTTAAGTTTTCTTAATGTGAAATCTGATAAACTTTAAAATGTTGAATTTTTCATATACAGCGTGAACAAAGGGGAAACTTTTTTATTATGCATTTTAGAGAAAAAAGTTGTTGGGCAAAAAAGTGCTGCTTTATCTTAAATTAATAACAGCATGTATATTTTCAACAAATTTTAACTCGTTAGTAAAATTTTACTGTCCGTCTGTTTAGTTGCTCGCACATTTTTTCGAATTCTAATATTTGGACGAATCTTAACGAATATGTATAGATTACAGCAAAATTTATAAATTCTGATTTCAGATTTGAGTTTAACATAAAAAAATAAACAAAAAATTGTATTACGAAAACTTTGTGCTTGTTAAGATAAAAAAGTTATGGGAGTTTAAAGTTTCTCCTGGCAATGCTAGAGTACCCATTTTTAACTTGTAACACTTTTAATAAAATTCATACATCATGGTACCCGTTGTGTCAGTTTAGTTTTTGTTTTGTAATAACAATAATAGGTAACAAAGGAAAAACTTTTTTATTATGCATTTTAAAAAAAAATGTTGCTGGACAAAAAAGTACTGCTTTATCTTGAATTAATAACAGTATGTATATTTTCAACGTACTTTAGCTCGTTACTGAAATTTTTCTGTCCATCTGTTCAGTTGTTCGCACATTTATCGAATCTAAATTTTTGATTTTACAATCGTAAAAAAACCCGATGGGGTAAAAAACATTTAATAAGCACCTATAAATCCAAATATCCCTTTGGGAGAAAGAAGTGATTTTAAAGTTTTAAATTGTAATTGTCTTACATTTGCTGTTGAAGTATTTAAAACTTTTCTTAAATAAATCGAATTTTCTAATTGCAACCAAACATTTACTAATATATGAAAAATTATGCTTCCACAGATCTCCCAACTGCCTGAATACACTTTTCAGTTCTCTTTCGCATTTCCTGGGAAGCGTTTTTTTATCATTAGTGGTGGCATATTCTGACTTTGATGAAGTATTCGTTCTATCAACTCATTTCTTGAATGTGGTCGGCTGGCATACACTTTTTGTTTTAAATTACCCCACAAGAAGTAGTCCAGTGGGGTTATGTCTGGTGATCTGGCTGCCCATTTAACTATTGCTAAATCATTATCTCAACAACGGCCAATTCATTTGTTTGGGAAATGATTGTTAAGCCATTCTCCTACTGGAAATGGAAAATGTGCAGGTGCTCCATCCAGCTGTAGAACCATTTTGTATCTTTTTGTTAGGGACAGATCATCCAGCACTTCTTCAAATTTATTTTCCGAAAAGTGTAAAAACGTCGCAGCATTAACATTTCTTTCAAAAAAGAAAGGTCAAATTAGGCAATTCCCCATTAATAAAATCCAAACACAAGATATTCTCGTTTAGAAATTTCGTGTACACAGTAAAGAATTCTTCAGATTCCCCATTAGGCCACACCAAACATTGACTTTTTCTGAATATTGATTGCGATACTCAATTATCCACTGCCTTGAATTTTGTAAACAACTATCCCGTTAGTAGTAAATGTAACATCATCTGCATACATACTTTGATTCCAAAAATTTCTATTTTCTTGCAGTTTTTCAATAAACTAACCACTAAACTCCAAAGGTAAATCCCTATCGCTTTATAGTGTAGTGTGTATACATTTCGGTTTGTATGGTTACACTTGTGCTTTTTCAAAAATTTTTGAACAGTGCCATAACACAAACCTAAATTCCGGCCAATTTGCCTTATTAAAATTTTAGAATTTTCTTCAACAGCTAATAAAACTTTTAATTTGGTTTCGTTATGATTAAGATGATTCACTATACGCTCCTTTGTAAAAAAAATTTGGTGAGCATTGTTTAAACTTATGTAGTACCTCTGCTACGGTTTTATGACTATTGGTTTTGTTAGGATGATTAAAATTAAATTCATTTGCTGCTTTTCTACATGTTCTGTAATTATTCCCAACAATTAAAAAAATTTCAACTTTTTTTGGTTGGTTAACGGCATTTAAGTAATGTAACTTCTATTACAATGACACCAGAAAACTAAATTACAAAACAAAAACTAAACTGACAAAACGAGTAACGTGATTTATGAATTTTATTAAAAGTGTTACCAGTTAAAACTGGGTACGCTAGCACACAAGGAGAAACTCTAACCCCCATAACTTTTTTATCTCAACAAACACAAAGTTTTCGTAATACAATCTTTTGTTTATTTTTTCATGTTGAATTCAAATCTGAAATCAGAATTTTTAAATTCTGCTACAATCCATACACATCCGTTAAGATTGAGAAGTCAAAATATTAGAATTCGAAAAAATGTGCGAACAACTAAACAGACAGACAGAAATATTTCCGTAACGAGTAAAAATTTGTTGAAAATATACATGCTGCTAGTAATTTAAGATAAAGCAGGACTTTTTTCGCCCAACAAGTTTTTTCTCTAAAACGCATAATAAAAAGTTTCCCCTTTGTTACCTATTATTATGATCACGCTGTATAAGAGCGGATGAGGGTTTTTTGTCTACAAGGGTAATAAACAATAATCAACTTCCTTTTTTGAACACAAAATCCCTCGAGTGTACTTACGATTTTCAAGTGAAGTCATTGAGAAGAACGAAAAATATCTCCTTGTTATAAATAATTACTTTCCTTATTCTTTTAAGTTTAGACGTTCTATAACCCCTCGACTATACCGTGCTTGTAAAATTCATTATTCTGATCGTGATTAAGATTTTGCGGGTTCAAAGCTTAAATTGACTGTTCTTGGCTATATATGCATATTTTGTTTATTCATATTAAATAGAAAAATAATCTTTGAAAGTAGATTAATAAAGAGGAACTAGAATTGGATTTTTGTGCTTCCATGGAAAATATTACTGTGCATTTGTTTATTGTAATCTGTAGAGGTATAGACAATTACAAATATAGAAATATTTAAGTTACAGACACGACTAAGAGAAACAAATTCAATAAGCGTAATTTCACCCAACCATCTTATCTAATAATTATTTGTATAACAAGATTGTGAAATTGCCTTTTTGCATACCAAGAAGCGGCTTATTGCTGAGGAAAGATAATCTCAAGGTGGCTACAAAATTTTCACGGCCAAGGTGTACAGGTGTTCAGAAATGGCCTAAAAATTATTTCTGATATAACTGCACATACCAGTTTAAAATTAACAGCCTACAAAGACAAATAATTTCAATTATCATTCAAAATGAAACATTTTTACACGGTATAATTCCTAGAATAAGCAAAACTAATATGATGAAATAAATTCCATTTATAAATATAAACGGTACTCATAACTTTTAATTTCAACGACATTCATACAGGAACTGCACAGAAAGCACAAATATTTAACTATCTTGTCGACTACGAGATATGCGGAAAAGCTGGCAACGTTGTTGGATCTTTGATTGATATCGTAGTTGGACTGTATATGAAAGGAGTATATACATCGGAAGCTTAAAGAATGCAATATAAAAAGACGCAGTGAAGATGAAAAGTAGAAGTAGATATTTTTGTAACGATAAATTTTACACCCCCTAGGTTCAAGCCCATTCTAAACGGTTTAATATATGTATATTGAAACATTAGCAGTATTTCTGGTAGAGGACACGCTATTAATACTGGGATGTGTATATATATATATATATATATATATATATATATTAATGTTATGAGTTGGGTACAACAAATTGTATTAATGAGGATGTAATAGAAAATATGAAATTACTGTCTTACCGGGTCCTTTTCCTTGTCTTACTAGCTCAAGAGAAATTATGCTGTGGATCTGATAAAAAAAATTAAACAGAAATTTCAAGAAACATTTATGAACAGTCTACTAAGTATTCAAAAACATCTTTCCTTTGTACACATTATATAGAGAATCTTATACATTCAATATAAATAACGCTTATTAAAAAAAAACCATTCACAGCTTAAGCTTAGACAGAAAAATCTTAGAAAATCCTTGTTAACAAGTACAAAAACTCAAAACACCTTATATGTGAGGTACAAAAAGCTCTTTAATTTTTCTGTGGATAATTTACCTATCCTTTATTTCCCTGGCTGGCAGTGTAATTGGCCAATGATGTCGGACAGATAATTTAGTAAAAGTCAAAATGCTTCTAACTCTGAACACAAAAATTGCTGGAAATAATTACCCTAACAAATAATTTTTATAAAAATAGGAACTTGTTCCAGTTTAAGTTACTGATATTTACATATCCCTATAAGTTAAAAACAAAATATCTTATATACTAAAATTCTAAATACATCATTTTTCCATTTCGTTCTCGATTTATTTTGAAGCATTAATCACTGGATGATGTAATAATTGCAAGGATCACATTTTAACGAACTAATTAAGTGCGGTTATCGCAGTTATTATAATTTATGTCTATCATAAAATGTCGTCCATTCTTTGTTGATGCATCAAAGCATAGCCATTGTTCTCTCCCTCTAAGGGATATTAAAACAAGTTATCTATTTAATGGCATTTTCCTATAGTTCGTTGTATTGGAGCGTTTAATCATTTGCATGAAATAATTAGCTGTCCTTAGCATATTTACAGATTTCATTATTAACATAAATATTCGAACCTTCTGGATTTACTTTCTTTGAAATGAAGATACGCTTTATTAAATAAAATCCAAAAGAGAGAATTTTTTATAAAGTTTCAGCAGAGTGCTTTCAGCATTAGCCATCTTCGGTGCCATGTCAACTTAAAAATTAATATTCCATCAGACTATTACATTAAATACACGACATTTTAAGTATTAAACCAATATCACATCAATAAAGACTAGTTAAATTATTTATTGTTCCAATAAATATGAATTACATCTTGTCTATGTCATTGATGAAGTCAAAAAGCTTCTTAACTAGCTAGCCCTGAAATTCCCACAGCCTAGATACAGCTCGTTCCCATTCTGTTGTTCCCTAATTATATGCCCTATTTCAGTGGTATGTGAAGGGGGTTACGTAGCCTGTGGTTGGCAAGGATCCCCCAAGGCTTAAACATTTGCTGAATTAATAGTTTTCCAGTAATTACTTTCTCACAATTAACAGTAGTTGAGAGTATTGCAAAACCAATACCTGTAGTTGCTTATAATAATCATCAGGTTTAAGCAGAGTTATTTCTTACATCACTAGGTGTTCAATCTTTAGTCATTAATTTATGCATCTTGAGACTGGTTGGATGCGTACTGCCATTGATTTCTATTCTGAGCAAGCCTGCATATTTCCTTGAAATTCACACAACCTACATCTTTCACTATCTGTGTGCAGTAGTCTAACCTAGGTCTGCCTCTTCTTATCTTTTTTCCTATCTCTGCTTCTAATATATTCCGCATTATTCCCTCATGCCGTAGTATGTGGCCTATCATCCTATCCTCCTATATTTTACTGTTTACCACATATCTCTTTCTTTCCCCTACCATTTGTAGTACCTCTTTATCCTTAACTTCGTCTGTCCATGATATCTTCATCATAAGCCTGTAGCACCACATTTCAAAAGCTTTTATCTTTTTCCTGTCTGCTTCTCCTACTGTCCAGATTTCACAGCCATACAGTGCTGTGCACCACACATATGTTTTAAGCAATACTTTCCTTATTTCTATGTTTGTTGTCTATGAACACAGTAGTTATTTTTTCTTGTTAAATGTAGCACGACCTTGTGCTAATCTGTTTTATATCTTTTGCACTCTTCTCATTTCACGTTATTGGGTTTCCTAGGCAGTAGAAATCCTTAACCTCTTGTAAGTTCTCGTTACCTATTTGTATTCTAGTTTTTAATTTATTTTCCCCTCCTTTGCATACTAAAAACTTTAGTTTTATTTTTGTTAATTCTCATACTGTATCTCTCTGTTAGTACCGTTTCCATTTCATTAACAGCAGCTTCTAACTCTTCCTTGCTACATCATCTGCAAATCTAAGCATATCAATCTTTTGTCATTGCATAATAATTCCAAATGTCTTCTTGCAATTGACAGGATTCATTGCCTTTTCGATGTACAATTCAAAATTAAAATGGGAATAGGGCACATCCCCGTCTCACCTCTTTCCTAATATTTATTTCTCTACGTTCCTGCTATAATTCTATTACCGCTGTTTGCTCTTTGTATAAGCTATGTACTATCCGTCTATCCCTAAAACTCATTCCAATCTTTATGATGATTACGAACATTTTTTCCATTTTACATTGTTGAACGCTTTTTCCACATCTACAACCCCTATATACACACTTTGCCCTTTTTCTATTGTTTTCTCTATTATCACTCTCAAAGCTAAAATAGCCTCCCATGTTCCCCTGTTTCGCCTAAACCCAAACTGATCTTCTCCTAGTAATTCTTCAGCTCATTTTTCCATTCGTCTTTGTACATTTCTAGTTAATATTTTAGACATATGTGCCATCAAACTTATTCGAAAATTTTCACATCTATCCAAGCCTCTCCTTTGTTGTTTAGTGACTATGATGTTACATCTGAAATCTTTGGATATCTCGCCTGTCTCATACATATAGCTTACAAGTTGGAAGAGATGTTCTGTTACTGCTTATCCTGTGGCTTTTAGAGTTTCTGCTTGCACCTTATCTGTACTAGGTGCCTTACCATTTTTCAGACCTTTTAATGCTAATTCAAACTCATCTTTAGGTATACGATATCCTAAGTCATCCTTTTCAATGTCTTATTCTTGTTCTAATGCTGTTAGTTCCTCTCCTGCATATAAATTCCCTATATATTATTGCCATCTATTAACTTTTTCTGCATGTTCTATAATGACGCTTCACCCAGAGTCCCTTACATTTTTGCTATACGGTTTTGTAGCCCTAAAATTCATTCTAATTAGCTTGTATTCGTCTGTCTTTCCCATTTCCACCTTAGTTTGTACCTCGTTGCACTAATCATCAATCCATTCTTATTTAGCTTTCCTGCATTTGCAAATAATTTCCCATTTTATGGTTTTATATCTCTGTTTTCGTGTTTCATCTGATCTATTTTTGTATTTTCGCTTAGTATTTAAGGTAGAATAAATTCTTAATTTATTTGTGCAGGGGATAATGTCTAGAACAATTTTGAGGTCAAAGTTCGAAGTATTTTTGGCCTTTACTGAATTATCTATGCAGCGTCATTGGCCAATCACACTCACGAGTGGGGTAATAAACGATAGGTAATTTATACACAACAAAATAAAAGTAAGTTTTTGTAACTCACAAGAGAAGAGAGAGTTCTGTAATTTTTAACAAAGATTGGTAAGGATTACTTTAGTAATAATTTAGGAACAATTTTATGTACGAACTTAAGCTGTAAAGTGTTATATAAATTCTTTTGTATAAAAGAAACATGTTTTTGAATGCATAAATATGCATCTTGAAATTTCTGTTTCATTTTCAAAAATTCCACAGCATAATTTCAATTAAGCTAGCCAAGCAAAGAAAAGTAAAAGGAAGGTAAGATAGTAGTTTCATATTTCCTATTGCATCCACAAGCATTAGGCCTGATCACAGCAATATATACTTACATAGTGTCTATAAGCACTTCTTATAAGCAATCCTTGATAAGTAAAGACCAAGAAAATAATGTAATAGTAGACAACAGATATAAAAAACCAAACCATCTACCACACGAAATGCATTTCGCAGTAGCGATAAAGAGTTATGTAATAACTTCACATCTAAACAATAATGTAATTCTAAATTTTTATACTGAAAATCCTGTGGATAGTGAATGCTCATCTTATTTTATAATTAATACCCCAACAATAAAAACTGCTGTCATTAGCATATTCATTACATTAAACCAAAGCACTTAAAATTTACCAGATTGTTTATACACCAATTTTGCTGATCTCAGTGTGACTTGAAAACAACCATGTAACTAAATTCTATACATCTAAACTATACTTTTTAAGTAGAACCTGATTATGCAAAATTTCTCACTCAATGAAACCAAATGTAAGCAATATACTTCTACCTAATTTTCTGTAAACAAAAAAAAAATCTAGAATGACTGATGGTTATTAATTTTTATCTCTAAAAAAATTAAATACTTTTATCCTGTAAATTCTAACGTGACATAAATAAATAAAGCCAACTGTGAGCTGATTTACAAAAAATCAAAATATCAATACACAGAAAGAAAGTATGATAAACATACACCGGTGTGATTGATGTTTTCAAAAGGTGCGCTTTCCTACGTCCTTCATGAAGTCGGAAACTTGGTGGTCATCCAGCTCCTTAAACGCCAACTTCCTGTCTTCGTACCTAAAAAATTCTATGACACTTGAAACATCTTCAAAAGAATTCAGCAAAACAAACACCGCCACTTCTCCCATATGGGCGCCCAGATCATATCATCTGTTTCAAGCCATATTTTATAACGTTGATGTCCAAAACAGTTAAGAATGGTTTCAACAAACTTTCTGGCTGCAGATGGAAATACCATGGCAATGCTTTTACACTTTCATACAAAATAATAATGCAGCTCTTCAAAAATTGTTTTAATTGTTCAGTATTAGAATACATCAAAATAATTGCTTGTAAAAATTGTATAAGTTCAAGATGTATTTCCTAAGATTCTTCAATAATTTGTATTGTTCCGATATATGTATCAAAACCATGATCGATGATGTGTACAAAGATTTAAAATTTGTAGTTGCAGGAAAAAACCCCATTTGCTCAAAATACCATTAATGCTGTTTCAGCATTTGCCTAGTATTAAGAATAAAAGAGTCAAGGTATTCTGAACTATTAATACTAGATATACTTTCTCCACACTTCTAGGTATCAAGAATGCACACATTATTTGCACAATATTGTATAGTATATTTCACGATAAAATGCACAAATAAGTTTCTAAAAATATTGCTGCAAAAATAAGTGTCCAATTACAGTACAGAGTTAGCATCGATAAATTTCAAACAAGATTAGTTTTATAGATAATAAAACTGTATTAAGAGCGTGAAGAAAGTCATGATATTTAACTAATGTAAAATCGTAAATGTTGTACTTCAATCGAAAATGGTATCTAAAGTGTTTGTGTCACTATTAATAAATTGTTAGATCTCAGCACTGTAGGATTACCCGTAACAATAACAACACTAATAAATAAATGTATTGTAAGAATCAACATTCAGATGAAACTAAATATCCAGTATAGAACGCACCGCACCATCTTGCATGATATGTTTGTTAACTGTGCATAAACATTTGTAAACAATTTGATTGGACGGTAATAGGAATGATTTATTGCTGTCGTAATGACACAGAAAGTCTCATATACACATGTTCATTATTAACCTCAATTGTAATAGTAATGGCAGCTTAAGAGATGAAACGAGTTGTCAAGCAAACCAATTGAGATTTTAGAACAGACAATATTACAATTTTCCTGAATTCTATAACACCAAAAATTTATTTAGACCTTATCTGATTAAATACGCTATTCTGAACACAATACCGCAACGCTGAATTTTATCGTTATTGTAGCACTTGAAGAAACTTAATGCTTCTATAACATGCTAAATGCACTATATATATTATAACTTGTAAACTTTATGTCCTTTTTAGATAACTCCTACATGTGGTAAGGTCAAAGGTTGTTACCAATTTAACAACAATAATTGTTTTTGTTTATTTTTATTAAGAAAGGATATGAATACGGAAATTCAGAACAATGCCCGATCTTTTATAAAGCAACAGGAATATCAAACATTCACTTACCTTAAGAATTCATCAATACCAGCTGTGGAAAATGCACCACGTAACAACGAATACTTCATCTTTTTAGAATTGATAACAGCCATTGCAGGATATCCAAATCCGCCTATCTCAAGTGAACTTTCTAGATCAAGTTGTGTTCCGGCTTCACTCCAAGTCCATCTACAACAAAAAATTAGAAATTTTTCTTAATGTAAAAATCCAAAGATATACCCCCACATTTTCTTTTTATATTTTTCACCTAATCCTTGCAGTATATCTAAATATTCATTACGACAACCAGACTGGCAATCTAAAATATGAGGCAAAATTGCTACCACACATAATGGTTTCTGATCACATGCTTCTGTAAGTGTCTCTTCATTCAAGATCTAAAACAGTTTTTAGTTAAAGAATAAAATTGCTCGATTCATATTTTAATAATATTGAAAATGTTTGGATTTGTAATGCCTAGTGCTTATTAGTATAGGTAGCTTGCTACAGTTTTCACTTTAAGGACATAAAGTCTCCAAAAAAAAATGTATGCCTTCGACTCACTTTGCTATTACCTCAAGGGAGAGTTAAAGGTGGGTCAGGGTTGAATTTGCTTAGTTGAATAAAATAAAATATAGCTTTAAGTTGGACGCCACTATCTAACAAGTATTAATTAGATTTTTATGCTTTATTAAAATTCTTGAATAAATATAGTGATACAATATATAAGGTAGGTCTAACCCGGATCATATAGATGCATTTCCCAACAAAAAAAGATTTAGCATATACAACTCTTACCACAACACAAAAAATTGCCAATGTAGTAAATAATGTCTATTTCATTTTAGATAAATAAATACTTGTTATTATAATAACATTATACAATTCGTATTCAATAATATCATCAACTAATATCAGAGGTTTTTGGTGTTTACAGTACTCAACCAAAAATTTTAAATAGTTTACACATTTATAAATGTGTCAACTCGATTATGATTTGTAAGATCTGGCATATCACTTATATATTTAGTTTCAGATTTTTCCATAAAATAAATTAGCTAAACTTTAAATTATATCATAGGAATATTGATTGATTTTTCTATTCTTATACAAAACAAATTGGTTGCAAATCTTGATACAAAGAAATCGTTTTTTTCAAAAACTTCTGTAGTCCAGCCTCTCACAAATAAGAACATCAAAGACAAGAAAGCTCTAAAGTTAGAAATTTTGAACAAGAATTCATTTAAGTTACCTTTCTTTTAACAAAATATCTGAATCTAATGAATTGAAATTTTGATTACAATTTCTGCTTTACGAAAAATCCTATGAACTGAAATGATGGTACTTTTATATATAGTTGGGTTAACAGTAGTATTAACGCCTCAAGCCTTAAGGGAGGTTGTTTAATACAATCGGTTTCTCATAAATTCTTTAACGAATTGAACAACAGAATAAATGACTTACTCTTAGCATCAAGCTGTGGATAATCACCCTGATGAAAGTAATCTGCCGTGTTGCAGGATTCCAACTAGGTACAGCCATAAAGTTTATTAACATAAGTTGTACATTTTCGTCGAACAAATCATACTGTTTCACATCGACACCTTTGACGGGATAACCTGTATCATGTTTCCCTCAATTTATTTTTGGGTAGCAACAACTCAACTTTGAGCATCTCGGAAAATGGAATAGGAGTCATAAAACTATTCAAGCTGTATATATTAACGTTTCGTCCCAGAAAATCCTATCTACACAGAACTACGTAAAAGAGGACATGTATCACAAAACAGATGGATCACCAGTGTGTTTATGAAATAACTCAGAAACCTGGAAATATTAAACAACTATTTTAAGCAATTAACTTGAAGTTTTAACAACAAGATTTTAATTAGTGCATGCACCTGAAGCATATAATTTGTTATTACAATAAAGTATGGAACTTAACCTTTGAATAGAATTAAAGGCAAATAACAGATGGTTTATTGTTTCAATCTGGAACTAAAATATGCTATAAATATAAAAGCTTATTCAGAATTAAAAATAAATAATTCATTTTTTTCCTTATAAAAATTGTAGAAGCTCAAATTTTATTCTATGCAAATTAAAACATTTATACTTATATTATGTAGACATCAGTATAATACATTGAATTTTACACTGAATAACTTACACATTGTTGTTTGACAATTATTATCAATTTTCAATGTAACAGTAAATATTTCATGAAATCTCATGTACAGTTAGGATATTCTTATCACACTAACAATACTCCAAGGGTTAATTTTTTAATATTACACTTCTGCAATTAATAGTACTGCAAGCACAGTGGTTTTTCGTTGTAAAACTATGACTTCCAATTACCCTCTAGTTGCATTTTCAATAAATTATTTCGTCAATTTAGTACCTACAAAATATAAGTTTTCCCACACCTTATCAAATATTACGCCTATTGATACTATGACAAGTAACTT
Source organism: Platerodrilus igneus (assembly GCA_036346225.1). Taxonomy (NCBI): domain Eukaryota; kingdom Metazoa; phylum Arthropoda; class Insecta; order Coleoptera; family Lycidae; genus Platerodrilus; species Platerodrilus igneus. The sequence continues at coordinate 1,487,780 of JARFIW010000221.1, read as the reverse complement.
TTTAGTAACTTCCAGTACACGTATAATTACTTTAAATAATTTGTAGTTCACTGTAAATTTCCATTAAATGATCTACATTTGTCGACAACATTCAGTAATTACCCGTGTGTATAACTGTGTATGCAGGGTTGCATGTGTGCACATGCGTGTGTGTTTAAGCATAAGTGGGTCTGTGCATGCATGCATGGATAAGTGCATAGATATGCGAGTGTGAAGATGGAAGCATACAGTAAAGCATTCTTAAAATTTGAGAGGCGACAAAATATTGTCCAAAATTTTCTAGGCATTATGAAAAAAATCAACTGAAAAATATTTAAGACAAATTTGCACTCATTTAATATTTCGATATGGGTATCGATATTCATGAACATTTTAAATAATAAATTAGTTAATATAGTATTGCATGACTTCTAAAATAATTTGACATTAAAATTCTTTCATGTGCGTTACTGTCAAGAATAAGATTATTTGTATTAACATTAAATATATGGGAGCTATTCTTGCAGAAGAAAAAAGAATATATTCTATATAACTTAGTTAGAAAATCAAAATAATTGAAGCAAATGCTCGTGAAAAGCAGAGATTACTGAAGTTCATTATCGCCATTATCACTGGACCTGCCAAACAAAAGCTGGATTAGTATTAGTTTTAGAAACAAATTAAAAGAGTAAACGTTTTTCACAAATATGAACAATTCTTAATTGATTATGGTGCTGTATTTAATGCTTCAGAACACCAGTTTAATATAATTTTAGTTTTTCAAACTTTTAGTTCCTTTTGTTTAAAATCTTGGCTACTGCTATTACTATATTAGCATATAGCAACGGTTTACAAGTTTTCTCTTTATTCCGTAATGTCTATCAAGCATCTCTATCAATGCCACTTCATTAAATTTAGTTAAATGTCAAGAAATATGTTGCAGCAACCTCCTTACACGAGAAGTTGTATATGCAAATCTTTATGCACAAATCAAAAGGGTTCTTTCAAAATGCTTTAAATATTTTCTATCCTATTATGTTCCTGCTCATATAGTTCTGGGATTGTTGCACTGTTTAAGCTGTTTCTTGTATATCAGTAACATATTTCTCTCATATTTAAAAACATAATGGAGTCAAATAGACTTTTATAAACTTTGTAGAACTCTGGATAGTATATATCTTAGGACCAATTACGTATTATAATATTAAAGGACATTGGTAATTTAGTATAAGAAGAAATGATGTGGGAAGACAAAGAAATGTGAGAATGACAGTTGTGAATGAAAATACACTTCGATAAGTACAAGAGGAATAAGTGCAACATTTCAAAAAAGTCACTCAAGTGTATGGAGAGTACTGCATAAACAAAACTTACATCCATACAAATTCTAAAAGATTCATCTTATGGCAGCTGAATACTATAAGACAACGTTACAGTTAGTGATTGGTTTTTAGAAATGTGTAACAAATATCCTGATTTTCCATAAGTTAGTTTTATATACAAATGAGGCAAAGTTTACATGGGAAAGAGTGCTTAATGCTCGCAACAGCCATGTATGGGACGAAGAAAACCCACATACTATTCACCATCATGGATATCAAAAAGTTTTTTCTATTAATGTATAAGTGGGTATAGTAAGAGATTGTTTAATAGGCCTTTAAATTTTAAGACAAACTAAATGGGCAGATGTACTGTACATTTTTACAAGAAGTGCTATCTGAATAGAAAACGTCTCTCTAAATATCAGAGGAAGTGTGTGGTTTATATTTCTCATTATTTGTTAGGGATATCTTAAACCACCAATTTCTTAATAATTGGATTAGATCGCAAGAGTCGATCTAATTGATTTTTTTACCGAAGGTACATAAAATACTTGTATACAAAACACCAATAAAAAGCAAAGGATAATTAATGAAAGAATTCAGACAGTGTCAGAAATTATTTCTACCAAGACTAAATTATTTTCACGTATGCGCTTCTCAATAGTACAGAAACACATTTTGAACAACTGCTCCCTTAAATATTATTTATAATAAATTTGAATTTTTAAATATCATAACATAAGCAATTTGTGTTGATTAGATAAAATTGTTAATTTTGATAAAAAAAATTTTGGTAGTACTTATTTAAAAATAATGTCTCTTTGAATTTTAGTTATAAACCAAAATCATCTTTATTGACTGCAATAGGTTATTTTACATATTCACAACTACCAATATCTTTTGGGTCATATCTTTGTACAAAATAGTTTCAATAAAAATTTATGCACACCTACATTCAAGCCTAAGTATCTCTGAAACCATTATTTTTTAGTATTCAAATGTAAGGAGTTTTTTCAATAAAATTTAATAAGGAATCTATTAAAAATTGAAAATTGAATCAGTGGCGTAAAAAAGGAGGAACAAAAGGAATTGCTACCCTTATGTATAGCCATTAAATAAACATACTGAAAAAATTTGTAAAAGAAATTAAAGCACCATATACACAAACATTATTGACAAAGTTTCGTTGAAATATTTTTAGAATTTTGGGAGTAGCAAGGAAAATAAATTTTTTGAATGTTAACTTTAATATACTATATATTTGAAACAGTGCATTTCCAGAAAGTTACAACTGTATTTAATTAAAAAACTAGTTTAATCATTCAAGCTATCAACTAATTTATGGTCTTCATCAGGGATCTAAAAACAATACATCATTATCATTAGATCTTCACTCCTGGAACTGGTTAGATGTGTACCTTCGTTGTTTACTATTCTGTGCTAACCAATACATTTCCTTGAAATTTCTACAGTCTGCACCTTTCACTATCTGTGTGCAGTAGTCTGATCTAGGTCTACCTCTACCTTTTTCCTATCTCTGCTTGTAATATAACCTGCACTATTCCCCAAAAATGCCTTAGAATATATGCCGCCCTTCTATTTCTCCTATTTTTTCCACACGTATATTCCCCTACTATTTCTATAACCTCTTAGTTATTAACTTTGTCTGTCCATGCTATCATCCTCATACATCTGAGGCACAACATTCCAAAAGGCTTCTACAGTTTTTTCTGTCTGCTTCTTGTACTACCCCTATTTCGTAGGCATACTGTACCCGTGCTCCACACGTATGCTTTCAACAAGTTTCTCCATGTATCTACGTTTTTTGTATTCGAACATAGCTGCTGCTATTTCTTGTTAAATGCAGTTTGGTTCCCCTTCTATTGTTTATAAATATATACCCTATTACCCCGATATTCGGTAGTATATGAAAGGAGTTAAGCAGTCTGCAACTACCAAGATCCTTCTATACTTGAATATTTGCCGAATTAATAGTTTTCCAATATATCCTTTTGCACAATCAACATTATTTGAAAATATTTCAAAACCAACAACTAGGTGTTTGTAATAATCATCAGATTTAAGTGCAATTATTTTTTTCATCATTAGGTTTTCCGTTTTGAAACAAGTTGGACGTGTACCTTCACTTATTTCTATTCTTAGTATCTCTTGTATCTCTGTTTTCTTGTTTCATCTGATCTATTTTTGTATTTCCGTCTTTTTTTTATTATATTCAGAATATTCTTCGTTATCCATGGTTTTTTATTTTCCTTTTGTGTATATTCCAGAATATCTCTGGCTGCCATGTCTAAGCTGGATTTAATGTTATTCCATTCTGTTTCTACTTCCTTAGTATAAGAAATCGTCCCAATATCTATCAGTAATTCATATGAAATTTTTTCTAATCTTTCGTGGATATCTATATCTCTTAGTTTCTCAAAGTCAAAGTGCCTTTTTCCGATTCTTTTTTTCACATTCTTAAATTTAAGTGCGGTCTTCATAATTACAATGTTGTGGTCAGTATCTATATCTGCTTCTGGGTAGCTTCTACAGTCTTTTACTTGATTCCTAAACCATTGTCTAATAAGAATGTAATCTATTTAATATCTTCCTATATCTCCTGGCATCTTCCACGTGTATCATCTTCTAACATGATGTTGAAATAATGTGTTTGCAATGGTTAAATTGTTCTAGTCGCAAAATTCTACCAGTCTATTTCCCCTGTCATTTCTAGTGTCAACACCAAATAAACCTACTACCGCTCCTTCCCTACCCTCACCTACCACTGCATTAAAATCCCCCGTAATTTTTAAATTTTCATGTCCTTTTACATATCTTAGTATATCTTCGATATCTTTGTAGATCGCCTCTACCTCTTCCTCACTGTAGCAAAAGGCGGGCATGCTTACTTGTATTATAACTGTATTTACCCTGTTTAGATTCTAATCAAACCACGAGCACTCTTTCGTTCTTTTGTAAATAGTTTTATACATGTTGTCATATCTTTTTTCGTATAACTATCCCCACACCCAAATTTCTTTCCTCTGCTCCTGTATGAATTACCCTGAAGTCTCCGTTCCAAAAATCCCCTGCCTCTGGTCACCGAACTTCGCTGATACCTATTATGTTTAGTGTTAACCTATCCATTTTAATTTTCAAGTTCTCTAGCTTACCTTCTGACATTCCACATTCCAACTCGCAGAATGTTCACGACTCTTTTTCGGATCACATCGCTGAAGTAGTCTCCTCCCGGAGATCCGAATGGGGGACTATTTTAACTCCAGATTTTTTTACCCCAGAAGATGCCATCATCATTAATTACAATTTTACGCTGTGTACTTGAGAGGTAATGTAGTGGTTTCTCGTTGCCTTCCACATCGCAGTAGTGTGTCTTAGAATGCCATACCGACCCCTATGGTCTCTGCCACTCTAAGTACCAAAAAAGCTGCTGCCCTCTTTTGGGAAGCCGTCTTAGTCTGGTTCCTCACTAAAGACCCCACTAATTTGGTTACATCTATAGTTTGGCTCTTTAGCTCACCGAAACACGCAAGCCATTCTACCCATTATAGTATTTTAGAACTGGAAAAGCAATACATATGAAAATAAATAAAGATATATACAACAGCTTAAAGTTACTTATGGTTAAATAAAATTTTTCTAAAAAAAAATGTGGTCAACGAACATGAAGTACAGAAAATAAAACTGTTAAGAAAGCGCACCGTTTAGTACAGAAAATAAAAATGTTAACGATGTGCACCGTTCACAACAATTATAACTAAAGTTAATGTATTGAATAATTTAAGCAATGATATCATAGATGTATGAAGATAGACTAGAGCAAAAACAGATAAGAGTACAAAAGACCAGATATCATATAAAAGTATAAATATAGCAAAAGTCATTAACTAATACAGGCATGTAAGTAATAAATCTACTCTACGTTGCATAAGTATAGATTTATCTATCAAAAGAGGGAAATTTAAGAGTTCATTTTCTAATTATAATTTATTAACGACAAAATATATGAATAAATGTTATTAAGATTTTGCGTGTCCGTTTTTTTTGTTCAGCACATTATTTTTCATAGATATAGCTACCATTTCTAAAAATAATCTTTTGTGGTAATTTTTTTCCATAAAAATAATTTTGGTATTAGTATAGTCCTATATTAACCACAAAATAGAGGGCACGATTTTAATCCTCTTCTATAATCACTCCTATGTGACGTAATTCTGGTCGAAAGCCACCTAGACGTTTGACCCACATAATAACTAGAACAATTGAGACAGGGCACCTCATAGACCAAACCATAATGTTGTAGACGTGGATCATTGTCTTTAATTTTTGAGAAAAGGTTATTTATGGCAAGTACATTCTTATTGACAATTTTGAATATCCACACATCTTTGAAAATGCGAGCTATTTTGTTTGTCCAATTTTCAATGTAAGGAAGTGCATAAAATGATGGAGAAACATCACAATTATTATTTATATTCTTATTATTGAAAGCATGAGTTGTAGTAGTGGTTTTAGCGTGATCGAGTTGAGAATAAATAATACCAAAATTATTTTTAATGAAAAAAATTACCACAAAAGATTATCTTTAGAAATGGTAGCAATATCATCTATGAAAAATAATGTGCTGAACAAAAAACGGGCACCCAAAACCTTAGTAACATCTATTCATATCTTTCGTCGTTAATAAATTATAATTAAGAAATTAACTCTTAAATTTCTGCATTTTGATAGATAAATCTATACTTATGTAAGGTAGAGTAGATTGATCACTAACATGCCTGTATTAGTTAAGAACTTTCGTATGTTTTCGCTCTAGTCTATCTTCATACACTTGTGATAGCATTGAATAAATTATTAAATACATTAACTTTAGTTATAATTGTTGTGAACGGGTGCACTTTGCTAATAGTTTTATTTCCTGTACTTAATGTTCGTTGACCACATTTTTTTGTTTTTTAGAAAAATTTCATTATACGTAAGTAACTTTAAGCTATTCTATATATTTTTATTTATTTCCAAATGTATTGTTTTTAGATTCCTGATGAAGACAATAAATTAGACAAAAGCTTGAATGATGAAACAAGTTTTTTAATTAAGTACATGTTGTGATTGCTTCCCCGATATTAAGAGAGAAGTTATTCGCAGTCCGCAATTAGGAAAATTTGTGCATACAAAAGTAAAACTAAGATGTATCTGTAAATAAACTCTTTTTAAAATAATAAAAGATTATTCACCTATACAAATCGAGTTAATAGTTGTATCGCCATTAACAAAACAATAGCTATTATTTCACAAGAGGAGGAAACATCCACTGAACAGTTTTGGTTGTCTTAAGCCTCGTCAGAGCGAATTCGTTTCCAACAACCCTATGCAGTAACTGATGCTATTATACTGATATAAGTTTGACGGAACCTTTGTACTATGGCAAAAGTAAATAATATCACTATCAGGTGGTAAAACACCAACGCTATTAGGCATGAAAGTACAAACGTTGATTCGAAACTACATCGTAGTTTCATAGATGGCTATACAAGTATGTTCTGCGTTTGAAAGTTGCAGTATGTTATAAGCAAAATTTATTTGCAAAAAAATGTATATGTGTATATATATATATATATATATATATATATATATAAATGATAATAGCAAATAAAAAAAAATTGTAAATTGATCAATGTAAAGTTTAATTTACATCAAAACCAAAAACAAAAGATTAATAAATCACCTGTTTAATATGAGGAGCAGGAATATTTTCTGATACTTTCTCTAAAGCCCAATTAACTATATCATTAGCAGTACGTCCACCATCATACTCGGCCATAGAGTTGGAGTCTTTAGGACCAGCTGGAAAGTATTTGATTGTGGGATAGCCTTGAATTCCATATTTTGAAGCCTTTACTGTATGAATTGTTGCATCCAAAGCTCCTAATTTTACTTTTCCTTTAAGTTCTGTCGCTGCTTGAGCCCAATGAGGTGCTAAACTTTTGCAATGGCCACACCATGGAGCAAAGAATTCAACTAACCACATATCATCAGACTGCAAAACTAACTTATCAAAATTATCATCAGTTAGTTCAACAACATCTTTATCACTGCTTGACTGAAAATTAGCCATAAACATAAATAGTATTAAATAAAATATTCTACCTTAGAACTAGAATCTCCTTGTTTACCTCCTAAAGCAGCATTAACTTTGGCGCGCACTGCTGCTAAAGCTTCATCAACGAATCCCTTTGCAACTCTCTGGCCATTGTAGTCCTGTGGTCTATTTTTATCCGCACCAAATATCTTTATTGTGGGAAATCCACGTATACTAAATCGACCTCCTAATGCGTTGTGCTGATCCATATCAACAGCACCAACTTTAACTACACCCTGAAATATAAATATTTCTTTATATATATCAGACATTTTAAAAAGAAAGAATTGTTAACTACCTGAAATTCATATTAAATAATTTGTGTATTACAATGGTAGTTGTAATTGCTTACTTTCATGAAATATTTATATAGATTTTGCATTTTGGTTAAAAAAAATACTTGCAATTCAATGCTATGTTCTATAATCTTTAGTATTTGTACTGCTTCCTATCTAAATATATAACATCGAAATAAAGTCATTTGGTTATATAATCTGCCACATAAATAAACTAAGTTATAAAAATTCAAATAAAAACAACATTAACGTAAAAAACAAATACTTATTATATTATGTGGATCAAAAATCATTGAAATGTATGACAATATTTGACGTTTTGTAGACTTGGATGTGTGTTGTAGAAAATTAATTGCATTGGTAATGTGTCATTGTGCGAATTCCAAAGTAATCCTAAGGTTTTGTTTTGTCCTGTGTTACCTAATGTATAATGTTTGATTCACAATTGTATTGTATAGATTTGTCACTGGAAACAAATTTGCGAATAGGAATCCGTAATATTGTAGAAGTGTAGAACATTTAGTTTTTATTTTTTGACCTCTTCAACAGTGTCTTCTGCAGTTAGAAAGTCATCTACATAAAAATCGTGGAGTATAATTGAAGCAAATTTTGGATTTTTATGTATGCATCTGTAAGCAACCTCATGTAGAGCTCTAATAGCTAAAAATGATGCAGAAGCTGTACCATATGTAATAGTAATAATAAAATGTAATAGTGTTAAGGTTATAAGCAAGAATTTTGCTGTTAGAATAAAAACGCCATAAAATCTTTTGTCAGTGTCATTGTTCTTAATGTCGATACATTTTTGCAATATAGTCGATAAAACGATGTTGTCTTTTCTAAATCAGGTATAATAAGAAATAAGTTGTCCTGAATATTAGGACTGACCGACATTAAATCATTCAGCGCATATCCAGATGAGGTTTTGGCAGAGCCATCAAATACGACCCATAATTTAGTTGTAGTAGAATATCTTTAAGGATGCAATGATGTGGTAGAAAAAATCCAGAATTGTCTGGTTGATCACTACAAAGTGATGTGGTTCAACTGTATGTATTCGTGCATAAAATCATGGTAATGTTGTTTTAACTAAGAGTTTTTCTCTAGTGATGTGTTTTGTTTGAAGCAATTTTCACAATAATTTTCTTCATCAAAAAAGAATTGTGAAGAATTGTGCTTCTATAGTATCATTCATAAAATGATAATAATGTACTGTATTAGTAGTAGGATTTTGTGTGTAAATTTTGCCTGAAATGAGCCAACCAAATTTACTTTTTCATAAAATGGGACCATTGTTGCCAAGTTTAATTTGTCCAATACCTGGTAAATCCTACAAAGTGTCTGCACCAATCAGTAAATCAGAGCAGGGTGACCAAAATTTGAATCAGCAAGTTTAATATTTTTAGGTATATCTAATGACGTGTGGCAAATGTATGTTTGGCAAGTGGCCGGTTAAGTTTGGCAAAACTAAAGAACCAAGTGTTGTTTCAAACTTGTTTGCATTAGATTTAATTGTGACTGTGACAATGTGACTAACATTATGATTCAATTGATTAATTTCGAAAATGGAAATGTTTGTGTTACATTTTGTCAATTGTAAAATGCCACAGACGTTGAGATATAAAATTTGATTGGTTTGCATTATCTAAAAGAACTCTGAAGTCATGTGGATTGAAAAACGCTAAGAACTGTGACAACTGCAGTGGAAAGTAAAACTTGTAACTTCGCAGAAGTATTAACGGTGAAAGTAACAGGTGCAGCCGACGTTGTAGGAACGGGTTGTTCTGTAAAGTATTTTGTGCAGAAGTAGACTGCGTATTTGTAAAATTATTTTTAAAACATAAAAGAGTGTGGTGGAATTTTTCACATTTACGACAACTTGTAGATTTGCAATTTTTTGTTAAATGGCCAGCACTTAAACAGTTGATACATAGCCGTAAGCGTTTAGACGTATTTAATTTGTTCAAGCCATCGAGTTTTGTAAATTTTGTGCAATAGTAAATTGCGTGATTGTTACTACATAAGGAGTATGTTTCTGTAGAAGCTGTAACAAAGGACTCAGAAGCCTTGTTTATACGTTGTGGTGCAACCAGCTGCTGTGATTTTGTTTCAACATTGACGTGTAAGGATTCAAGAACTAGACAGCTTTCCTTTAAGAAATCGGTTAAGTTTTGTAACTTAGGTAAGTCATCGGTTTTGTTTACCGCTTCCCAAGCGCGGCGCATAGTGTTATCAAATTTTGCTAGTAATTAAGTATATTATCAATTCATCCCAATGTTCAATGGGGTGTGTGAGAATACTTAAGCGCATATGTGCTTTTGTGTGCCGTCAAAAAGTAGTCACAAACAGTCGTGAAATTCTTTGGAGGCAGATGGTAAATTAAAAATTGCTTTGATGTGATTAGTGACCAACAACTGTTTGTTTTAAAAGCATTCCAACCAATTGTAGGCGTAAATAATGAAATTTGCTGACGTTAGAAATGCTAGTATTTGAGCGAACGATTGACACAAAACTGTCTCTAAAAAATAATCATTAATCAAAAGACCTGTCAAAAGTTGGTAGAACTAGTTTCGGTAAACGAAAGTTTGTGTAATTTTGACCACTATAATCACTGTGAATACTGTTTGTTGAAGAAACAGCATCAACAGTAGGGCTTTTATCAAAAATAAATTTTTTGATAGCTGCTGTAATTTTCAAATTTAGCTCGCTGTGGAGCGTGTAGTGGTAGCATAAGATTCGCATTGTTCATCTACATTTTCAATAAGTAATTGAACTGTATTAAATTCATCTAAAAGTAATTCAGTTTTATTTAAACGGTCTTGTAATTCACATAAATCATAATCTGCATTTTTAACTGAATTAAAGTAATTAATGAAATGTGTTAAGGAGCTTATACTTTTATATCATTGATCTAAAATCTACCCCTGATCAATCGGGATGCAAAGTTCCTCATATGGTCCTGTATTTCCCTGCATAGTCTTAACTAATGCAGCTGTACTAGAAGACGAACCAAAATAAACCCCTTTGACTCAACACATATGCCCTTTTACAGAAAAACCCCTATACCTTCTTGGCTCTGCTGCTTCCTCAATGATACCCTCTCTTAACATTTTCTCCCCTTTTATTTTCACTCTATCCCTGTACGTTGCATGGATAGAATACAATTTTGCATTAAATGGTTCATTATATACCACCTCTAACTTATGTTCATAACCCATAGCAATACTGGATTCTGACCCTATCAATTCTGAATATTTATAATAATGATTCAACTTTATCCTTTACTTCACCTGGACACTTAATTTCTTCTTCTGCCTTCCCCTCATTATCTAACTCACCTTCAAACTGATTTATATTCAGACAGTCGTTTTCAACTTCTGCATTAACATCTTCATCCCACTTAATATATTCCCCCTTACATATTATCTCCTTACTTTCAGTATTTATTTTTAACCCCGACTTATCCATAATATCCATCCAAAAAATAGCATCCATCTTCAATCCAGGTACAATCATAAATTCATTTTCAAATTTTACACTTCCTAATTCACATTTCAGAATCGCCATATTGTTTATGCTAGCAAAGTTTTTATTGTTTCGTGTTACCAAGTTACACTTTTTTACAGGTATCATTTTATGCATTAATTTTTCACGTTTAACAAAATCTTCTGAAACGAGCAACGCCTCCGCTCCTGTATCAACAAGTACATTAATCACATTATTTTCCACATTCAAATTAATTATCAGTAATAAATTTTTGTTTACATTTGAATTATTTTCCACTTCAAATTTAATAAATTCGCGCTAATGTTTGTATTAGTTTATTCTTAAAAGCTTGCTTTGTCTCTCTTTAAAAATTTTGATTCAACGTAGATGGGCTTGCCTGACTAATAATTTCGGAGTATGGACGGTTGGTTCTCCTACGGTCTTGCGCTTGTTCTACTGGTTCAAGGCTATGTGTGTTTTGGTTCTCAGTGTACCTTTGACGTGGATGATTTTGGTCTGTGGTACTATCATTATTGGTTCTCGCCGTCTCTCACCTCGGCATATTGTTCCCACTCCAATTATGTCTAAAAGCATTGCCATTGTTATAATTGTTGTGATTGCCTATATTGATATTTCCCCCGTAGTTGTTATTGTTGCCTTGATAATTAAATCGGTCCATTCCCACACTTCTCTGTGTTCTAACAAAATTGATATAGGTGAACTTCTCACCCTGTTGTCTATCCGACGGTTCGGCCCCATTTCATCATACCACTGCAGATATGATGTTTTGTAGTGCTATATATTGTCTCACTTCCACCTAAAAATGCCCTGCTAAATATTTTACGATTTGTTTTTCCTCTAGTGGAGGGTCTATTTGTTTCGCAATGCTGAATTCCTTTATCGCATATAGCTCTCGGGCTGTTCCTAAATCGTGGTTATATTTACCCATAATTAAGTCATCCCTTACTTTAAAGTGTTGGTTGACCCCCAAAAAGTGCTATAAAAATTTCTGTTCAAATTCTAAAAATGTCTCAAATTCGTTTTCTATTAGACCAAACCATATTTCTGCGCACCCTTTTAGCATTGATCTTACCAAATTTAACTTGTATTGTTCATCCATTGATCCCTGTATCAGCATTTTAACGTTATTCATAAATATCTTTGGATTTACCTTATTGTTACCATAAAATTTCGCGTATTGATTCAGTGATATGCTTGGTTGGTTTATTCTCATGGGTTCCCTAGAGTATTGTACCATATTTCTACTAAAATTTTTTAAGTCCATTTTTAAATTTCCTAATTTCCTATTTACAGTCCTAAATCCTATTTCACAAATTTCCTACATCTATTGTACCTTTATGCCTAAATCCGTAATTTTCTCCTTGGTTTCTTTTTTGCATGTTTCTTGGCTCGATTTCACTTTTAAAACTGCATCCTTCACGTCATCAATATCTTCCATAATTCGTACAATTTTATTTTGCACCTGTAGTTTCATTTCAGTAATTGTTTGATTCGTTTCTTTCAAGCCATTCATTAGGATTTTTATTTCTGAACTAAAATTTTCCCCAACTTAGCCAAATTTTGCCAAAACTCTGTCCTTAATTCTTGCACATTTTCGCTAATTTTTATTGTCAAATTTTTCATGCTCTCTTTTGTTTCTTTTAGACCCTCACTCATTTGCTTAATGACTGTCATTTTTGTCCATTTTATTATTAATGCGCTAATAAAATTGACATCATTCCCAACTCCTGTGTAGTTTGCCGTTCCTCGCTGTGACACCTTTGTAATATTCTTCCTGCAGTTTCAGTATGTGCTTCTTCTAGAAACACACTTTCCTGAGATCCTATTTCCACCCATTCATTCCATAACGCGTTCCTAACTTCATGCATTCTTTTGTCCATTTTAATTTACAATAAACCCTAAAATTCTAATTTAACTTTCTAAATTTATTTTCTGGTTGCCTATAATTCTTAATTACGTCTATAATCCCTAATTCCACTTAATATTCTGAAATTTTTGGACCCTCGTTTAATCACCGATTTATGTTCCTCAAATTCGAGTCACTACGTTAGGTCGTCAAATTACTTGCTTGAAACTCAAATCCCTCACATTTGGTCATTAAATTACTTTCTTTAACTCGATCCCCTCATGCTGGGTCGTCAGATTTCTTTCTTTAACTCGAGCCCTTCACGTTGGGTCATCAGATTTCTTTCTTTAACTCGTATGTTTGAACACACACTTGACTGTATTCTTTATTGAAAGTTTTAATTATAGTTACTTTCACTTATAAATTTTTGTTTCACTTCACAATTGAATTTTGCGTAATACTTTTATTTTGATCAGTACAGCTCGTTCTTCAGTTTATGGAATCAATGACTGTTATCAGCTTGATGTTTATTATATAAACAAGCCATCCCACGTGCTGTCATTAGTTGACCGTTCTCTATATTATTATTTTACTATGGAAGAGGTGTTGCACTGCGCTAATCATGCAGCCGGATGGATTTTACTTGGAGTTATGTGTTATATGCATCGTTCATACACTTCAAAAATCACATAGTCAATAAGTTTTATATTATGAATTTCGTTTGAAATTGCTACTTTGTACCTTTTAGCATCACGTAATTGTAATTTTGTACAGGGATTTATGATTATATTTAATCTTGCACGTACGCCAAAACGTATGGTTCCATATTTTGTTTTCCTCATATGCTGTATTTTCTTTGTATTTGGCAATTTTATACTCAAAACATCACGTAGGCTAAATCTTATAATAGGATTCTTTAACAGATGACGTAAACTAGATGCGTTTATTGACTTCTTGCGTTATGAAATATACTTGTTTTGAAAGGCCTGTTTATTATGAGCACGCATTGATTATTTTCTTACACTAATGCGTCAAGTTTAAAAAAATTCGTTTAACGTTTGTTTTACTTTAGATACGCCTAATTTGTATTTATTTAAAATGTATTACTGTTTCTAAAATGAAGTGGATTGTGCGCAGAGTTATTCATTTTACTAAATGTGGTTAAATTATTAAAGGGGCTTCCTTTCATTGACTGTAGTTAGTTGTTGATTTTATATAAGGTGTTTGGTATTTGCTTTTTGCATAATTAACAAATTGTGTACTTTTTATGATTCAAATGTTTAGTTTTCTTAATTTTTGGGTTGTTTGCATGAAATATAACTCCCTTGTGACCTTATATACCCCTAAATAACCCTATTATCATAGCAATATATAATATATATTGCAGTGGTTCCCTCTAAAAAGTATCAGGATCGCCTTAGAGTCCCAACGTTGTTGGATTGTCATAAAAATTTGCTGAAAAAAATATAAAATAAAAAAAACATACCTCTGAATACCTTTGGAACGCCTTATTTCTGCACACCCTGGCTAGCTGTAAAATCTGCTTCTTCTTGGATACCTACCATCCCACATTCATTCTTTCTTACAAATACAGTCAATGAAATTACCACTCAAATAATGCAACGAGACATACAACGTTTTTATTTACACATATTAAAAAGTTTCCATTAGCAAGAAAATATTTACACATTGCTATATACAGTTTCATAAAATGTATCCCAATCCTTAAACTTTTTAAAATTTCATGATTTCTATGTATTTCAACAGTTTTATTTTAGACGAGTAGATGGGCCCGTCGTGCAACCCTAAATTGATTTTTATTCTGGTCTATCGTGAGCTCAGTATAACCCAGTTACTCTAAATGCTTTTAAACATCGCATCCTTTTTTACAACAAACTTAAAGACCCGTTTACTTCTTACAACAAAATTTTTATGTCATTTGTTAAATCATTAAATAATAAATATCAATTGTCCTTTACATATCCCTTCAAATGAGTTTTTAAGGTAATAAAATACACCCCCAATAAGTCAAATCACTCAAGCACAAAATACCAGCACAAATGTTCAAGCAAAAGCAAGAAAAATTAATTTCGTTACCTAGAGTAAGCTTCCTCCATCGATACCTCTGAAGATGTGTTCCAAAACCCTCATTGTTGTGTCCATACACTTCGTTGTTATACAAAGATCAAACTCATTTTCACTTAGCTATCCAAATTTCTGCAACCGCCTTCAGTGTTTCTACCCCGTTAATTGTCTCAACCAATCTTAACCTTATGTAATCACTACACTTCACGCATTCTTGTTTCAAACTTCTCAATTCGCTTACCCTAGTACCATCCTTTCATTAATTCATGGCGTGTAGTAACAGCACCGTCTATAAGTCAGCACTCACTTGTGCAAATCACACTTTTAATAAATTATCGATGTACGTTACTAGCAGCGTTTTACACACTTAATTTAGAATGTTGTATTATAAGTCAACGAATAAGCGACGTACAAGAATCAGTAAAACGTAAGAGCAAGTAAGAGATAAGTAAGAGAGCTTTAATATCTCTCTTAGTGTATTTATATGATTTTGTACACCCCTCACGGACCCTATTTCCATCGAAAAGCTTATTTTTCAAAACAGATTCTACAAATTTTGTACGTAACAAACTTCTACGTCCGAAAATTCCCAGTCTACCCCTGCTTTTACATTGAAATCTGTTCAACAACATCTAACCATTGCGAGCTTCTTGAAACTTCTCGCCTTCAACCAATTAGATTGCTTTCCCCCATTTTTAACGTCTAACCCCTAGCTACCTCTCCTTATTTAACCCATATATACTGTCTCTTTTAGAATCCCACTCAAGCAACAGAAAATCGATTATGTGGTTGACCTCCAAATCTACCGCGTACTTTAGACGAGTACTATAACCAACGTTTTATTATACGTGTTCTCTGTCTGTCTTACATTATGGATATTCCATTTCACTTTGCATTTAAAGCATCTGTTATTTTAGTAGCTCTCGCATCAACCGTTACATACAATTCTACAGAATTCTGTGCCAACGTTCATTTAAGTTCTTTGAACTTGACATTTTAACTATCAGGTGTTTCTATGAAGCAAACTGTCCGTTTGAAATTATAATTCCGGGTTTTAGCATTTCTTAGGATTTGTATAAACAAACGTTTAGTTTAGTTAAATGGAAATATGCGCTTAAATTATTGATTTTCTATACCCAAAAGCTCCATTTCTTATCCAATGCGCTTGATTTAAAATATTAAAACTAATTATGCGTATCCTTGGGTTCCATGTACTCTAAAGCTTCTACACGTTATGCAAGTTTAACCTTCTAATTTAGAAATACAAAAATATCTTATTATCCGTCTGTTTTCAATGTCACAACTAATTAATTTGGCGCGTAAATAGATTATTCCTATTTCCTATATACACAGTCGTTAAAAATTTATTCTCTAGACCTATCTATCCTTCTTAACCTATAATTTCCACAACAATATATATATATATATATATATATATATATATTGCTATGATACAAAATGGAAAATTTGAAATTATAGATTTACACCTTCCTTTCTAACTGTTCTTTGCCTGGCTAGCTTAGCAGAATTAATGAAATTTACAAAATAAAATCAAACAACAATATCAAAAAGTATCTATACATTCAAAAACAATTTTCGCTCATACAAAGGAATATAGAACGGTTTATCGCTTAAATGTATACATAAAATTGTTCTTAAATTATTACTAATACGATCCTTACTTAAGCTTTGTTAAAATTTAGACAACTAAAATCGCTTCTCTTGTGGATAATTTACCTGTCGTTTACCACCCCAAGGAAGAGTATAATTAGCCAATGATGCTCCAGATAATCTATTAAAGGTCAAAATGTTTCGAACTCTGACCTCTAAAGTTTCTGGTAAATATCCTTACAAAATATAAATGAATAAGACTTATTCTACCTTAAATAAAAAATGACAAAAATACTGAAATCTCAGCGACAAACAAAACAATCTAAAATTAATACTTGGGAAATCCAAAAGCGCTTATTCAATGTGTAATTAACAGTATTAAATACCTCCTGCTTATATTTTAAATTGAAGTCAAACACTCAGCTTACCAGATTTTCCATATTATTTAAAATCCCCATTTAAAACATCAGTTACCAAAAAGGCATCTTCCTTTTTTTTATTAATTAGCTTTTGTATCAGGACTATTTATGTCGAAGATTATTCAATTCTCATAATGCTTTAACACGATTACGTTCCATATTTATGCAGAGTTACGTTTTCAGAATTACATCTTTATTCAAAATTACATCTTAAATATTAAATACTGTATGCATGCCGTTGCATACTTAATAAAATGACTTTTCTCAAAGTAACATGTTTGCGACTTAAGCATGAATCGAAATAAATTACTTCTAATAAAGTTCCCGCTTATATACAGTTTATCTAATTACGTCATGATTGTCCAGAGTTTTCTGGATTTAATTCGAAGGATAACTCACATACGTGATGTAATACTTCCGAGAATTCCAGTTTTAATCATCTAATTTGTATCGCACCGCCTCGAGTGATTGATTTAAAAGCGTCGCAATCGTTGTTTATCCTTGTCTAATCATAGGTTAATTTTGCATCACATTCTATCCTATAGTAATGCGAAACCTATAAAATTAATTCATATCGATTTCATGGGTTTTTAATGACAATGTACGAGTTCCTTGAATAAATGTTTATTTTTTAATTAGGTATTTAAGTAGTTTTAAGTACATATAACGCATTTTCTCTATTTTCTCACAAAGCTTGTAAAACATGTTTTATTTGAAATGTTATACGGAAGTCAAGTTAACTAATTAATTAAAGCTTTAATTGCTTTATTTATCCTTTGATGATGCAATAAGATTTGCATTGTTTTTGCATGGATATTTCACACACGGAGTAATAATTTAATACATAAATAACCAACGTTTTTGATTGCTTTCAAATGCAAACAATTTAAATCTTCATAATTGTACATAAAACGTGTTCTAATGCACATTTTACACACATTTAAAAAAATGCAATAAATTTGCATTGTTTTTAAGATAAATGAAAATGAATGGATTTGTATTTATCTCTATGGTAATAAAATAACTGGCTTTGTATTTATAATTTGCTTAAGAATGAGGGATTTGTTTATATCTTTTAAGGATTGAAATACGTTTTTACAGTATTTTTCAACGATTAAGTAATTTTACATATATTGCTTAAATTTGTACACACGGCTGTATTATTGATTTAAAATTGGGGCTTTTAAATAATGCTAAGTGTTTTGCGTTGCACTATAATCGCTAAAAAATACACTTGTATTGTACAGGGTGGAATAATGAATCTTCAAAAATGTCTATTCTTTCTGTTTTTTTATATTTGGATGGGCTTTATTTATAGGCTTTGGGTTTCAATAATCTCTCATAACCTCTTTATCATCTCATTTTATACTGATGTGATAATAAGGTCACGAGAGGTCATTGAACGCCTAATTCTATGAAAAATTACCACCTGAAGAGAAGAAAATGAAGAAAAGTAAAATTTCCCAATATTTACTTTTCCCACCCTGTATAAAACAAGCATATTCAATTAGCACATAAATGAGAATCCCATGTAAGATAACACCCTTTAAGGACATACAGTTTTGCTATGCCATTTAGGAAGAAGCTCAACTTCAAACATGGTAAATGATGATTTTCATAAAAAATACAGTTTAATAACAAGTTTTCATTGCATTAACAAATCATAAGACAAAACCTTCATTAATTATGCAATTAAATTCCATGTAGACGTTGATTGCAAACTGAAAAACACTCACTATAAGAGTAATAAATAACATTGTGGTTCATCGTTAATTGATGGAATACGTTCGCTTTCAAACTATTCACTTTAAGATATAAATAAAATATTCATTCTCATTAAAAATGCAATTTTTATGAGAGTACTCATTAAAAATACCATTTTTATGAGAAGTACCTTTCTTAAAGAAGCCCATTCGGGTTAATTCTAGAACAAATTGTCTCATTTAAACCAAAACGAAAATACCATATTTATTTGCCTATAAACAAACTACGATTTTGAGAGTCTTCGGTAGTCATAAATCATATAGGTCATTTATTAGAAATGTTATAAAAGTCATTAAATAAGCTAATTATTTCCCATAAATGAATAAATGCTCCAATAAAAAGAAACACATATATCAAAAAGCCACAAAAGTTAGATAAGAATGATTTTAATTAGCGTTACGTATTACAAAAAAAAGGGAGACCATGCCCATTAACTTCGTGCACAGAAAAGAATAGACAACACTTCAGGAAAATCATACATCATGACAAACACGATAACTATACACTTAATTAGCTCATTAAACGTGACATTCTCATAAATATTATATCATGCAGGGTGACAAATGCTTCGAAATAAATGTGGAATCGAATTGAACAGTGACGAATAGAAATTATTTAGTATATAAACTAAAATTGAATTAAAATGGATCATTCAGTATTCAACAATTCAGTATTCGACATTCAAAAGCTTTAAATTATTTTACGGCATAAAACTCATACGTTATGAGTAGTTTGAAATCTATTTCATTGACCTACTACAAGTAACATAGAAGTTATCAAGCGTAATTTTTTTATGAAGTATAATGAAGATTTTGGTTCTTTTGTAATTTAAATATTTGTAACATAAGCTAGAATAAGTTCTTAGTCTGATAAAAATTAGTTTTTTTTGTAAGAGGATAATTTCCTGCAAAATTTTGAGGTCATAGTTCAAAGCATTTTGATCTTTACTAAACTATCTGTGCAGCATAATTGACCAATTACACTCACAAATAAAGGATCGACAAATTATCTACATAAAAATTAAAGAAGATATTGAATCCACAAAGGAGATATTTGAGTTTTTGGACTTATTAGCAATGATTAGGCAAGGATTATTTTAATAAATAAGTAACCTTTAAGAATAATTTCTGTATGAGCTTAAGCTGTAAACTGTTTTTATAGATGCAAGAGATTGTTTTGTATAAAAGAAAAATGTTTTTGAATATATGTTTCTTGACATTTCTGTATCTCATTTCATTTTCGTAAATTCCACAGCATAATTTCTGTTGAGCTGGCCAGGCAAGGAAAGGGGAAATAAGATAGTAATTTCATATTTGCATCCCCAAGTATTAGGTCTATCTACAGCAATTTAATGGCGTGCCAACTTAAGGCTCAATTAAATCGTCTGAAAATAAGAGTTTCCTGTCTCATAGGATTTTGTGGAGTTTTCTCTTTGTAATATATCTGATTGGTTTCCAGTATGACTGAAAGGAAAGAAGTTTGTGGGAGTGTGAAAGCTGAAAGAGTTGAGATTGGTTATCAGGAAACTGTTTATATGGAAGAACAGAGCAAGGAGAATCCAGAAGCCAAAAAAGAACAGGGTGTAGGAGAGACATAGAATCAAAAATTATGACTCTCTTATTAAGTCTAAATCAAAATATGCAGGAACAAAAGGAGGTGAGTGAGAGGAATGAAAAAAAACATGAAAGATTTAGTCAAGTCTAGTGAACAACCAAGTTTAGTCAGTTTGGAATTAAACAAAATAGACACTACAAAATGACCAGACTCATTTTGAGTGAGTCTCCATGAAATGGCACTCACAGAAATGTTCTTTTTGGGAGAGCTTAGATTTCTTGCATAAAGGCTGAATGCCTCCTACTGTGAAAATTTTTATATAGAATTGTTAAGAGTTTGTAATGACATGACTTCATAATTAATGGCCAGATTGGCACAGACTATTCTAGAAAAGTGCGGTAAAGCTGGGCAGTTACCAGAAATCACCCATCAAAAAGAGTCTTGTGCAAAATAGGCTTATTTTTGCGTAAGGAAATTTGACCTATGGCTGGTACATTGTACAAATTGCCAGTGCTAATGAGAATATTTCCAGGCAGGGTTTAGTTAAAATTAATATCAGCTAGTTTAATTCTTTGTAGAATATTCAATTAAAACTTGTCAAAGGATGCTAGCGGTAGGTTTTCTGCTATTTTAGGAATAGTAAGACATTGTACATTCAAACTATAATCATTAACCACAGACCATAATTTTACAGAAACTGTAAAATTGGAAAAGGAAAAATGGGAATTTAATCCAAGGATTTTTGAATTACTGGGTGTGTGTTTCAAACCAAGCTACTTGCAAATGCTTCGGTGATAAAATTAGCATTGAGAAGCCAAATCCAAAATGACTCGTGCAATTTGCCACTGATTGGAAACATCATTTACATACACAGAGGTAGTTAATAGTAGGTACCTGCTGTAAGTCAGCAGGAAAACAAGAAAGAGTAGTTAGCTCGCTACTTGCTGAAGTACTAGTAACATTGTTAGCTCTCAAAGTAGTATTGTTGGTTTCAAAATAAAGAAGTATACTGTGCTTCTTGTTGCAGCGTTTACAACTTAGTTTAGAAGTGCACAATGTTTGTTTCGAATGACGAAGACAATTTACACATAAATTTAAACCAAAAGTCTTGTCAAATCTTTACGGCAGGTGAGCTTTAAAAAATCCAGAAACTGTTATAAAGTGATTTAGCTTGTATATAGGGCATGAATGGAAATTATTAGTAACGACAAAAACTTGATGGTAATTTAGTTTTATTCTAAGTTGATGGTTTTTAGGAACATTTGTGTTAGCGGAAGTTTGTTTGTCATTTTCAATTTCTTCCAACAACTGATACCGATTTTTAAGAAAGACATCTATTTTAGTTAAGTTCAGGATTACATTAGGTTTGTATCTTGAAAGTTCTGTTCTGAAGTTGTTATCAAGTTTTGACATTAAAATACGTGAAATGAACATACCAAAATTGTCGATGTTTCTAATTTTTGTAATTCCCGCACATGTTTGAATAGATTGTCATATAAACAACGAAGTTCAGAGGCATTTGTTTTAATAAAAGGCTTTTAATCAAAGATAATCTTGATATGATTTTGTATCATTAGCTTAGGGTTATCCAAATGTTCATCAAGGAACTGGAAAGCGATATGGTAATTATTCTCAAACGAAGCGATATTGGTGATTAATTCGCTAGCCGAGCATTACAATCTGCTCTTTAGATGTAAGAAGTGCTCAATATCAGTTAAGTTGGAATTATTATGCACTAATGAAGTGAAAATTTCTAGATAAGACAAGAATTCTATATCGATTCCGGAAAAATTAGGTATAATTAATTTTGGCAATTTGACATTTAGATGTCCCACTCACATTGAAATACTTTCGGGGGGGTCCAAGTTTTAACAATCAGAATAATTAGAGCTAGATGCAATAGATGTAGGTTTTATCAAATGAGTGGCCTTAGTAGTTAGGTCAATATATTTATCAAAAAAGTAGTTGCCAGTTAGTGTTTCTTTGGAAAAAACCAAAGCTGCTCTTAATTCTACATACGACTCGATATTTTACTCAAGATGGTTTATAATATCTAGTCGTAGACTTAAGATAGTCAAAATAGTTTCGGTAACTGCTACTTCCCTATTGAATCTGAATATCTTTTAAAATATTCCAATTCATCAATTAGAGTGCAAGCTGTAGCTAAAATTACCATTGTTCAATTTTCTTTAGCCACTGTGATACGTAATGTATTTTAGATAGTTTAGATTGCAGAATAGTAAGCCATATTTGCTAATAAAATATAGAAATATAATTATTATTTATATTCAAAACGCTTATAAGCCAGCAATCGATAATTAGTAATAAAAATCAAGCACCAACCTTATAATAATCAACCGATTTAGTTGGTTTAATCATAAGCGGTTGTAGTAAAAATAATCGAAAATAAGAAATAATAAGTGTAAAAATTAATTTTGTTTCCATTATAAATAAGGGTGGAAATGTGTTATTAAACACGTGCTTGCAGAACATCAAATTAATGGATGATAATAGGGTAGGTCCGGTAGGTATGGAAATTTGTCATTGTGTACAAAAATAAATAAGAGACTCACTTGAGTATCCTCTTAGATTCCTTACGATAGCAAGTTGAACGGTGCGTCAGGTACAGAAGACACTCACTAAATGACGAGCTCTTTCTTTCATATATGCAAGCTCGTTTAGGGTTTGCAAGCTTATATACTAACACTTCAGTAGAAATGCACGCAAAACTTTCTAAATTTTTAATTAATTATGTAAATCAAACTATTGTTTTGGCATCAAATGTACGAAACGAAGGACCATGGTTTTTTATAGTTTAGAGTAAAACAATACTTGTTTTTTAAGTAGTTTTAGTAACACCTGATTCTACATTAAATTTAGTCTGCATGAACCCTTTCATAGCATATTTAGAACTGGACTGGTTTTACAACTCAGAAAGCTTCATCCCATATCTAACTGTAGTGTCCTGTAGGTGGGGATGATCGCATAGGCGAAGATTCTTGTACATTATCCAATAAATTAATTAAGTAATTCTTGGAATCATAAAAGTAAACTAATGTAAAATATATACAGATCTGCAACTAATAAAGTGACCCATTTATTTTACACTCATCATTAACAAATTGTTCATAGTTTAATTAAAAGCAAAACCTAGTGCCAATTTCCATACTTTGTGAAATTTACCTTAGAAATAAAAACACACGTATTCAATATTCGGGCATAGCAAGATGATTTGATCAATTCTCTTAATCCTGAATCAAATACAATTACAATAATACATGTATAAAGATTAACTTATGTACTCACCCTTACAAATGCCCATGGATTTATTGTAAAACCGGATCACTTCAATGCTGAAGTTTAAATCATTTTTTAGTTAAGTTTTAATATAAATTAGTATAAGAAATGTTAATGAATTTATATTCTATTAACATAGATTCTTTATTTTAACATAATATTACAAACGACAAAATAAAATAAATGCTGAATAATATACCAGTACGGCATAAAAATCAAAAAACCTTCTAACTGGAGTTTAGTGTATGGTAGTAAAATAAGATAATTAAGCATCTTCATTATTAGTTGACGGATAATAGTTTTCAACTTTCCAGAATATTTTCTATAGCAAGGGTTTCCTAAACTAAGATATAATGTGTGAAGATCTCCAAGAACAAGAGAAATTAAATGTTTCAGATTCTAGGTACCTAATGTTTATGCCGATAGTAGTAGAAAATAATTGTGCTATTGTTAACATAAATTATTTAAAAAAATAATAATAAAGTCAGAAAATTTACAGCCATTTGCTATTTGTGTGAAATTAAACATTTTGTAAGGTCCTTGAAGTTATGTGATGTAAATAATTTGATTTACATGTGCGATGACTGTTACTCCATGCTATGTAATGCAAAGCTGATTAGTTCATGCCAAGAATCTAACACATATCAGGAAAAAGGTTTTTAATTATCATCTTGAGTTCAAAGACAATCTAGGTACAATTTTAGGTTTCAAACATATTGTGATTTGAATTAGGTCTGTCGGATCTTGTGGAAATTACTAGTTGTAAACTTTAATTAACCTGTTCTTAATTAAGGAATTAATTGTTCAAAATTTCTGTCGACACATGACTTTGTCTATTTAACAAATTTAATAATGAAAACTTAAAGAATTCAATAGCTTCAATGCACGAAGAAAAAGTCAGTCTTGTATTTTTTTTGTAAATGAAGTGTGCAGATGCCATATTAAAAATGTTTATTCTTGCATAAGATTTAAATTTATTTAAGTTTCCTTTTTTTAACTAAAAAATAAAAGAATATTAATTTAATTTTTTTAACTATTGCATTAAAAATTATGTTTATTTATAAGCATACACCCTACTCTCTTCCCAGTGCAATAAAATGAATAGGTGTACGACAGGGTATAAATAAATTACCCTGACACAGCTAGACTCAGTCGTTGTTGGTTGCTGAGGCTGCAAAGAAACTTGGCAAAGCTATAATCTTGTAGAGAAATTATTAAGATATAAAAAATTGAAATTGTAATAATTTGTATACAGAACAAAAAAACTAACCTAATAAAACTTTGGACATAAGTCAAATATAGTATCAAATCACAAAGCTTTTTGTATGCACATACTATTTTTAAATCAAATACTTGTAGGCTTAAAGCTATATGTTCTTTCGTTCCCAAAGGTAAATTTATATTTCGTAGTAAAATACAAGTTTCACAGATAATGTTAGTTGAAACATAAACTGTTACAAAGATAGCAGTGGAATTGATTTTATAATAGACCTGAATCGACAAAACATTTGTAAAATATTAGGTACATCAAGCATTTTTAATAGTAACTAGGTAACCTACTATTTCATAAAACTTTTGGTTTTACAAACCATCTGTTACCTTATTTCTCCAGGTAATTTCGAAATCTAAGTAATGCCAAAACTTGTATTACTTTGTTAATGTAACATTCAGCACAACTAATTTGTAAAGCGTTAAACTTACTTTATACCATTTATATAAATTGATAAATTAAAACCATCCTTTGCATTAAGATAACTACATAATAAAATTTTCTACCTATTTGTATTTATTTGCATATGGCCTACAAAGTCACCTGAGGTACTTGAACCGAGGAAGTAAAGCTGGTCAAGCTCACCACTGTAAAAACTGAAGTCCCTTAAAAGTAATATCTGACATACATGAGGTTATGATAAATTTTAACAACTTCCATCCCACATAAGAAAATTCTGCTTATTCCATCCAACAAGACAAGTGAAAGAATTTTTAATAAAGAGAGAGAGTAAAATTAAAAAAGAAAAGGTTGGGTGTCACATGTAAAACTTGGTGAATAAATAAAAAAATGTATTTCGTGTCTTATATTAAAAATTTTGGAAGTAAAGTAAAGAGATGTTGTGCGACAAGTGTAATACATGGTAAATAATTAAAAAAAATTTATACTATTGAGCACCACGTGTTAAACGTGGTAGATAAATAAGAAAAGTTATTGTGTAAAATGTGGTGAGTACATAAGAATAGAGATTGGTTGGACACCATGTGTTGTACGTGATAGAAAAATAAGAAAAATTTAATTTGTTGGATGCCACGTATAAGTGTGCATTGTATTAGTTTGGAATAAAGTAAAGGGAGGTTGGGCGCCACATGTTAAACATGGTAGTTAAATAAGAAAAAACGAGGTTGGTCACCACGTATAGCCTACCCTTTTACCAGTGTAATGAAATAAATAAGTGCACATCAGGGAATAAATAAATTACACCGGCACAGCTAGACTCGACCGTTTTTGATTGTGGAGGCTGCAAAAGACTTAAAATCTCAAAGGAAAGATAAAGAAATGTTGAAAAGCTATAACCTTGTACAGAAATTATTACGATAAAAAAAAACGAACGCGTATCTGTAGAATAGAAATGCTTCAATAGTTTATTATGACAAATTGAAATTGTAAGAATTTGTTTATAGGAAAAAAATTGATTTACTAAGACTTTGGACATGTCAAATACGATATCAATTCACAAACTTTTTGTTTGATCATATTATTTCTAATTCAAATACTTGTAGGCTTAAGGCCATATGTTCTTTTGTTCCTAAAGTTAAATCTATATTTCATAGTAAAATATACTGTTATGAAGATAACAGTGGTATTAATTTTATAATAATACTGAATCGCTAAAACATTTGTAAAATATTAGGTATATCAAACATTTTAATAGTAACTAGGTAACCAAACATTTCATGAAACTTTTGATTTTACAAACCGTCTGTTAACTTACTTATCTAGGTAATTTAGAAATATACATAATACAAAACTTGTATTACTTTGTTAATGTAACTTTCGGCACAACTAATTTGGAAAAGCGTTAAACTTACTTTTTGCCATTTATATAAATCGATAAATTACAAATTACTGGCATATGGTCTACAAAGTCACCTGAGGTACTTAAACCCAGGAAGCAAAGCTAGCCAAGCTCACCACTGCAAAAACTTAAGTCCCTTAAAAGTTACATCTGGTGTACACAAGAGAGGTTATGTATAAATTCCAGCAACTTGCATCCCACATAAGAAAATTCTACTTATTCCATCCCAAAAGGCAAGTAAAAGAATTTTTAACGAAGAGAGATAGCAACTGTCAATATTGACCTTTAGTACAGAGGATAACATTCACACCAGTTGTGTATGAGTGACATTTTAACTGCTGATAAATTAGAAGAAAATATTTTCCAAAAATAATAACACGACTAACTTATTAACTGAACCAGAATATAGAGAATAAATGTATAAGAGTTATGAGCATGATATTTTACTTAAAGTATATATTGTAAGAGAGAAACTAACCGAATATAGACATCTTTACTAACATTCAAACAAAGAATTTTATTTAATGCTATTAGGCTAAGCTGTAAAATAAAACCGATATAAAAATAGAAATTTGGTGAGTGAATCCAAAAAATTTACGAAGCTGTAACTTGACATGGCTGGAGGAAAAAATGTCACATTACAAGCATCATATTTGTTTAGAAAATTTTACCAATATGTATAAATATTTTTCTTTTGTGAAAGTATTAATTAAAAAATATTGCCTGCATATTTTTGTTTAGCTTTTAAATCATTTTGTATATAGAAATTTAGATTTCAACATGGTCACCTTAGAGATTAGACGTTTCAGTTGGGTCTGATTAACAGGAGTCACAGAAAAGGAACATATTAAAATTGGTAAATCATTTGTACAGGAAACTAAAGGCCTCCATATATCTGTAAATTTTATGTCCTTTGATAGTTATTCTGTATCTAGTGTCCATTTATTTTAATGCATGCCTTAATCATGGGTTTTCGCTAATTTGGTTTGAGATGAAGTTTTATGATGGATACGTACCGATAAAGATTTGTAAAAATTTTAACGCATCTTTCCTTATTTCTTTTTGTTCGAAAGGCTACATAATTTTAGTGTTAGTTCTTCCCTTGTTGGAAGAGGTCCTAACCTGCGTTCTTTATTACTTTTCCTGGTAACGAGGCACCTACTTCCTTTTAAAAAATTAACCTTAGTTTCCTAACCCCTTTCCTCATGTCTCCGCAGACGTGACCACAGCAAGCCATATCCTCTTCTGAAGTTTTTCTAAATTGTCTTGGCCATTATTTAAACCCCTATCTGACCATGAACCGCTTATACTCAAAAAATAGGCCATTAACATCCTTTGAGGACATTTTGACATGACTACTTTTGAAACTTTTGCATATCAATACCAGTGAAAAAAGTCACTACAATTTAAGCAAGTTACTGGTAGTGCTTTAAATCCAGATTTTTGCAAATTTTTATATAGTATACATGTCATTGTAGGTAAAACGTTCATAGATGTTACCACTAATATTACACACAATCATACCAATGCAAAAGTAGTTATTCAAACGTGTTTAGAATATGTCAGTGATGGGAAACATTCAGCACTAAATAAAGAAATAAACCTATATTTGTGGTTTCATTAATATGACAAATAAATACTCCCTCTGTATGAAAACATGGTATACATTTACTTTTCTCTGTATGATAATGGGCCAATCCGTTAGAAATCATCCAACCATGTTGCATAACATTTTTGATTTTCCTGATTCTTTTACCAGTTACTTCTCACAATACTAAGTGAGTGTAATACCAAGGTTAATAAAATTTTTAGCCACATACTTTTTGTTCGCAGACATTTTAACTTAGCTTTGGAACAGTCTTTTGGCATAAAACCAGTTATGTTGGGCATGCATGCAAAAATGCTCACTATGGGTCATTGTTGATATTATCATATTGGTTAGATTAGCAAACTCACATAATATCTTCTCTGCAAAATACGAAGATTCCACCAGTTAAATAATTAGGTATCTGATTTTAAAAATACTCGGTGAAAAATTATAGATATATACAAAATTATTAGCCAAAAAATGCTCTTATAAAACTTTCGCCTTAATTTGAACATAAGACTTTGATAAACTTTTGTAATACATCCTCTACTCAAAGATTTAATATTGAACACCATAAGAATACTTAGCGTTAGAAGACAAGAATAATTTATTTTGAGTCAACGAATCATATGATACATAAAAGTACAATAAAACTTTTAAAAATTAATTTTTATGAATAATTCTAATACAAAATGCTGGATTGTTATTCTGATATGAACCATCCATATTCAGCGGAAAAATACTAGTTTGCTCATTTACTTAACTTCCTAATTTTTACAATAATGAAGACAGCAATAGTGAAGTGCTGTAATAACATTGTTACAAAAGCCGAATGTAAAAATGACTTGTAAGTTTCTTTGTGATCGTCAACATTATAAAGCACCTTAAAGTTGTTTTTAAAATCAATGCTTTTGCATGATAACATACCAAGATTTACACTAAACTCATATTTGATGTTTGCATATTTTTATTAAACTTTAAATATTGTTAAGTTACTCACTGGCAATAGACACCTTCTTATTCTGAATACAGGTTTAAGCGCATGCTGTAGATGTTTTATAACGTAAAATTTGATAGTATATTTTAAAACGTTAATAAATAACCAAAAGCAAATTCTCAGTAATAGAAATTATACATGATTCTAACTTGAAAATACAAAAATTGCATTTAAGCACACTTGAAGCCTTTTAGTATAAATTTTCTCCCTTATTGACAATAATCATTAAATTAGTAAAATTGTAATTGACAACCCTAACTCCTTAGTTAAATCAGATTTTGAAGATACAAAAATTGTTTTTTTTTAAAATAAAATAAACTATTCCCAGTTGTATTTTGAAAATGGAAGGTTTTAATCAAAATAATGTGGATTTGCAAAAAAAAGATCTCAAGTCAAAGTAATAACTAATGAAAAATGCCGTGGTGTCTTGAAACAGTTATTGCAGATAAAAAAAAACAAAAATTAGAACACGGTGCCATTAATAAGGTTACAGTTGCATTTCACATATAAACCGTTTGTCCGAAAGTAGAATCTGGTGCACAGCACAAGATCAATAAAGAGAAAGTAAATTTGTGCAATTGTTTCATCAAAATAGAAAAAAAAATACATAAAAACAAAAAATTACTCTGCAAATTTGGCTGAGACAAAGAAAAATGCATTAAATCACGGAGGAACATTTAGTAGTATTTTTGTGCTCCAGCTCCCTCCCGTCACAAATCCCCTCTATCCAGACCCTTTTCGGCCTGGGTTAAACACTGAAAGATTCGTTCGCCCACTCGTACCCTTGCTCGAAATCATTCATTCACATTTTTTCGTGCTTCGTGTTTGAAACCTACCTTCTTGAGGAATTGTCTCACCCATGTGTTCTCATGCTTTGCACTTGAAGTTTACCTTTTTGAGAAACTCTTCACCTGTGCGTTCTCGTTTTATGCTCAAAGCTTCTAAATATGTATACCATATTTGGGTCATTCATTAAAATACACAGGTGAATAAAATTTACGCTCAACATTTTCAATTTCTCTAATTTGTTTGTCAGTTACTTACTCCTTAATACCAGTTCGAAATTATAAGTAAAATTTCTAGGCTCGTGGTTTTTTTGTGGCCAATTTAAGTTTGCTTGGGAACCATTTTTTGGCTGAAAACAAGTTTTGGGCAAATGTAGCTAACTCTTGATTTTATACATATTAACACAAAATAAAAACCAAAATTAATCAGAATGATATGTTATAGATTTTTTGTCCTTACATAATGATACCTAAGTGAAGAAAAAATTCACAGCTATAAAGTGGTGCAAAATTATTAAAAAGAAGAAAGACTCCCCAATTGTTTTTTCTTAAATAGATTTATCATAAGACTACTTGGCATAGAAGTTTCAAGCTCAAAAATGTTATCCTTTCTTTAATATAATTTTCAAAAGTGCCTAAAAGAGAATAATTTGGCCATATTTAAAGCAGAATATCTCAAAAGACACCGAGTAAAAATTATGAAATTAATAAAGGTAATGCCCCTTTATGATATAAACATAAGATACAAATTCAAACTGATTGCAGAGATATAGTGTATTAAAGGTGGCAAAAATTGCATTATATGCATACAAATTTTAATGGTCATTAATGTTCGAGGGGTGGGTCATTGCAAAAACTTTGTACCAGAATTACAAGAATACATATGATTGCAGCTGAATACAAGTGAATACAAGTGATTACAATTGATTACATGTGATTGCAAGTGAATATAGGTGATTACAGCAAGCATGTACAATGAATACAGTCAATGATTAACCTCTGGTTAATGTTAAAACTCCATTTGCCTAATATTTAAAAGTAACAAAATGTTTTCGTCATCCAATAAATTCAATTCAGATAATAAAAATGCACAAAACATGTGTCCTAAACAAACCAAAAATAAGATTTAGCATTATAAAAATAATACAGCCACACAAAAAAATTTATTTCTGATCCGAGGATCTGACTATGTTTACGATATGTTTTTGGGATCGCTGAAAACCAATCCAAAGTCGATTTTACTCCTCAGATCAGGTTTTTCACATAACCTCAAAAAGCATGGCAGATTTTATATGGCAAACACACTTTTAAAATATTGACGGATTGGCTTTAAATTTGCCATATAGGGGTTGATAATGAATCTAAAGTCGGATTTTCAAAATTCAAAATAGCAGATCAAATATGGCAATCGATTTTAAAAATACTATTAAATTTTAATGAAACTTGGTATCTAGAGGTTTTTCGGATCGGTGATTACGAATCTGAAGGTTTTCAAAATTAAAAAACTCAACTGCCACATTTGATCCAACAGTATGAATTTTGAAAGTCTGCCTTCAGATCCGTAATACAGTCGCACAAAAAAATGTTTTTTTCTGATCTTGGGGTCTGACCATGTTCTGTAGATGTTTTTGGAGTCGCTGCATCCAAATCTGAGGCCTATTCAACTCCATCACATCAGAATTTTGACACAACCCCAAAAACCTATAATTTTAGATATTTAATGCACATAAACCCAAAAATGAGGTTATTATCTGAAAATCCACGTTCTTAAACCACATAATGCCATAACTTACTTAATCTCATCATTAGATCTGTGGAGATTTAAAGATCACGGCCATGTTACTACGGCAACAGTCCAGATTTACAAATACCACTACTACTTATGTTTATGGGATAGTGCAGCCAGACAGCAGGATTACAAGATAAGAAATTGCCCAACTAGATCGTGTTACACATCTGGACTGCGTAATATCATCCATATACCCATGTTCCATCAAAGATCCTAATTCCTCCTCTTCATATAAAGCTAGATCTGATGAAACTGTTTCTCAAAGCTCTTGATAAGATGGGTAAATGTTTTGATTGTTTACAAACAATATTTCCTA
The DNA here is from genome assembly GCA_036346225.1 of Platerodrilus igneus. Lineage (NCBI taxonomy): Eukaryota > Metazoa > Arthropoda > Insecta > Coleoptera > Lycidae > Platerodrilus > Platerodrilus igneus. Next base: position 1,455,400 of record JARFIW010000221.1, on the reverse strand, counting down.
CAGTTTCTGATGCCAAAATGAAAGAGGGAGGTGCCTGATGGTCCTCAAATTCAGAAAATGTTCAAAGATAATCTCTTTATCAGCACAATGAATAATCAGGAGAAGGCAGCTTAGCTAAGTTTTGAAAAGTTGCACAAAACTTCCTAGGAAACAGAAAAAGTGCACAGTATAAAAAAATAGTCGTCATTATGATAATGGAGAACGAGAAACTGGAATACTTGATGAACTTGAAGCTGCATATCCTGCACTTTAAACTTAACAAATTTCCCAAAAACCTGGGACATTTCAGTGAAGAACAGGATGAACGTTTATACCAAGATATTAAAGTTATTGAAACTCGTTATCAGAGATGATGGGATGTTAATATGCAGCAGATTTTTGCTGGATGCTCAAAACAGAAATACTTGGATGAAACAAGAAGCGTAAAAGAAATCCTTTACATCTAGATCTTTTGAAAAGAAAAGAACTCAATACAGCTCGACAAAGAGAACAATTAAGATTATATGCCTTTTATCAGCAGCTTTATCAAATAGCCCTTTTAAGGAATACATGATGTACAAAACCTGCTCGTGCAACATTCCCATTGTTTACATCGAGTAACGCCAATGCTGACAGTACAATAATTGGAAAAACTAACATTAGTTGAATAAACATAAAATATTATATAATACAGTATGTTTCGGGTGCTTGAGCAAAAACAATATCAAGTTAAGTTTCTAACATATGTGGTTAATGGAGTTGTATATCAAGTTATAGAATTAAATGGGTAAGTAGATTATAGGATTATAGGGCATGAATCTTTCGCCAGATTTTTAAACATCAAAATGGCACATCAAATATAGCAGTTAAATTTTTTTAATTTTAAAAATCAGACTTTAGATTTGTAACCCATAATCCAAAAAACCCATAAATTCATCTGCCATGTATAATCCGCTATTTTGAATTTTGAAAATCTGACTTCAGATTCGTAATCAGCAACACCAAAACCACCCTAGATACTAAGCTTTTAAAAATGTAGTAATTTTTTAACAATCTAGCGCACTGTCATATTTGATGTCATTTTGGATTTTGAGAATCTGACCAGATCAAGGACTCCAAAAACCCTTAGATACCAAGTTTGAATCAAATCTGTCAATATTAAAAAAAGTGTATTTGTCACATAAAATCCGCCCGCCATGTTTTTTGAGGTTATGTTAAAAACCTGATGTGATCAGGTAAAATGGATTTCAAATTGGATTTCAGCGACTCCAAAAAAATATAGTGAACATAGTCAGATCCTAGATCAAAAAGAAATTTGTGTGTGTGGCCGTGTAATAATACATAATAAATGAATGAAATAGAGTATATTTTTAGAAAACAATGGAAAGGGAAAAGTGCAAAAGATAAATAAAAAAGAAAGATGAGCACTAGGTAGTACTGTATTCAACAAGAGAAAGTAGCTGCTATGTTCAAAGACAACAAGCATAGAAACAGTGAAAAGATTGCTGAAAGCATATGTGTGGAGCACAGCACTGTATGGCTGTGAAATTTGGACAGGGAAAAGTGGACAGCAAAAGCTTTTGAAATGCGGAGCTACATACATATGATGAATATATCAAGGATAAAATTGACAATACAAAGGGGTACTAGAAATAGTAGGGAAAGAAAAAAATATGTGGAAAACGGTAAAAGGTGAAAGAGATAGGATGATAGGACACCCACACTAAGGCATAAGAGAATAGCACGGCATATATTAGAAGCAGAGAAAGAAATATTGCATAGAGATAGTAAAGATGTAGGATAAAAGAATTTCAGGGAAATGTGTAGGTTAGCTCAGAATAAAAAATAATAGAGGTACGCGTCCAACCAGTTCTAGTACTGAAAGTCTAATGATGATGATATAATAAATTATATTTTCAAACCTGTCATTTGTAGGCAATTTCCATTTTAATGCATATTGGTTGCAGTTTTCAAACCAAGTTGATAAAACTTTCATGTCAATGCTTGTAATTTGCTGCTGATACAAGAAGTCTGCAGATTAAGATCTTAATCGACCGCCCTCCACTAATTCAAGTTGTAGTTAGTCTCGATAGCTCTTATTTCCTTTCTGAGTGTACATGTGACAGAGTTATGTTTAAAGTTTTATTTTAGTACCTGTTTACAGTTTTTAGAAATATAAATAATAACTTTCACATTTTTATTTAAAAGTAAATTGTACATAATATTTTGCATAGATCTTTTTAATGTGAAGCAGTGAGTTTATATTAATATGAATTGTTTATGGTAGAACTAGTCCATGAGCAGTATCACAAACAATAGTTTAAAACTGTGTCAAATAAAAAACTTATTGTGAGTGATCTCAATTTAGAACAGGCATTATCATAAAATTATATATTTAGACAAGTTCACCCACATCTTTGTAAGAAACTGTTGTGATTCAATAAGAGCATAAAAACCCAATTAATAATAAATTGAGAAAAATTTTTATTGATAGTCTTTCTAACGAAAAAAAAAATGTTGAAGTTGCTTTAATACCTGGTGAAGTTCTTTGCCCAACAAGCTTTTCCAAAATATAATTTAGATAAAGAAGTCATATGACGAGAATGAGTATAATATTTTGATACGAAAACAAAGAAACGTGTAGTTTGGGCAATAATGACGAAAAAGTCAAAATTAACAATCTTTTGATTGGTTCATAGTCAAGAAATAAAATAATAGAAGAATTTGATTTAAAATTAATACGAGAAGTTGTGAAAGACAAAGGTATCCTCCCACATTTGTCTAAAAAGAAATACAAAAAATAGATGAAGTCATAAAAATATAGAATTTTATGAGGATGATGAAATCAGTCAGTTGTGCCCTAGAAAGAAAGGTGTTTCAACAGTCATTGACAATATCAGAGTTAAAAAAAGAGTCAATCCTACTTATTTTATTTAAGCTATTTAGCCTTTTCAAACAGAAATATCCTAATTACAAAATTGGACGATCGAAGTTCTGCAATCTGTGACTAAAGTAGTGTGTCTCTCCAGGAGCATGTAGGATTCATAATGTGTGTGTAAATACCATTAGAACATAAAGCTCATGATTAAAGAAGTAAAAGCTCAATATAAGTTACTGGGAAGATGGAATTTCTTTTCTGACGTTAAAAACGAATTATGCTAAACAAGTGTTCAGAAAGTCCTAGATTAGAAGAACCTCAAAAATTGCCAATGAATGAAAATGACAATTTACAGAAGGAAGTAGCTTTCAAGCAGTGGGTGCAAATAGACAGAATATACCTTATCACCCAACTACTACCATATGAAAAGTTTTTAAATCTTCTTGTGGAAGAGATTGCAAAACTAAAATATCATATTATCTTAAAAGTTCAATCTAATAATTTCAAAGAAATTAAAGATAATCTCAAAGATAGCGAATATGTGGTCATTGGTGATTTTTTAGGAAACTTCACATTTTATATTCAGGGTGAAATTCAAAGCTTTTACTGGACTAGCAGTCAGGGTACATTACATCAGTTTGTTTCTTATTTAAAAAAAAAGGATAAAATTTGCTGCAAAAGAATGTGTAAGAGCGACCATCTCATTCATGATATCTCTACAGTTTACGACTTTTAAAAATCTTATCAATGAACTGAAGAATGTTTTATGTCCGAAGTCAAGAAGATGATATACTTCAGCGATGGTGCCAGCAGCCAGTACAAAAATAAAAAAAACTTTATTAATATGTAGCACCACGAGAATGATTTTGGTTTAATAGAATGGAATTTCTTTGTTACATCCCATGGGAAGAACTCTTGTGATGGTATATGTGGTACCACTAAAAGGAAAGTACCTTGAGCCAGCATGCAAAGACCATACAATGACCAAGTTCTTGCCCCACAAGGCATGTTCAAATACTACAATGAAAAAATACCTGGAACAAAATACATTTTTGTCTCTGCCGAAGAAATTAAATAAACTGAAGATAAACGAACAAAAAGATTTGAACTTTGTTTGCCTGTGACACAAACTAGAGGATACCATCGTTTAGTTCCTATAAATGACAATCAAAGAAGATATTACCGCACATCAACATGTCAAGAATTTGATAAGTACAAAACTTCAATTGTGTTTACTAACATGAACCATGTTAGGTGCATTTACGAAAATTGGCGGTGGTGACTGGATATGGTCAAAGACAAGAACTATCATTTTTCCATCCACCCAACCCATAAACTGTCTTCTAGATATTTAAAAAAGAAATCATAGTGAGAGTTCCAGTAAATAAAGTTGTGAGAAAGATTACTCCTGCAGAAATAACAACCGTTTTGAACACAACCTACAACATAAACAAAATTATGCATCAAAATTTTAACGCTTCAAAACATTCAGCAAACTAACACGGAAACAAATGCAGTTATGTGAAATTTTTTATGGCATAATGTTTAGTACAAAATTCTGCAAAAGTGCCAAATTTAAACCTACCCATTATCACTTTTATTAAATGAGATCCCCATAGTTGCCCTGGAAATTGAAACACCCTGTATATCGAGACTATACTAAAAAAGAAAATTTACCAAAACACATTGAATGTTAAAAGTTCTGTTCAAGAAAAAGCTGAAGTTGGTAAACATTAACAATGGAAGATATCAATAATTATGTAATTTGTGAATATGATGGGTGTTGGTGGCTTGCAAATGTCTTTTCAAAGGACTGCGATAATGAAAAGGTGGAGGTAATTTTTTGCATCCTTCGGGCACATTTCCATTGTGTATATTTCCAAGAAACCCAGACATTTTGAGAGTGCACAGGAATCAAATACTAACTACAGTCGACCCAACAACTATAATTGGGTGGACCTACACTTTACTACAAAAACAAATAGTCGTTGTTACAAGAAGTCTGCATGCAAGACTATAAGTTTTCACAGTAAATATTTTGCCGAGAACTTTTACCTAAACACATCCAACAGAATAATAAGTTAAATAAGTGTAATGATTTTAGCAAAGTAACAAACTAACCAATCTTAGGTAGTGCCTCTTTGATGAAAATTATTTTTTTTACTAGGATCCCATTAAGATCCCAACTTGAATTTTTGTAGGTTTGTAAACAAGCATTTAAGAAATAATTAAGAATTTGTAGAAATTTTTATTAAGGTTTTTTTGAAATCGTCTAAAAAATTTTAAGTTTGTAGCCGAAAAATTTTAATGTTTCAAACACGCCCTTGTAATATATCAAATTAAAGCTTGTAATATTCTGAAAACAGTGGTGTTTGTTCACTCACCTAGCTTTATCCTCGGCTGAGATATCCCTACAAACATAAAACTGTTTTCGCCCAAGTTTAAAGTTTTTATTTAACTTTAAAAATTGTAAATAAAAAATGACATGAAATAAAAAAAAATCTTTAGATATTTGTCTCTTTTAGTTAGCACAAAAAATGTAATATTCTAAAGACAATAATGTTTGTTTCATTCACCTAGATTTATTCTAAGCCGAGATATGCCAATAAATGTAAAACTGTTTTTGCCAAAATTTAACATTTTTATGCAACTTAAAAAATTTGTAAATTAAACAATGGCATTACATTAAAAAAAAGTTTGGATTTGTTTCTTTTGACTTGTGCAAAACAATAACAACCTTAAGTACATAAAATAATGAAGTAATTTCTTTTGGTTCACTTGAAATAGATTGACCCAGCCAGCCACAAAGACACAAAACACTTTTTACATTCCGCTTTTGTAACGTTTTTACAGCACTTCACTGTTTTCTTCATTACGATAAAAGTTAAGAAGTTAAGTAAATGAGCAAGCGGGACCTGAACTTGGCAGTTAATTTCCAGCAGCAAATTTACGAGTTTTGCCGAATGGCCAGTGACGCCGTTGAAGAAGGATACAAACAAATACGCTGCTCAGCAGCGAATTTACAGACGCATTAAACCATATATAAATTGCATATTTTGCACTGTTAGTCTTAGGCAATCACACAATAAAACCACAAATTCAAACTATTAACACTTTTAGTAGCTAGTATTGAACAGGAACCATTAGCAAATTTACTAGAACAAGTTCGTTTCGATAGCGTTTATTGATAAAACTTAAATATTTTAAAATAAAAAATAAATACAAAGAATTATTTAAATTAAATAACAAATCTTTTTGAATTAGGCAGATTAAGTAAAATAGAAAATAACTAGTTTTACATTGCATCTGTGCACCCAATTTTATATTTTAATCTCGGGGATGTAAGATTTTCATAATATTCTAGATATTTGCAAGATCATGTAGAATAATACACATGAAAAACATTCACTAGCAAATTGCACAGTTAACTGTAAAAAAAAACTTTAAAGTTTACACACCTATGATCATAAAGTGAGAGTGTTTTTGTCACTACCCCCTTTTCAATTTAATTTCCACATACACAAAGGAGGTATTATCACAGGATATAACGGGACAAGGATGACAGCTTTACTATTTGATTTACAACTATGAATTTACGATAACTTAAAATTAACCACGCAAACGTGCGACAAAGAGACCGAACACGGGATATTCCCAAAATTGTGCAGCCGTGAACTCAAGAGATGAAAATAATTTTTTTATGATTACAGGTGTGTAAACTTTAAAATTTTTTTGTCATTCACCGTGCAATTTGCGAGTGAATATATTTCATCTCTATTATTCTACATAATCTGACAAATATCCAAGATACTCCGAAAATCGTGCATCCGCAAACTTTAGTGATGAAAATAATTTTTTTATGATCATACGTGTGTAAACTTTAAAATTTTTTCTGTTAACCGTGCAATTTGCCAGTGAATGTTTTTCATGTGTATTATTCTACATGATCTTACAAATATCCGAGATGCTCCAAAAATCGTGCACCCGTGAACTTAAAAGATGAAAATTATTTTTTATGATCATATGTGTGTAAACTTTAAAATTTTTTTCCCTTCACCGTGCCGTTTGCGAGTGAATATATTTCATCTGTATTATTCTACATGATTTTGCGATCTTACTTTCCCAAGATTATGGGACAAAGTTGGGCGCACAGACATGATTTATGACAAGTTATTTTCTATTTCACTTGATCTGCTTAATTCAAAAAGATTTATGTTATTTAATTTAAATAATTCTTTGTGTTTATTTTTTATTTTAAAATATTTAAGTTTTATCGATAAACACTTTCGAAACGAACTTGTTCTAATAACTTTGCTAATAATTCCTGCTCAAGAGTAGCTACTAAGTTTTAAAAGTTTGAATTTGTGGTTTTATTGTGTGATTGCCTAAGACTAACAGCGCAAAATATGCAATTTATATATGGTTTAATGTGCCTGTAAATTCGCTGCAGAACATCTCATTTGTTTTTATCCTTCTTTAACGGCGCTACTGGTTGTTCGGCAAAAATCGTAAATTAGCTGCTAGAAATTAACTGCCAAGTTCACGCCAGTATGAGCAAGCTAGTATTTTACTACTGAATACAATGCCTCACATCAGACTAACAATCAAGCATTTTGTATTAGTTATTCATAAAAATTAATTTTTTGTAGTTTGCATATTCAAAACGTACTTTCATTTATTATACGATTTCTTCAATCGAAATAAATTATTTCTGTTTTCCTAACACTAGTATTCTTATAATGTTCAATGTTTGAGAATTTGAGTACAGGATATATTACAAAAGTAAATCTGGCTTATGTTCAATTTACAGCAAAAACTTTACAAGAAAATTTTTTTTGCTAATGATTTTGTATATTTCTAAAAATTGTTACCGAGTACCTATAAAACCAAATACCCAATCCTTTGTCTGGTGAGATAATTGTATTTTGCAGAACAAATATGCTATACGTTTGCTAATCTAACCAACACGGTAATATTAACAACAATGTATAATGAGTATTTTTGTATTAAACCTAATACAACGATCGCTACATTTAGATTTTGAAATAACTTGTCTGCATCTGCTTTTGTGGTTCTTTTCAGATTAACGTTATAGTCTCTTCATTTTATATAAATTGATCTTCTACTATAAAAGGTTACAACATTCTAGATATTTGCAACTAGAAACAATGCTATTAACAAGAACTAACCACAATAAACTTACAGAAACTGTCATATTAAAATGTATTTTGAATGTCTGATGTCTTTTTAGATGTCCAAAAGACTTTAATAAGTTATTTAAAATATCATTTTCAATACATTTTATGTCTTTCTGAACCATCTAACTACATTTAATAGGTATTTTAAAAACGTTTGAATTTTTGCTTTTAAAAGTTATTAGATATAAATGGACACGAGAGAAATCTTGAAAGTCTAAGACAGACAAATTTAAAACATTTTAAAGTTTGTGCTTGTTGGGATTAATCAAGTTATAACTAACTAGCGTTTTTGTGATGGTTTTGAAGACAATTCCAATTCTGACAAACGATTTGTTTTGCATATTATATTAATAAAATTAATAAAAATTCACAAACATTTCTGAGAAGCAATATTCAAAATATTGAATAAGGTTTTCAAGACCATGCATAACACTAACAAAACTCGATGAAAATGATGGGAGGTCCAAGCACAGGAAACAATATTTCCAATATAACCTCTAAGGTAATTATATTAAACACCCATATAGAACATTGATAAAATACAAAATTAGACTAATATACCTTTAATGCCTTAGCCGCTTTCTCATACTCGGGTACTAGTTGTTGGCAATGTCCACACCAAGGTGCAAAAAATTCGACTATCCACACTTCATCACTGTTAATGACCAGTTTATCAAAATTTGTGGCTGTTAATTCAATAACGTCTGGGGTGGAATATAAAGCCAAAGCTTGGTAAACCAAGAAGAATAATCCTAAAAACAAAATATTTTAAAAGTATAACCCTAAAATAAATAAAATCATCAGTTGTTACCTACGACTTGCAGCATATTTACAACTTGTATGGGCACCGGCTAGAATAAAACAGGCCGGTGTGTAAAAATCTGCCTTTCACGAAGCTTTCAACTAATTGAAGTTAACAAATCAGGAAATGATGACGACAACTACGACCTACGTATGTTCGTGGTAGTTTATCATTGGCGGGTAAACAGCAACGCTTCTCTAGATACCCAACAACGCCAAGGACTTCGTTGGGTCATGCGTGTTAAGAGTTTTATATTAATTTTAAGGTGCTTTTACACGTACATACATTTTACATAGCATAAACACGGTATTTTGGTTTTAGTTTTTACTCGATTAAAATATTTCTTCTAGAAGCAAGTAAATACAGTTGTCTTTATATATTTTCAACAGATCTTAACAGTTTCTAGGAAAATTTTCTTAAAAGTGTATAAATGATAATTTAAAAACGAAGAAAGAGCATCAGACTTAGTTGTGAATATATACAAAAAGGATGATGCACCCACAGACTTTGTTTTCAGAAAGTTATATTAAAAATATTTTAAACCGACACTACATTTATGAAAAATAAAACAAAATATGGTTTCAAATACAAGATTAACAATTTTAATACAACTATAATGTAAATATAACAGCATCTGAAATTCAGAAAGCAAAAATTACGTAAATGTGTATTTGGTTTAACACCGAACTGCTTAATTCTTATTTATTTCAAACCTAGTAATAGGATACAGATGTCACTCTAGTATTTATTTTAAAAACTAATACACAACAAATTTCGGCAAGCTAAAATGAAATATGTATGTGTCTGTATATATATATATATATATATATATATATATATATATATATATATATTGTTCTGAAGCTTACCTCGACTGCTCAGCAGGTACACCATGAAGCTTGCAAATTTACCTAGGATGCTGAAAATAACGTTTCACCTAACTGCAACCTTGCTGCAATCCGAAAAATACTTTTCTACAATCCTATAAAAAAAAACACAAAAATTCATCACATTCTACTTACACAAAAAATTACCACTTCCAAAACTTTTCAATTATAACGGTTACCATACATAAAATTACATACCCTCGATTAGGAAACAATTCACTTTCAAAAATGTTGTTAAATCAAAATTTTTACATTATAAAAATATCCTATTTAAAGAGATCTTTTAGTAAACAATTGGTTCTGGATTAAAGGTTTTTTATTTTGATCAAGTGTGATCAAATCTTATTACATAAGGCTAAAACCCTTCTAAGTAATAAATTGATGCCAATGTTATATTGGAAATACTTTTTTTATTATTTCTTTATGTATTTTTGCAGGACACAAATGGTGTTCCGCTTTTTTATTTATTTAACTATCACAATTTCTTACAGGAGCTGCGTCTTATTTTATTAAGACAGGTTTTTGTCAGCGAAGGCGATCTTTTTTCTTTGGGTCTCAACGTCCGCCCTTAGAACTATGCTATGCAATTATCGTAATTACATCAGGACTTGGTGGCGCCTATTTGATTTAGCTTAAGTTTGATCTGCAAACAGAAATCGACTTACCCCCCCACTTCTCATTGCTCTACCCAGGAATAGACCCCTAGTTGTGTCCGAAGATTTTTGGAACAATAAGTATTACTTGCGCCAAAACAAATAAATAACAAAAAACGTTTTACTGACGCCCATGCGTGGGGTCAGCCATATATAAAAAAAATACGCTTCAATAACGCCACAACCTACGCAAAAAAAAATACGTTACACTGGCGCCGGCAACGTGTAGGGCCTCGAAATTTGTTTGCTCAAAATTTTTTTTGCCTCGAAATTTGTTTGCTCAAAATTTATTTTGCATCAAGATTTGTCTGTTTAAATTTGCTATTAGTTTCAAAATTTGTTTGTTTAAATTTGCTTTTGCTCTTGAAATTTGTTTTGACATAAGTTTGGTTGAGACGTTGACCCCCCTTCAGTCAATTAATTACCTTAGTCAAGTTTATTTTTAACTTTCATTCTGTTTTGACCCAATAAAGTTTTTTTGATATTGTTTTGGCAAAATTTATTTTTACCAAATACACCTTTTGATTTTTACCTTTAGTTGCCCGAATTTGTTTTGACAATTTTCGTAAGGCTCAAATCATTTAGATTTATCAGTTTGATTTCATTAAAATATTAGGCTATTGCAATCATGTCGGAAAAATTTCAAATTGTTTGTCTACTTAGAGAGGAGCTGGAGTATGAACTGAAAATCAGAGGAGTAGTGAGTGAGAGACCAGTTTTGGAGAAAAAAAAATTTTAGGAAGATTGTTAGCTAAAGAAGTAGATAAGCCTGGTTGTCTGATTGACCTTTCGTGTTATGAAGTAGATTTTGCAACGGAAAGTAAAGAGATTTCTGTTTCAGTTGAGTCAGTTCGAAATGTTTTGTCCGAATTTGAAGGTGATTCGTCAGATTCAATCTTTAGGAGAGCTTGTTCAAGGTTGATCCACCTTTCTGGTCGAGTTAAGCGTATGAATATTCCTTCAATAAGTTCCGAGGAAGCAATTATGTTCAGAAATGAGACCGTAGCAACCATACTAACCTTAGAAGCTGAGTTATATGATAAAATCAATAAGAGTACAGAGTCCACCAATTTTGATCGGTCTGTTGTAGTATCTCCTTCAGATGCTAGTGCGCCTACCCATTCTATTTCGTGTATAACACCTTCTTTACCTATAGGTTCATGGCCCGTAAAATTCTCAGAAGACCCTAAACAACTATATTCATTTTTAGATAGTCAGCGATTTAACACAATCTCGTAAGATACCCGAAGCTGATTTATTTGGATCAGCATGTGAACTTTTTGTGGAAAATGCTTTGATTTGGTTTAGAACAGTAAAAAATTCATTGAGAGATTGGAATTCATTATTAGAACGTTTAAAGAAAGATTTTCTACCCGGTTTTTCTGATGATGACATTTGGGAAGAAATCAAAAATCGTCGTCAAGGTAAAGATGAAAGGGTTATTTTATTTGTTGCGCATATGCAAACTTTATTTAGTAGACTTACTAACGAGCCAGCAGAAGTCACTAAAGTTAAGATAATAAGAAAAAATTTGATTCCTGATTTTATTTCAGCACTTGCGTTGTCGGACATTCAAGATGTATCTATCTTAGTAAGTTTGTGCAAAAAGTTAGAAGAAGCCTCTTTTATGAAACTAAACTCAGTTTCTGCATCTTCTAGTAAGCCTAACAAGACTTGTAGTCCTTCTAAGCATCCATTCGAGACTAAACATCCCGTGATGAATGAAAAAATTTATGCAGTTAAGAGTAGGGTTTATCAAAATAAATTAGTTAATCCTCAAACACCAGTAGCGGATAAGACTACTTCGGAGTCTTCACTTTTCAATTCTTTGTAACGAATATATATTCTATAGCACCATTTTTGCAAGAATCGCATCAGTATAATTTTATTCTGTGGTATTTAATTCTCGTATTTGATACTATTATATCTAAAAGAAACAATTCTATAATGAAACAGGAAATCATGTTCGCTTAAATAACTCAAATGCTTTGCACAGAAATATTTAATAATAATATACATTCAAGAAACGTATTTATATGGGGTCTAGTCGTTTGTGTTGCCTAACTTGCAGACGGATTATTCCCTTTCATTCGTTAGAATTAGAATAGCGCGTGCGTGAATACGGTCACGGGGTGATGCGCCACGCAGATAAGGTCCCGTACTGGAACGGAACGAACAACGAGGTCGGCCATTGCTTTTGAAAATGAAGTCGAGTTTGCATTGTACTTAACGCATGGGTTTTCAGGCCTTGCAAAAGTGGGGCTTCCGGATAAGCGTGCTGTGGTAAAGACAGGGGGGCTGGTCGCCTTGGGACACAGCGAAGCTTCTCACTCCAGTGACACCGGCAAGGCACTGGACCACGCCGCTTCTTGAATTGGTTTGTGTCGGAACTTGTTAACGGTAAGATCGCATAAACCAAATAACTTATAAAATATTTTTATTCCTTTAGCACATGATGGAACAATATACTAAAATGATGTAATAACATAATGATATAGTAGGACGGTGATATATTCGAATAAGGAGATTGGAACACTACTCGTTTATCAAGGCAACTACAGCTGTTGTTTAATATTCTGTTACAACTATTTGATAAGCAGATTTCAGAGGACGTGCGTCGCAGTTTGATAAATAGGGATGACGACCTCATCATATACAGGTATCAAACCTTTTTTTTGTTATGTTTGTGAGACCTCGAGTATGCTCACATAAATAGTATTCAGGGATTGTTTGGTCAAATTAAATTTTGTGCATAAAGAACGACGTAGGAGAATATTGTCACGAAATGCTATTGTAATAATTTTGTAAGATTTGCAGAAATTCACTTGTTAAAAAGATGAGACTTCAAAGTCCATTTCCTGTTTTCTAGAAAATTACTTGCAGATGTTAAATTTTATAAGCTCATAATACCTGAATTAATTGAAAAGTTGTTTGTCCAAGTTAACTGCACGTGATTCAAATTTTTTTAAGAAATAATTTATGAGAAACATATGTGAGCCAATAATCAGATCTGGGTATTTGGTGTCAAAACTTGTTATAAAATATTATTAACTTAAGGTCTTGTTATGTCAAGGCAGATGTATAGAGAAACCAATTTTATTAGTTCATTTTTGTAAACATATTTAAAAAAAAAATCAAGAAAGAGAAACTATATTAAATTTCATTTTTAGACTCAAGTTTTTTATTCCATGCATAATTAATTTTACTAAATTTTTTTTAAAGAAAATAAGTTTGTTGAATAATGAAATTATACGAATGCTGAAGTAATTTAAAAAACCCAGATATGCTACAACTGATTTGTTCTAGGTATTCATTTTTGATTCAAATATCTTTGGTGTGGTAATCTTAACATTATCCACCTGTAATTATTAGTATGTTTTTTTTATTAGAAAGCACAAACAGTGTCTTTTTTATAGAAAGTTTGTTGTGTATTTTTTCTTTCAGGGTCTTCGAGATTGAAGAGGTCGTAAGTATGTTCCAGAGGTTTCTAGATACATTAGTTCAGTAAGGTGTAATTTTTTTATTGTGTTTACATCCCGTGAGTTTCTGTATCTTCTCATAGGAGTAATGAATCTTTAGTGTAATCGTTCATACAGATACAGTGGCGCTCAACCCATTTCCTTTTTGTTAGTTTATTGTAGAGTTTAGACCATCCCCACACCCTTTCTCATTGCTCACCCTCGGGGTAATTCCCAGACTTAGCCGCGAATAATTAAAGCTTCACTTTATCCAGCGAGTGGAGGCCAAAAAAAAAGGTAAGAAAGTAAAAAGAAAGAAAAATTGCTTTATCTTTTAGTCCTGATAAGAGAAATAATTTTGCTTGTTGGAATTGCTCCCGTAATGGACATTGGTTTAAAGATTGTAGAGCAACCAAAAAGTTTTTTTGTTTTGGATGTGGTCGAAAAGGTGTTAAAGCAATGTCGTGTCCACAATGTTCAAAAAACTAGTAAGGCGGCAGGTGCATAGTGGTCGGCATTCTGTTCCGCGTCATAAGGTTACAGTTATGATATGTAAACAAGAAAAATATTTTTGTAAAAATGATTGGTCGAGATGGCTTTCAGTTGTAAAAAATTTTTGTCAGAACTCTACAAAGCCTAAGAATAATTCCTTGTTCATTGAAAAGCAGTGTGATAATCGATCTTACATTATGGTGAAGTTACTTGATAGTGATATTACCGGTCTTCTAGATTCAGGATGCGCTACCTCAGTGGTTGGACCCTTAGCTCTTTCGATAATTGGAAAATTAGACTTAAAAATTTTTAGTTCAGCAAAAACAGGTATTACTACAGCTGATGGTTCAGTAAAGTCTGTTTTAGGTTCTGTTGATTTACCAATTTGTGTGGGTAATGATTGTCGTATTCTTAATGTATTAGTGGTCCCGTCCTTACCTCATACCTTTATATTCGGTAGTGACTTTGCAAAATTATTTGGTGTAGTTGCCGATTTTAGGAACAATAATTGGTTTATTCAGAGTAACATTGAGAACAGTATTGTGTATTTAGGTTCATCTTCTATCCCTTTGAACACTAATGATTACTTATTTGATTTGCATGACCTTTCGGATGCTCAGTGTGTGCAAGCACAAGAGATTATAGATTCATTCAATGAAATTAGCAGTGATGATAGGTTGGGACGTACTAACCTAATCGAAATGGATATAGATACAGGTAATGCCAAGCCCTTCCATAAGAAACCATATGTAATGTCACCATATATGAGCAAGATATTGAATGATGAGTTGGACGACATGCTTAGACTTAAAGTTATAGAACCGTGTACTAGTCCGTGGTCATCTCCAGTATTGTTGGTTAAAAAAGCAGATGGAGAATATCGTTTCTGTTTTGATGGTAGAGCCTTGAACGACCTAACTGTTCACGATTCGTACCCCCTTGCGAATGTAGATAGAATTCTCAATATGTTGAGAGGTGCAAACTATATTTCGTCACTTGATTTGAGAAAATCGTTTTGGCAAGTCCCTCTTAGTGAGTCATGTAAGGATAAGACTGCTTTTAGTATTATTTCGCGAGGACAATATAGATTTACATGCATGCCATTTGGGTTGAAGAATGCTGCGCAGACTCAACAGCGATTAGTAGATGCGATTTTTGGTCCACGTTTTGAACCTCATGTATTTTGCTATTTGGACGACATAATACTATGTTCGTCGTCGTTTGAAGAACATCTGAAATTATTGTCGGAGGTTAAGCAACGTTTAAAAGAGGCTAACCTTACTATAAATATAGGAAAATGTGAATTTTTCAAAAAAACACTTAAATTTTTGGGTTATATAGTAGGTTCAAATTCACTTCGTACAGACCCCGATAAAGTATCAGCTATGATTAACTTTCCTAGACCGAAAACCACGACGGAAGTTAAGAGGTTTATAGGAATGTGCAGTTGGTATCGTCGCTTTATAAAGAATTTTTCGTCATTAGTTTCGTCCATTAATGATCTCGTTAAGAAAAAGAAAAAAGGTCAAACTGTAAATTGGAGCGCGGAAGCAGAAAATTCGTTTGTGTTAATTAAACAAGCATTAGTTGCGGCACCTCTTCTTTCACAGCCAGATTATTCGGCACCCTTTATTGTTGAATGTGACGCCAGTAACACTGGATTAGGTGCTGTTCTGATACAAAATATAAAAGGAGAAGAACGTGTAATTTCGTACGCAAGTAAAACCCTAAGCCGTACGGAGCGCAATTATTCCACTACAGAAAAAGAGTGTTTAGCAGTCATTTTTGCAATTGAAGAATTTCGTCCGTGGGTGGAAGGTGTTCGATTTACAGTTGTCACTGATCATTTTTCGTTACTTTGGTTGAGTAGTCTTCAGAATCCTACTGGAAAACTTGCCAGATGGTCTGTTCGATTAAGGCAACATTCATTTGATTTGGTACATAGGAAAGGAAAGTTTAATATAGTCCCAGATTGTCTTAGTCGTGCTGTTCCTATAGAAAATCCAGAAATTAATTTAGTAGAGATCAAACTTGACAATGTAGGCTTGTGGTATGAATCTTTAAGAAAGAAAATTTTGTCGTCACCCAAAAGCTACCCACAATGGAAAGTGGAAGATGGGTTCATTTTTAAGTTTATTCCTTCCAAATTACCTCATTCGGCGAATATTGTAGAATGGAAGCACTTAGTACCGAAATCTCAGCGTAAAGATGTCATTAAGTCATGTCACGACCTCCCTACAGCAGGACATTTTGGTTCTTTGAAAACTTTGTCTCGTGTCCAAGAATTGTATTATTGGCCAAAGATGATTTTTGATGTACGTAAATTTTGTCGGAAATGTTTGATTTGTGGTGCTCAAAAACCACCAAATAAAGGTCCCCTTGGCATAATGGGAAAGGAAAAAGAGGTTGGACTTCCATTCCAAACCATTGCTTTAGATTTGGTGGGTCCGTTTCCTCGTTCCAAACGCGGACATAAATGGTTATTAATTGTTGGTGACTGGTTCTCGAAGTATTCGATTTTACAACTTTTGCGCAGTGCCAAGGCACATTTGATTGAAAATGTTTTGGAAGAAAAAGTGTTTCTTGTCTACGGCGTACCACAATTTGTTATTTGTGATAATGGTCCACAATTGATTTGACGTGTTTTTAAAGCTTTGTGTGCAAGGTACGAAATCCAAAAGATTTGGTACAATGCTGTTTATGCTCCTCAATGCAATTTTGTGGAAAGAATTAATAAGACAGTTGGTACTGCAATCCATTCATACGTAGAAGAACATGATACGTGGGATATTGAGATATCAAAAATTCAGTATGCAGTTAATTCAGCGAAACACGAATTCACCAACTATTCGCCAAATTTTTTAGTCTTTGGTCGTCAGGTACCCTTAAGTGGAAAAGCTTATAGTAACAATTTTGAACCCGGTAAAGATGTAGATGTTGTTTCTAGTAGTAGACCTTCCTATGTTTTGGATCGTCAACCTTTGTTCGATATTTTTGGGAATGTCCGTGAAAATTTACATGTAGCTTATCAACGTTCGAGTAAACGCTACAATCTTAGAAGAAGAGACATTTTATTCCAAGTCGGAGAAAGCGTTTGGAGGACTAATAAGGTACTTTCGAGTGCTAGTGATAAATTCTCCGCTAAGTTAGCTCCAAAGTTCATTTTGTGCAAAGTTCGTAAAAAACATTCCAATTTAGTATATGAATTAGAAAATGAGGATGGAACAAAAGCCGGAAAATGGCATGTTAAGGACTTGAAACTCGTTGAAGCATCAGATCCAGATAAGAATGATGATCCTGACGATTAGTTCCAGTCTAGTCATTTCTTTGATTTTAAGTAAAACAATCGTTGTTTGTTTCGTTTTGTTCTGATTTTTGATTTAGTATAGTTTTAACCAATACTAAATGGAGACTGTCCTTTTGTAACTTATTTTGTTTGAAAATTTTGTTTGATGATTGAAACATGTAGTCAAACTTTTGTGTAGTAGTTTTGTAGTGTACATTAATGTACATACTAGTTAAATTCGTCGCGCGTTATTAGAAGATATTATTAGAAGATATTATTAGAAGATATTATTAGAAGATGTTTTTAGAAGATATCATTAAAAGATATCATTAGAAAGTAGAAATAAGTTGACTATTTAAGTTGCTAGTCCTGATGTCTACATATTTAGGTAGAGAGAATATTGGCTTATTCTGTCCCTTATTTCGGACCTTTCAGTAATTTTTGTTTGATAAGGTCAGAGGTTTGCACGGTGAACCTCACCATTTGATCCATCACTAATAGGAGGTGATGTTAGAAAATTAGTGATAGGGTAATCAGTAGGGTGTAAGAGATTTCAGCCCTAACTGATTCGATTTTGCATCAGATTTTTGTAAGTAACCTGTTAGTTAGGTTACCTTAGTTTTGATTATCACTTTGTGATGATAATATTTTGTATTCGATTTTTGTAAGTGACCTGTTGGTTAGGTTACTTTAGTTTTGATTATCACCTTGAAATGATAATATTTTGAATTGTGATGCTGTTTTGATATTATAGCGTCCCCTTTTTTTTTTGGTTGGTAGAGTTGCTTGAGCTCCAGGAAGTGGAGTTGTTATTTTTGGAAATTAAGATAATTTGTATTGTGTTTAGTTATAGTTAGTAGATATTAGCCTTGGTAGGAGTAAGAAAGTTCTAGTAAAAGGGTTACTTTAAATTTAAACTTAGATTAATTTTTTTTGTCCCGTGGAGTGTTTGACTTTTTAATTTGACCTCTCTTAATTTTGACTTATACCGATTGTGACTCCCCGATTTTGTCTCCCTATGGACGCTTGGTACACGTAGTTATGGACACACTCAAATTTATAGATATTTGTCCCCCTCGTTTTCATAGATTCGTAAATATTTGTAATGTTAGTTAAGAATGTAGAAAAGGCTAGTATAAATAAAAAAAAATTTTTTGTATTTGTTTTACTTAAATTTTTCTTTGTTAAAAAAGATTTTTTTCTTTTAGGAAAGGGGTAGTGTAACAATTTTATTTTCGATAATAGTTTTTTGCATATAATTTCAAGAATAGTGTAACAATTTTATTAATAATAATAATTCTTTGCATATAATTCGAAGAATAATGTAACAATTTTATTAATAACAATAATAATTTGCATTCAACTTCAAAAGTAATACGCTAAGCCTGCATCGTCCTTTAATAATCTAGTTATATTCAGATATCTGTGTCGTATACAGCTATTTACAAGCACATCTCTGTTTGATTGTTCCCCTCCTGACGGCGCGACCGCCCGAGCTGCTTATAAGATAGTCGGCCACAGGTGATAGAGATATCAACACGTTCCCTTGGCTAGAGGCCGGCAATCTGCAAATCCATTTCAAATAGTGAGGATATCTTCGAATAACGGTCGGTAATGTATATATTGTGCGAACTTGTATAATTTGAGATAATTTATTTAGCGCGACAAGTAGGATGCAACTTTAAAAAAAACACACAAGGACACAGTAAAACACATAATGTAAGGCGACAGGATATGATTCGACACGTGGAACGAAGGAATTATAGAAGTTGGTTTGGATGAATTGGTTTCAAATTGCAAACGCTGTTATCGTTGCTTGAAGAACGGTGATCCCGTCTTCTTTTGTCACAATGCGACAATTGCAGTTTTGGTTCGTAGATAGCTATAAGTTCTTTTTATGTGTTTCAAAATTTGGGACACGTTAACTTGCTTTGATGCGTAATACATGTACATTGTAAAAGTTCCAATTAATTGTTGAGCTGGATTTACCAGTAGTAAAACGAAAGTTCATTGATTTAATGTTCTAAAAACAACATGCTTTGTTCCATATGAATCGTCGGTAATGTCAACAGGTGTTACTGACGTCATATTTTTCTTCTTTGTATAGCTGACAGATGTTATTTTAAAAGCAAATGCTTTGAACAGCTTTAGTACAATATATGTAAACATGTCTATTTTTGTGATCAGCTTTATCTACATTAAAATTAGTATACATAATTTTGAAAGCTCAAATGCTAATACTGTTAGGAGCTATTAATTTGTTATCTACCTGAAAAGATCTGCCCAGGTCAAAATCCTATTTGTACAACAAGTTCATGTTTTAAAGTAAAGTGTTTGATTGAAAATAATAAAGACAAACATGAAAGTTAAAAGTTTAAGATTGATGCAGTTAATGCTTAAATTTTTTGTTACAAGTTATATTATTTTAAAAGAGATCTTTTAGTAAACAATTGGTTCTAGATTAAAGATTTTTTATTTTGATCAAGTGTGATCAAATCTTATTACATAAGGCTAAAACCCTTCTAAGTAATAAATTGATGCCAATGTTATATTGGAAATACTTTTTTTATTATTTCTTTATGTATTTTTGCAGGACACAAATGGTGTTCCGCTTTTTTATTTATTTAACTATCACAATTTCTTACAGGAGCTGCGTCTTATTTTAGTAAGACAGGTTTTTGTCGGCGAAGGCGATCTTTTTTCTTTGGGTCTCCACGTCCGCCCTTAGAACTATGCTATGCAATTATCGTGATAACATCAGGACTTGGTGGCGCCTATTTGATTTAGCTTAAGTTTGATCTGCAAGCAGAATTCGACTTACCCCCCCCCACTTCTCATTGCTCTACCCAGGAATAGACCCATAGTTGTGTCGGAAGATTTTTGGAACAATAAGTATTACTTGCGCCAAAACAAATAAATAACAAAAAACGTTTCACTGACGCCCATGCGTGGGGTCAGCCATATATAAAAAAATACGCTTCAATAACGCCACAACCTACGCAAAAAAAAACGTTACAATGGTTTTTCTATAATCCCAACGTCTGCATCTTCTTAATACTGCTTCTCCTTCATGAATTATTTTCGCGTCTTTACCAAACTTCCGTTGAGCTAGCCAAGCAAAGTAAAGTTAGAAAAGAAGGTAAGTCAGGAAGTACAAATTTTACAATTTGCTGTACCTGTATCACAGCACACATTCAGTGACGCCCAACCCCAGGCATTGGATTGTCACAGCACTTTTTTAGCGGTGACCCAACCCGGAGTTCAATTAATTAGACTGAAAATTAGAGTTTCTTGCTTCGTAGCATACTTTTCGAGTTCTCTGTTGGTGTAATATCTGATTAGTTTCGAGTATGACTGATAGGATGAAAGAAGTTCGTGAAAGTTTGAGAGCTGAAGGAGTAGAAATTGGTTCTCAGGAAAGCGTTTATGTGGAAGAAGCAAAAAAGGAGAATCCAGAGGCCAATAGTATAGGAGAGACCCAGGAGTCAAAAATGATGGATCTTTTATTAAGTCTAAATCAGACTATGCAGAGACAACAAGCAATGAGTGAAAAGAATGAAAAAAGTATGCAAGATTAAAAGGAATATATGCAGAAAATGAAAGAGAATATAAAAAAATGAATAAACGATTTGCTAAAAATACTCAGGAGTTACGAGCAGAATTTGGGGAGAATATAGTAAAATTGGGGGAAAGTTTAAGGTATGGAATTCGTCTATTAGGTTCTACAGGAAACCTAAAATTGTACAATCTAGATCATATGAATTCAAAATCTTACAGTAACTTCTAACTTAAAAAATGTAAAACAAATAATAATAAAAAGTGAAGTTATTACCTTTAATCTTTTAAGTTGTGGTATTTACCATAAAAAATAAAAAACTATGTATACAGTTATTTACCTGAAAAACTTGAGGCTATTCCTACCGTAGTTCAAACAATTTGGCGTTGCACAACCCGGCATAATTAAAAAATTTAGCAATACCCCTATGTAAAGATAATGCATTTTAATTGTCAGTGGGCTCCGAAATGATCTGCTATTTTTTTATACAGTGCTGTATTGTATACTGTGACGAAACATATTTGCATAACTCACATATGGTTCCTTTAGCTCAAGATGATGGCAGCAATAAAAGCTTAAAGGCACCAAGGATCAACGTCTGATTGTTCTTCATTATGGTGGTAATAAGGGATTTACTCCGAACGCTTTGTTGATGTTTAAATCGGATCTTAAAACGATGGATTATCTTGATGATATGAACAACCACAATCTTGTAAAGTGACTACACGAGAAATTTCTTTCAAATTCTAAAATGAATTCAGTTTTAGTAATAAATAATGCAGCATACCATAATGGTACAAAAGAACGTTCTCCTAAATCTTCTTGGAAAAAAGAAATATGCAGAAATAGTTAACAGAGGAAGAAATTGTGTGTGACGCGCGTGAACCAAAAAGTGAACTATGTTCAAAAATACAGATGCGCAAACTTAGTTTTAAAACGTATGTTGTTGATGCACTTCTACAACAATATGGGCATGTTGCCCTTCATCGACCACCTTACCTTCCACAGCTAAACCCACTTGAATAATATGGTCACTCGTTAAAAACTATATTATAGCAATCAACACAACTTTTAAGTTAGACGATGTAAGAAAAATAGCATAGGACAAGTTTAGTGCATTGGTGTTAAAGATTGGGAAAATATTTGTTGATATGTTGAAAAAATTAAAGACGAGTATCTAAAAAGATAATATAAATAATGAACGATCATAATCATTAGGTCTTCAGTCATGGTTAGACTGGTTAGACGCGTACCCTCATTGTTTCCTATTCTGAACTAACCTACACACTTCCCTGAAATTTGCACAGTCTGCATCTATCACTATTTGTTCTAGGTCTACATCTACCTCCTTTTTCTTACCTCTGCTTTTAATATTTACCATACTATTTCCCAAAAATGCCTAAGAACGAATTCCGACAGTCTATTTCTCCTATTTTTTTTCACAGATATCTTTATTCCCCTATTATTTCTATAACCTATTTGTTATTAACTTTGTCTGTCCATGCTATCATCCTCATACATCTATAGCACAACAATTCAAAAGTCTGCTAGCGTTTTTATGTCTGCTTTTCCTACGGGCCGTATTTCATAGGCATACTGTACCGTGCTCCACACATATGCTTTCAACAATTTTCTTCTTGTTTCTATGTTTGTTGTCTTTGATCATGGGCCCTGTTCTTTCTTATTAGGTGCAGTTCGGTCCCCTTCTATTGTTTTACAATTATATATCCTATTTCTCCGACATTCAGTGGTTGTAAAAGGGACTAGGTGGCTCCGTGGCGTAGTGGTATGTGTGTGACTACTACACCCAAGGTCCCGGGTTCGAACCCCGACACGGTGCGATTGAAAAATGTTAGGCGAGAATTTTTCACAAAAATACACCCTCGTTCGAATGAGAGGTAAAATGGAAGTCGCGAGTGTTGTCACGCACGTTAAAGATCCCTACCTTGCTTGAAATAGCAAGGATTCGGCAAAATTCCAAATTTTTCAGACAAAAAACTCCTTTCCTGGCTAATGTAGTACTTTCGGGTGGAGCATTGGAAAAATCAAATGTAAGGTTGTGAATGGGACTACGGACTACAAGTCCCGGGTTTGAATCCCGACACGGTCCGCTTGAAAAATTTTAGGCAAGCATTTTTCACAGAAATACACCTTCGTTCGGATGAGAGGTAAAATGGAGATCCTGTGTGTGAGTGTTGTCACGCACGTTAAAGATCCCTACCTAGCTTGGAACAGCAAGGGTTCGGTTAAATTCCAAATTCTCCAGTTAAAAAAAACTCGATTCCTGGCCAATGTAGTACCTTCGGGTGGAGCACTGGAAAATCACATGTAAGGTTGTGAAGGGTGTTACATGCCAAAAATCGGCATTGTAAGTTTCTAATTTGCGAGTGAATTCGCGCCAATATTTTAAAAGACTTGTGCGTGCATTTCCGTCACTTTAGATAGTTGCGTCGGCGCCCGAGAATGCGCAGACGCGGAGTAGGGAAGTGAATGGTGGTTTCCGTCACGTCATGGACTAGTCAACGAAACGTCGAACAGGAGGTTGATCTGTGTGTCTTTTTTGTCTTCTCTTTCAAGTAATGTAGGTTTCTTTGTCGTATCTCTGCCCTGTATCGTTCCTCACCTTATTCCTGCGTACCGCTACACAAGAAAAAAGAAGACAAATTTAATTTGACCTCAACGGGAGGCAAAGGCCGAACCCCGCCTAACAACGCCCAACCAACGCCGAGATCCTGACGCGAGAGTAGCTGCAATGCCGTGACGAGTTCCACATTTTACGTGAGTACATTTATCTTTTTCTTTGTATGTGATAATAATTTGAGGCGTAATAATGACGTAACACCTTATTGCGCAATACTACGTACGGGTTTATTAGGATACCAACTGTCGTAGTGGTTCTTATAAATTACGCGCGGGACTTTAACGAATATGCCTTAAAATAGACAACCTAGATTATATTAAGAGGGGTACGCAGCCTGTGACTGCCAAGTTCTCCCAGCACTTGAACTATTGCCGATTTAATATTTTTTTCAAGATATGTTTTCGCCCAGTCAACATTAGTTGCAGATATTTCACAACCAACACATTTAGTTGTTTATAATTAAAAATCAGATTTATCTGCGCTTATTTTTTCGTCATTAGGTTTTCCGTCTCAAAACTGGTTGGACACGTAGCTCCACTTATTTATATTCTAAGCTAGCTTACACAGTTCCCTGATATTCCCATACAGCCTATATACAGCTCGGTTCCCATTCTATTGTTTTTAATTATATGCCCTATTTCACCGAGATTCAGTGGTATGTGTAGGGGGTAAAGCAGCCTGTGGCTGCCAAGATCCCCCAACACTTAGAAATTTGCCGAATTAATAGTTTTCTATTAAATCCTTTCACACAATTAATATTATTCGAGAATATTGCACAACCAATACCAGTAGTTTCTTATATTAATTATCATCTTTGAGTACAGTTATTTTTTCATCATCAGATCATCAGATCATCAGATTTAACTATCTTGGGACCGATTGGATGCGTACCTCCATTGATTTCTGAATCTCCTGAACTTCCTACAGCCTACATATTACACTATCTGTGTGCAATAGTCTAACCTAGGTCTACCTCTACTTCTCCTTTTTCCTATCTCTGTTTCTAATATATTCCGCTCTATTCCCTCATGACGTAGTATGCGACCTATCATCTAATCTCTTTTATTTTATTACCGTCTTCCACATTTTCTTTCTTTCCCTACCATTTTAGTACCACTTTGTTCTTAACTTTGTCTGTCCATGATATCTTTATCATACGTCTGTAGCACCACTTTTCAAAGGCTTCTACCTTTTTCTTATCCGCGTCTCTTACTGTCTAGGCTTCACAGCCGCACAGTGCTGCGCTCCATACATATGTTGTAAGCAATCTATTCCTTGTTTCTATGTTTGTCGTCTTTGAACACAGTAGTTGCTTTTTCTTGTTAAATGCACCACGACCTTGTGCTAATCTTGGTTTTATTTCTTTTGCACTTTCCCCATCTTGCGTTATTTGGCTTGATAGGTAGAAGAAATCCTTAACCTCTTGTAAGTTCTTGTTACCTATTTGTATTATTGTTTTTGATCTATTTTCCCCTCCTTTGCATACGAGTACTTTAGTTTTATTTTTGTTAATTTTCATATCGTATCTCTCTGTTAAAACTGTTCCCATTTCATTATGAGCAGCTTCTAACTCTTCCTTGCTAGATGCTAATACCGCTATATCATCTGCAAATCTAAGCATATCAATTTTTTGTTCTTGCATAGTAATTCCATATGCCTTCCTGCATTTGACAATATTCATTGCTTCTTCAATGTACAAGTTAAAAATTAGCGAGGATAGGGCAAATCCCAGTCTTTCCCCTTTCTCTATGTTCCAGCTCTAATTCTATTACTGCTGTTTGCTCTTTGTATAAGCTATGTAGTATCCGCCTATCCCTAAAACTCATTTTAATTTTTTTGAGTATTTCAAACATTTTTTTTCATTTTACGTTGTCAAATGCTTTTTCCAAATCTACAAATCCTATATATACGCTTTCCCCTTTTTCAATTGTTTTCTTCATGATCACTCTCAGAGCTAAAATAGCCTCTCGTGTTCCCTTGTTTCGCCTAAACCCAAATTTATTTTCTCCTAGTATTTTTTGAACATGTTTTTCCATTCGTCTTTGTACAATTCTAGTTAATATTTTTGACACGTGCGCTGTCAAACTTACTGTTCGAAAATTTTCAAATCTATCCACGTCTTTCTTTTTTGGTATAGTTACTATGATGTTACGTATGAAATCTTTGGGTATCTCGCCTGTCTCATAGATATAGCTTACAAGTTGGAAGAGACGTTCTGTTACAGCTTGCCCAGCGGCTTTTAGAGTTTCTGCTTGCACTATTTTTCAGACCCGTTAATGCTAATTCAAATTCATCTCTAAATATAGGACATCTCAAGTCATCATTTTCAATGTCTGATTCCTGTTCTAATGCTGTTAGTTCCTTTCCCGCATATAAATTCCCTATATATTCTTGCTATCTACATTTTCTATAATGACGTTTTCTCTCGCGACCTTTATATTTTTGCTATACGGTTTTATATCCCTAAAATTGATTCTAATTAGTTTGCATACTTCATGTGTCTTTCCTTTTTCCATCTTAGTTTGTACCTCTTTGCACTTTTCATCAATCCATTGTTCTTTAGCTGTCCTGCATTTGCAAATAATTTTTTATTTTATGGTTTTGTATCTCTGTTGTTTTGTTTCGTCCGATTTATTTTTGTATTTTCGTCTTTCTTCTATTAAATTCAGGATATCCTTTGTTATCCATGGATTCTTATTTTCTTTTTGTGTATACCTCAAAATACCTCTGTCTGTTTTGTGTAAGCTGGATTTAATGTTATTCCATTCTGTTTCTACTTCCTTAATATCAGATATTTTTCCCGTATCAATTCAAGAATTTATTTGACTTTTTTTCGAATCTTTCTTGAATATTTTTATCTTTTAGTTTCTCAAAGTCAAAGTGCCTTTTCCGTTTCTTTTTTAAAATTTTTAAATTTAAGTGCGGCCTTCATAATTACGTTGTTGTCGTCAGTATCTATATCTGCTTCTGGGTAGCTTCTACAGTCTTTTACTTGGTTCCTAAATCGTTGTTTAACAAGAATGTAATCTATTTGATATTTTCTTATATCTCCTGGCATCTTCCACGTATATTGTCTTCTAACATGAGTTTGAAATAATGTGTTCGAGATGATTAAATTGTTCTTGTCGCAAAATTCTACCAACCTATTTCCTCCTGTCGTTTCTCGCGCCTAAACCAAATAAACCTACTACCGCTCCTTCCCTACCCTCACCTACCACTGAATTAAAATCTCCTGTAATTATTACATTTTCATGTCCTTTTACGTATCTTAGATTGTCATCGATATCTTTGTAGATCGCTTCTTCCTCTTCGTCACTGTAGGTAGAGGTAGACATGTATACTTGTATTATTACTGTGTTTACCGGTTTAGATTCTAATCTAAGCATGAGTATTCTTTCGTTCTTTTGTAAGTAATTTTCTATACAGTATTCTATCTTTTTTCGCATAACTATCCCCACATCCGAATTTCTTTCCCCTGAAGTCTCCACTCCAAAAATCTTTCGCCTCTGGTCACTGAACTTTGCTGATACCTACTATGTTAGTGCTAACCTATTTATTTCAATTTTCAGGTTTTTTAGCTTACCTACTTGCTTCATACTTCCAATATTTCACGCTCCGACTCGCAAAATGCCCCCGACTCTTATTCTGCACTTTCCGATCGCATCCTCAGAAGTAGTCCCCTCCCAGAGATCCGAATGGGGGACTATTTTAACTCCGGGAGTTGTGACCCCAGAGAATGCCATCATATTTATTACAATTTAAGTACGCTGTGTACTTGGGAGGTAATGTGACGGTTGCCCGTTGCCTTCCACATTGCGGTAGTGTGTCTTAAACTGCCATACCGACCCCTATGGTCTCTGCTAATCTAAGTACCGAAAGATCCGCTACCATCTTTCGGAGACCTGTCTTAGTCTGGTTCCTCACTAACGACCCTACTACATTGGTTGGACCTGTAGTTTGGCTTTTAGCTCATTAGATCATGCAAGTCATTTCTCCTCTCTAGTAATCTAGAACTTTGGTAAGGAGCAAGTCCATTCGAAATGGAATGGACGATATATTGATGATATAAATATGAGACTTAATGAAGATTCAGATGGATCAGATCTATATCCAACTTCTGATGAAGTCAGTGTTAGTGATGAAGAGACTTTAGGCTGCACACCACTATCATAGTATTAAGTTTTCTTTCAAAACATAGTTTAATATAGGTATATAAAAATTAATCTTGTAATTTATACATATTTTGACTGTATAAGACTTAAATTAAATTTTTTTGAACTTATTTATTTTTGTACACATTACAATTGTTTCATATTAATAGAATATATTGAATGTTTGTTGTTATTGAATTAGTTTGCCCTTTGTGGCTGTTACGTCATCATCGAACAATTTGGTATTGGTGACAATAAATACCATTAGTGCGGGTATCCTACAGTTTAGTGAAACATTTATGCCGGCAGTGGGAGTTCGTGAAGTGACACAGTCGTACTCGAACCGTTACAAAGACAGTTGTATGAGAGCTTTTGGAAGCGACACCACACCCAACGTGCGTGTTCTTGTTTGTCCGCTAACCTTTTGTGTGTGATTTTTATTGCGCAGAGCGGCACAGGCTTTAAGGTATTTATACCCTTTATTAAGTAGTTTGTTGTAGTTGCTTTTGTTTATTACATAACCGCTACACTGCCATCGGTATTGCTACAAAAGCAATTAGTCCTTCCCTATAATTACCATATCTCGATCACTTTATCATCCTTCATTTATTGGTCCTTAATACGATCCGAATTTTACTAGTCCTATGTTATACGCATGTCCTAAACTGAATATTATTTTGCATTTCAGCGAGCGTGTTTTAATCAATCATTTTAGCTTTAAATTTGTGTTCAAACCCCATATTTAGCGGGTTATCCGTTCATCATCAATGGCGGTGTTATACATGGCAAATTTCTTCAGCCTGCCGTCATAAATACAATATTTGGTTGGACTATTATTGGTCCCACAAAAAGTTTGCAGTCTGATACTGTTCAAGCATTTTTTACTTCTGTAGAAGATCCTATCGACCAGACCCTAAGGCGGTTTTGGGAGACAGAAGAGTTGCCATCCAAGCCTTATACTTCTCCAGAAGAAGAAAAGGCAGATTTGATTTTCGAAAACACGTTTTCTCGTGACCCTAGCGGTCGTTTTATTGTTGCGTTACCGTTCAACGATACTTTGCCCATTCTTGATAAGTCCTTTGACATGGCTAAAAAACGACTATTTTCGTTAGAGCGCAAATTGCATGCTCAACCGGAGCTACGCGCACAGTACAACAATTTCATGCAGGACTATCTTGATGCGGGTCATATGGCATTACTCGATTCTCCGCCCGTTGGGAACGATAATTATTTTTTACCCCATCACTCTGTGTTTAAAGAGGAAGGTCATACCTCTAAAATTCGTGTGGTTTTGACGCCTCTGCAAAGGCTAAAAACAACGTGTCATAATGACACTCAATTGGCTGGACCTAGTCTCCAAAATGACATTTCGTCAATCTTACTTAAATTTCGCTCTCATCGTTTCGTTTTTACTTGTGATGTTCGCCAAATGTATCGACAAATTTTGGTTACCGAAGAACATCGAAGGTTTCAATTAATTGTGTGGCGGTTCTCCGCAGAAGAACCCATTCAGACTTAACAGCTTAATACAGTGACCTATGGTATTAAGTCATCGCCTTATCTAGCATTAAAAACTCTTCAAAAATTAGCCATTGACGAAGGCAGAAGGTTTCCGTTAGCCGCTGAGGCTATACGGTCAAATCTATATATTGACGATTTCCTCGCCGGTGGAGATTCTATACAATCGGCCCGAGAAATCAAAGATCAACTATCCGACTTTTACATTCGGCTGGGTTTGAACTTCGAAAATGGAGTTCTAATTCAGCTTCTATTTTGAAAGGCATTCCGTCAGATTTTTAAAAAATATACTTCTTTCGATTTCGATTCTGACGAATCAATAAAAATATTAGGTCTTCAATGGTCACCTACAGAAGATATTTTTTCATTTCGGGTTAAACCATTAAACCCAATATGTACAAAGCGCAACATACTTTCGCAAGTTGCCAGAATATATGATCCATTAGGGTTTTTAGCCTCACTAACACTTTTTGCAAAACGCCTAATCCAGCATCTGTGGATGTTAGGTTTAAATTGGGATGACATCCCACCAGATGACATTTCGTCTCAATGGCAGCAGTATCAAGAAGAGTTGCCGTTATTATCGTCATTAAAGTTACCACGTTGTTTATCCCCTTCGGATCCTTTTACTTGTCATTTGCATGGGTTTTGAGATGCTAGCGAGGTAGGGTATGCAGCGGTAGTATATTTCCAGTTCATAAATCAAACTACTGGAAAAATAACTGTACAATTTGTAACCGCTAAAACAAAAGTAGCTCCAATTAAGCGCATTTCAATTCCACGTTTGGAATTATGTGCCGCCGTTTTATTAACCGATTTACTTTCTTTTACCATTCGGTCTTATCAAGGTTTGATTGAAATCTCTGATGTTTCAGCGTGGAGTGATTCTACGGTCGCTCTCACTTGGATACGTTCTCCACCTTTTCGTTGGAAAACTTTTGTGGCAAACCGTGTTAGCCACATTCAAGAAATCATTGCACCTAGTCGATGGTTTTATATTAAATCTTCGCATAATCCGGCTGATCCTGCATCTCGGGGATTAATGCCAAGCGCGGTTATTTCATGTTCGCTATGGTGGGCGGGGCCTGAATGGCTTCACTATCCTAGTGACTCGTGGCCGCCTCAACCAACATTGTCAACCTCAATTGCTGAGGTAACTACGGAAAAGAGGATCCTAACATTTGTCGCTCAAACAGATCCAAACGTCATTGACATTTTACTAAGTCGCTTTTCATCGTTATATAAAATCCAAGGCATCGTGGCTTACATTTATAGATTTTCTAAACCCATGGCTCAACGTCATACGGGTCCCTTAACAGACATTGAATTACACAATGCTCTCATGATTATCGTTCGGCATGTACAAAATGTTACATTTTCAAAGGAAATAGCTTCGATCAAGGCAAACCGTAAATTACCTAAAAGCTTGCGAAAACTTTCTCCATTTGTTGATCCACAAAATATCTTAAGAGTAGGTGGGCGCTTTACACATTCTTCACTTTCCTATTTCGAAAAGTTTCCTGCGTTATTGCCTCAGCGGCACCGATTAACCGAACTTATCATTCGGTCAACTCATGAAAGGTATTGCAATCCCGGTGTTAATACCACAGCGTATCTTATCCAACAGAATTTCTGGATCCTTTCTATTAAAAATTCAATCCGAAATTATTTATCATCATGTCATAGATGTTTTCGTACCAAACCGGTCCTGGTAACTCTTCCTATGGGAGACCTACCGGCAGCACGTATTACCCAAATCAAACCGTTCAGTATTGTTGGTGTTGATTTTGCTGGCCCTCTTTTTATAAAGGCTAGCCGCCTACGAGGCT
The DNA here is from genome assembly GCA_036346225.1 of Platerodrilus igneus. Classification (NCBI taxonomy): domain Eukaryota; kingdom Metazoa; phylum Arthropoda; class Insecta; order Coleoptera; family Lycidae; genus Platerodrilus; species Platerodrilus igneus. The sequence goes on along the minus strand of JARFIW010000221.1, from coordinate 1,424,072 downwards.
CTAAATCTCTTAAGGCCTATATTTGCATTTTTGTTTGTTTTGCCACTAAGGCAGCACATATTGAACTTGTTTCGGATTTGTCGGCAGACGCGTTTCTTGCCGCTTTGCGACGATTTATAGCACGTCGAGGACGCTGTTCTCAAGTATTTAGTGATTGCGGTACTAATTTTGTAGGTGCCTATCGTCAGCTTATGAGTTATCTGCATAGTGCAGTAACCTCAGAAAAGATAAAGTGGTCGTTTAATCCACCTAGCGCCCCTCACTTCGGTGGCTTGTGGGAAAGCAGTGTTAAGTCGGTAAAGACACACCTAGCTCGCGTAATCGGCGAACAAAAACTTACCTTTGAGGAACTTTACACAGTTCTTACTCAAATTGAATCTGTTTTAAATTCAAGGCCACTCTGCGCTTTGAGTTCGGATCCAAATGACTTGCGTTGCTTAACACCAGGTCATTTCCTAACTATGGAGCCTCTTTCTGCACCACCAGATGAGGACCATACAACCAACGTTTTATCATTAAAGAGCAGGTGGAAACTCCTGCAAAAACTCCATTAAGATTTTTGGGCTTGCTGGAGCCATGAGTACTTACATACTCTGAATCAGAAAGTTAAATGGCACTCTAAGGTAGGTGTCCGACAAGTTGAAAAGGACACTATTGTCCTCATCAAGGACGACCAGCTTTCTCCACTTCAATGGAAGTTTGGTCGTATTATTAATACCTTTCCCGGTGCGGACGGTATTATTCGTGTCGCTGAGATCAAAACTGCACATGGCACATTAAAACGACCTTTGGTCAAACTAGCGCCGCTACCGGTATTTTAATTTATTTTATGTTTAGATGTATATACACATTTCTTACATGTATGGTAGTATATTATTTTTAAATATTTGTTTATTTTCATATATATATATATATATATATTTTTATATTTTGCATAGTTGGTAATATCGCTCGCTGTAGTGTACCACCCTATCTTTCGTTACCTGTTTTCCTAGCAAGATCAAATCCCATGTGATTTCCTTCACCCAACCTACTTCCCTCCTTTTCAAAATTCTATTAATTTGGTGGGCGGTATGTTACGTCATCATCGAACAATTTGGTATTGGTGACAATAAATACCATTAGTGCGGGTATCCTACAGTTTAGTGAAACATTTATGCCGGCAGTGGAGTGCGTGAAGTGACAAGTCACTCGAACCGTTACAAAAGACAGTTGTATAAAAGCTTTTGAAAGCGACACCACACCCAACGTGCGTGTTCTTGGTTGTCTGCTAACCTTTTGTGTGTGATTTTTATTGCCCAGAGCGGCACAGGCTTTAAGATATTTATACCCTTTATTAAGTAGTTTATTGTAGTTGCTTTATTTATTACATAACTGCTACACTGCCATCGGTATTGCTACAAAAGCAATTGGTCCTTCCCTATAATTACCATATTTAGATCACCTTATCACCCTACAGTGGCCATTTCATGACACGAATACATACTATGAAAAACAAAGAAACCAGTTACAGAGTCTGATTGGAGACGAGCGTCTTGCGCCACATCTGATCTTGGCTGCCGTCAAGGCCATAGCTTCCTTTTTGTCATTTGCCTGGATAGGTTTATGTATGAGAGGTTATGTTTATGTTCACAGATGTTATGTTCGTTGGTGGTTTTAATTTAATAATTTTAATTCTGTAAATGAACAAGTGGAAACTATATCTTCATTACATTATAGAAAAAAGTAAATCACTTATTGTATCAGTGTGTATCTCACAGAAAGGAAATAAATCAATAAATCAATTTTGGAAACCGCTTGGAGGATAATAATCTCAGCAAAATGGTGGATCTCGAATATTGACACCAAATAGGCAATAATATCACTAAGCATATTGGAAAGCTGCAAGTATGTAAATGACGAGTATGATGACCTTGCGGCAGCCAAGATCAGATGTGGCGCGATACGCTAGTTGATTGGAGTTGCCATGTTAGTTTGTTTGGGATATTATTGAAACCCATTGGACAGAGAATAGGTATATTAAAACATACAAAAAGACAATATTTTAACATTGTTGGTTAGCGGCGCTTAAGTCAAATATGAAGTGGCACAAAATATCAACATTAATAAATAACTGTCTGCTGGTAGAACATTTTTAACAGCCTCTTGATAGAATGTTACTGGTGACAATTAGATGGGGTACATTAATCATGTCATTGATAAGTAAACACTAATGTGCAACTTAGATAGCACGATTGACAAACTTGTTAAACCGCTAATTATTAATGTTCGGCATAGCTCCGGCAGTGATAGTGATCTTATGATTTTTTAGATTAAATTTCTATAAAATATTCATTCATAAAAATAATAAGAAAACAGTGTCTTCGCTGCCAAAAGTTTTAAAAGATTTTGCCTGTCTATTTTCATCTGCAAACCTACAGAAACATGACAAAAAAGGACAATAAACAAAACACCATAAAAGCTACAGGTTTCGTACACAAAATATTGAATATTTATAATTTATATTATGTTGATTAATTACTGGTTATGCAATCCGCATAGCTTACCGGTTGAGTTAATTCAGATTACGCATCCGGGTATTAACGTTTTTAGACGTCACTGATATGGTATTGATCTTTCTTTATGTAGGATAACTCTCGCTTACTTCATTGCGCATCTCACAGCCATTGTGAGTTTGTATCTACGATAAAGAGCAAGCTAAGGTAAAAAAATAGAAAATAATTCTTTAAAAGCTGAATTATTGCTATTTAATAATGAATTTTTCGTTTATTAGAAAATGGAAGAATTTGAATATGGAATTATGCAGGGGCTAAGTGCAAATTCTCCCATTTCAGACTGGAAATTAAAAAGGGAACAAAGGAAAATAGAAGATACGGAAAAATGGCTAACTGCAGAGGAGCTAATAGCTCTTAAAATGGATTTAAATTATAGGTAAGTATCTTTTTAAAGACATTTCTAATTTTCGGAATGCATCCACGGATTTGCATAACGGGGATTATTAAACCTTACAGTGCACAGATTTCTATCAAATTAACATTAAACAATGCGCCCAATTTAACCGCATTTAAAAATAATACATTTCATAAAGAAAATCGTGAAGAATTTCGTTTATTGTGCATTTTGGCTCTATCGAGTTTGTACTTTATAATTTGCAGCACCCAAAACAAAAAATTGCAACCTTCTAAGCTGAGAATTGCAGCTTTCAAAAGTCAATACACGTCCATTCAGCAAAATACAATATCAGACATATTTTTCCTAAATAATAAAATCATTTTTATATATTAATAATCATTAAAAAAGTCCCATTGAGCTATGTATATGCGGTCAAGCGCTACCGACCTTTCACTATTAGCAGTAGCTAAACCAATGTTTTTGTGATTTTGTAGCATCTTCTATTGCAAATAAAAGCACCGCAAATTAATTTTCTTTGTTGGTGATAGGTTTCGATCGTACTTCTTTGTTATAAATTACTCTTCATGTTTCGGCAAATCGTTCTTATAACTCTTCTAAAACCGATTTGCTTGGGATGCCTTCTTCCAGGATATTGGCTAGTATAAAGTTTGCTCGTTAGAAGACAATTTCTTGCACTTTTTCTTAAGACAAAAATCATATCCACAAATTCATTTATGTTAAAACTCATTTTTTAAAACTTAAGTAAAACGAGTACACAATGAACACACAATAATAAAACTAAACTTGATAGGTAAATCTTGAATTTCTGAATTGACAGTAAACAACACAATGTATCAACTTTCTCCAAAACTAGCTACCTTCTTTTTGAAAAATTCCTCAATGATAAGTTTTTTTTTTTTTGCTTTCGCACATTTCTACGAACCATTAGGAATATTAAAAATCTGTTAAGAACAAAAAATGTTTGTTTTTTAATACCTGATTGATATGTGTAAAAATATACTGGGTGTTCCATTTGTAAAAGTGGAGAAAACTGGCTTTGAGTTGCGAAAAAATAGCACTTAATTCTGGACACCCTGTGAAACCTAAATCTGAGATATTTAGATCAGCGACAACTAGAGACCTTCTCAAATAAATTTCCCACTCAGTTTCGATTTCAAAATATTTCTTATATTTATAAAGATTTTCAAACTCAGTGACACAAAATCCTTTTTTTTTTAATATTATTTTGTTCTCTGAGAATATTAGATCAACTTTGATAATATTCTAGGAATATTTAAACAATCTCTGGAAAAAACAAAAAATATTTAGGGCGCTTTCATTTAAAAAACAAAAATTGAAAGTGGACCACGCTGTATAAGTGAAAATATTTTCTTGAGAAGCAGTCTGGAGAACACTAAAGCTCTGTAAAAAACCAAGTTCCTAACATGTTTGCTATAAGAGCTATGAAAAAACCATGCACTTTTGCAGGAACCGGTATATTGCGTCTATATGGTTATTGCGATTTCTAAAAGCTAAAGAAAATATGCTTTTATGTTTCTTTTTATGGAAAGTAATCCTTCCGGTAATTTAGAATTTCTTTATAGCAATAAGAATAATATAAACTGTGTATTTGAAAAATCCTATGAATTAAAAAAAATATATTACTTTTTATGTTGTTATTGTGAATATCTAAAATCTAAAAAAAATGCGTTATTATGTTTCTTCTTATTGAACGTAAAATTTTCAATACTTTAGAATTTTTTATAACGATAAGAATAATATTAAGCATTATGAATTCTTAATATCCTGTTAAATATTATTAAAAAATTTTGCTTTTATTTTTTATTGAGCAGCTGCAGTATCTATTTGCGATTTAATAGAAATAATTATAATAAGATCAATATTCATTAATTGAAAGAGTTAGAAATTTTAAAACAAAATAATTACTTTTTCAGTGACTTGTAACAGTGGGTAAATAGTTGCAAGTATGAATTATGAATTCTTCAGTGTTTCTAAATTTCAGCATGTTAAATTATAAATTTAAATATATTTTAAAGAAAATGAATTATCATCATGCTTCTGGTTCTGAAAAAGAAGAGAGCATAAGAAGTTAGAGGAAAAAATAAAAACAGAGAAACGCTCTGCTAAAATATGTTATTTATACGGAAGTAGACAATATCAATGTGGAACTAGAGCCTGAAGAAAAGATTTACGAAAAGGATGATGTTCAATATTCTGGAAGCTGTGAAAATCAAGAAATATGTAGAAAACACAGAAAATAATGAAAATACAATTAAAGTAGTAGAAATGAAAAATATACAAGACAAAGATATACCAGAGATTGAGAAGAAAAATGAAAATGCAATTAATGAAATAGAAATAGAAAATGTTGAAGGTGGACCCAATATCGTTAATGATGTTTTAGTTTTGACAATTTGGACATTTTGTTATAGCCTTTAAATTTAACAATAGACATGCAAAATTATTTACTTAAAACTAAACCATTGTCAAATGTTCAGCATCACGATTATTTATATATTCGATGATTTGTTTCATTAAATTGTAAAAGTTTATTGCTAATGTCGGAATGTGTTCGGTTCTTGTTAATTCAAGCTTTGATATTTGTTCAATAACAGTTAAATTTATTATCGTATCCGTTGAGGAATAATATGTTTGCTATACTAGTAGTGTGGCATTCATTATCTTCCTTATTATAAAATCTCAATTATAAATCATCAGGTTGCTGTATTCGATCAAGAATCAAGATAAGGACATTTACCGTAAGTGTTGTTTTTACATTTATATGCATGTGTTTTTAAACAAACTTGTTTACTATAGTTTACTATAAAATTTACATGCTGATGTAGCTCGATCCGAATGGTCATCTGATTTTCTAACTATCGAAGGGTTTTTCAAATGCTTATTTTTTTTCTTTCGAGTCGAGTTGCATCATTGATGGTACTTATCGAACTGAATTTTTATTTGTTCTACGGTAAACAAACTACACTATTTGAAATGCAGTGTTGATGATAGAAAAAATTTCATAATACAGTTAATGTAGTATTTGTTACAACAGCGCTGTCCAACTTATCATAGCCCGCGGGACATATTTTCTTTACCAAACATTTCAGGGGCCAAGAAGATTGATAAATGAAAAGTCAGTTTATGTTAATTAATAAAAGATATTTTATTTATACTAAAAAGAAAACTTTAAAATATTCGTAATATATTAATGAAAACATTGTGGCCGTAATTGTTTAGCAACAATATCTTTTATGTCCTCATCATTATTTATTATGGCAAGCCTAATTATATCTTTAAGAGTGGAATCTTTCAAACTGTTTCTATATTTAGACTTTATATATTTCATATGGGAGTATGCATGCTCGCAGATATATGGACTTCGGCCATTGATACAATTTGAAGTCCAAAATCTCTCAATTTTGGATATTTCTCTTTATCTAAAAATTTGAATATTTCTATTCCAGTTACTTCACAAGATGTAAAAAATGGGTCTGCCTGCAGGTCGCATAATTCGATTTGATATTTAAGATCAACGGAGATATCAATATTAATTGCATCACAAAATAAATCAATGGACGGTTTAAGATCATCAAATTGAGAAAATCTTTCATTGGAATCTGTTTAATATCCAATTTTTAAAATATTTTAAAATTCCTTCTATATTACATTCTTTCATTTCAGTAGGGTAAAATCAAGAAAAATCTTTCCCCAGAATCCCTATTTCCCCAAATTGGAAAATTTTTAAATTCCCTATAAATCTTATTTAGAGAATTCCCCTCCCCCTTGCTCTCCTCCTTGCTCGGACACCCCCACAACCATTTGATTACATCACACCCCATTCTTTCCACCGCGAGATAAATCTTTCTCCACATTTCCACCCACGAGATAAACCTATCTTGTTTGGTATCAATTAATATTAAATTTTCTTAGCTACCCGAATCTCTAGGAATTTTTAGATTGCATCATCCCCAGGAGCTACCCCCATTTTAAGATTTCTTACCTGTAGCAACTTTTAGCGTTCTTATAAATTTTTTAGTCATGCGATACATCTTGTTAGTCTAAAATTTTATGTAGAATCCAAATCTGTAAACAGATTTGAAATCGGACCACGCCCTGCAAAGTTATACCCCTTTAAAGTCCTGATCTTCTAATTTTGCTATTTGCTCTATAAGCAAACCTAACAAATAGTTTTCTTCGTTAACCAATGCATCTTTCGAGATAAACCTATCTTGTTTGGTATCAATTAATATTAGAATTTTCTCAGCTACCCAATCTCTAAATTTTTTAGATTGCATCATCCCCAAGAGCTACCCTATTTTAAGATTTCTTACCGTTGCGATTTTGACCGTCCTTAAACATTTTTTATACATGCGATACATTAAATTAGCTTAGAATTTTAGTAGAATCGAATCTCTAAACAGATTTAAAATCGGACCACGCCCTGCAAAGTTACAATATACCCTCTGCGAGATAAATCTTTCTCCACATTTCCACCCACGAGATAAATACCTTGTTTGGTATCAATTAATATTAAATTTTTTAGCTACCCAAATTTTTAAATTTTTCACATAGCACCATCCCCAGAGCTACCCCATTTTAAGATTTTTCGGAGCGATTTTGAGCGTTCTTATAAATTTTTTTATACATGCACATCTTGTTAGTCTAAATTTTATGTAAAATCCGAATCTGTAAATAGATTTAAAATCGAACACCCTTACCATTTACACACACCCTTTAAATTATAAATTTCCTGCGGCTTATACATAAAGAAAATCTAAAACCATTCTTAAAACTTTTTATTACAAACAATTTTACTAATACAGTTTAAATTTTTAAAACCACATTTCTAAATAATATTCACAATTTTTATTTTCAACCTAGAACTTGTCATATCGGGTCATACTTATTAATATTTATTTCTAAATAGAGCACCTTTTCCAAAGACCAACCGGACCCCATGTTTCAAATTCCTCTGATTTTGTTCCATGGTTTCGCTTAAGACCTCGTATTTTCCAGATTACTAGAAGACGTTATAACCAACATTTTTGTGTTAAAGTTTCACATCGGTAGTCTCTTCCCCATTTTGGATGTAAACGCCGTAGAGTTCGCAGTAGACTTTTACTGCTGTATGTTGTATTCTTTTTCATTTATTAATCGAATAAATCGCTCTTTCTGCTTCCAAAGAAACTCGGGCACTCCATCGTCGACACTGGCGTTCTTTATGCGATAGCTAGCCATACGGTTGTTAAACGCAGTGCTAACCATTTCTACACCATCGTCGCTAGTAGCGGTAACTGATGCATTTTATGTCTGTTGCTTCCTTAAATGTGCGGCATACGTAGTTTTTCCATTTCGAAATCGCATACTTTACACATAATTCGTGGTTGTTTCGTACAAGTCCTTTAACAGCTGGCGGAGCTGAACGTTTAAGCTTAATGACATACCGTGCTGTTTTCCTTGTGTCGCGTAAGTTGTCCATTCTCGTAAAAGCGAAACCGCAAGTCCCACAGTTTAAGTACTTTGCTGCGGGCGGATGTATAAAGCAACCGGACGATGTTGCACCACGACATTTGTTCTGGTGCCGTTTGAGAGCATTTTCCAGGTATAGGAAGCACCGCAAAGTTGCTTAAAAACGTTTGCAGATACCATTTTAGTACAAAACAAAATCCGCACTATAAGACTTGACTTGTAAGCGAACTAACTTATAACTAAAGAGTTTACTCCTGCGTACCTGCTTTATGTACCCTATAGAATGCAAACCGAAGGTTTCCGAAGATACCCGAACGAAGTTCGGATTCGGCGAGGGAACTAAATGACGTCATAATCCTCGCTGCTCGTCCAATACATTTAGCGCCAATGCATGCACCTGGTTCGCTTTCGTCGATGGTGCGAATGCCGTTAGTAAAACATCGGAAACGTCTTCCATGTTATACGGATCGCGTGCATATTAAAAATCCAAAAGGGTGGTAGCACACGCACAAATTGTGTGCAAGTCGTGCTGTAGAAGATGCAGTGCTACTATAACCAAAAACACTTTAAACCATTACTAAGGAAAATACCAACTTGTTGTCTACAGGATACTTACAACAATTTAATTTTAAATAACTTCTACGTCATACTTTTAGGAAATGGGTAGGCTTGAATATTTTCCAAATGAATCACCAAGCGAAAGTATATGTTAGCGTATTAAATTACCCATTAATTTCCCATTTTACGACCTGGTTAATTATAGATTAAAATTTAATTTGTGCACGTTCGAGCTTCTCGTAAACTAACATATTTTATAGCAACAATGCGCTGTATAATACATGCATACCCCTTCGCCGCGCTACTGCTATTCTTGTAATTGCTAGAAAAAGTCACTCTCCTTTTTACTGTTAGGACCGATGCAAAGCACCATTTTTATACTTTCTATAGCACATCGCGCTTTTTCGTCTGATAATTAAATTTTGCTTCTGTAGGCTTTTACACTTTCGCATAGCGGTCGCCGCACGTAATGATTTCTAGAACCGGTAAGTACTCGATATCGTCCAAATAGAAATTAGATGCTCGATGTCTGTCAACTTCCAATTCCCTCGTAAAGGTAGAAAAACTCGTCAATCATCCATTAAACTTCCCCGCTCCTGTTCTGATAATTTACAAACATTTTCAAACGACAATGGGCGAAATTTTTAAACCTCCGAGGATCTTTAAGTCGTGATCAATTACACATCCGAGCTACGCGTAAACTAACATATTTTGAGCAACTGTATAATACATGCATACCCCTTCTCTGCGCTACTGCTATTCTTGTAGTTGCTTGGAAAAGTCAGTCGCCCTTTTTACGTAGGACCGATGCAAAAGCACCATTCCATACTTTCTTTATAAGTGTAGCACATCGCGCACTTTTTGTCGGTTAATTAAATTTTTGTTTATGTAGGCCTTTACACTTTCGCTTATTTAAACATCTAATACAATTGATTAACCACTTTCGATTATTCTAACGGAGACCACCATACATCCCCCGACCGTTCTTTTGAATCCAACGATCCTATGGGCTTCCACACTAACACCTGACGTATCTTTCCTACTATTTGTTAAACAAAAACTACCGGTATCGCCATTGTACGTAAACAGATGTTTGTGGATGTGTACGAGAATATGTAACCATATACATTAACCAGTCTAAGCTATTTTATTTAGTCCACGAAAACTACTATTTTCTAAACCAAATTAATAATCGTCTTTATAGGTTCCACATTTCTACCATTACCCAATGACTGGTGCTACGTACATGGAAACTTTAATTTCTTATTGGAAATTCTTATTCTCCCGCACTGCTGCGTAGTTGCATGCCTACCCTTTTGGGAGGTATATGCTCGTTATAGGTTGTAAGACCCTCGGTTTTATAACTACAATTCGTGAACCCCTTTAATCTTTTAATCGTATCTTTCTCGCCTACAATACAGTAGGACTTAACATTACTACCAACAAATTCTAATACTGGACCCCATTAAATACGTCTTTAATTTTCCTACAACTTTTTGTTGACAAGTGTTATATTGTATTTATTATACGCGGGTAGTCACTCTTTTAAGATAAATATATTTTGCTAGGTATCAACTAATATTAAATTTTCTAGGGACCCCAAATCTGTAAATAGATTTTAAATAGGACCACCCATACAAAGTTATGCGTTTTAAAGACTAATTTTTGCCCATCTTTATTTAACCCATCTTTAAAACCCTTTTTTGCTACCCAAGACATTGCCTTAAAACCATCTCCCGAGAAATCTAAAACCGCCATGTCCCGCGAATACCACGTGGAGATAACACGTATACTCTGTCAACCAGGATAGAAGCCGGAAGGATTTGGAAGGTGGGAAGAACTTAAAAATTATGGAATCTTAAAACTAATATATACAATGGATTTACAAAATCCATACAAATATAAACAACTATCTTATATCTTTACCCCCATGCGTAGATTGTTGTACTATTAGGAATGATGTACCTTTTGTCATCTTCCCTCGATAAACTAATTTTATTAATAAGCTGCGTATCAAATCGTATTCTTTTACTCCGGATACATACGCGACAAGTACTCGATACCATCAAATAAAGAATTGGATGCTTGGGACTGTTAACATCCCTTCCCTCGTGTACGCCCAAACACATCCCACCCTGGGCACCCCCCCTGCCATGCGCCCCTCCCCTGTGCACCCTTTGGCTATTTCGGGTAACGTCACAGCCTTTTATAAATAAAGAACAATGTTATATACTATTATAAAATGTTTATTCTGACATTATACATAACAAATTTAAAAATATTTAATCCAAGCATGGATCATTTAAACTTAATTTTAATACAAAGTTATACACAGAAGACAGTCCTTTCTTTATGTTTGTTTGCGTGGTTTTAATTTTATCTAATTTTATTCGCAGCTTAAAATTTAAATCGACACCCAAGTCTTCTATCTCCTTTTCTAACCAATAGTTTGATACATAAAGACCGTCTAGGTTTTCGAATTGTAAAATGTACCGAAGTTTGCCTCTATATTTAAAGTCTTTGATTCCGCCGACAACCAGATCCATTCCTTCGTGTAATTCTTGCAGCTTGTGACAATCTTTTAATCGCAGCTTTCCCACTATATCCTGCATACGTATCTTGTTAGCTTGATCGACTTCTTCTTGTCGGTATTGGAAAATCCTTTTCTCCACAACTGTTGCGTAGTTGCATGTCCACCACTTTTGGGAATATATGGTTGTTATAGGTTGTAAGACCCTCGGTTTTAAATGATCCGAAAGGTTCTTTACTGGCAAATATACAATGTTTAGCGGAACCCCTTTCGTGTGGTTACGCCAAGGTTACGAAACCCGCATTCCTTAGTTCTCTTTGTTATCTGCCATTTTGATAAATACGTTTTAGAATAACCTTTTAAAAAGTATACGGATTTAGTACCATCCTTTTCCAAGAACCCTACATAACTAAAGAGTCTTTCTTACTAACCGCAAATGCAACACTTGAAAACCCGGATGTATCTAAGTCAGTCCATCGAACATAAAATAATCTTTTAATTCTTCCTCATTTTCTCTAATAAGATGTTCTTTGTTAACACATCTTTGTATTGTCGCGTATTGTCGCAGTGTTTTCCATGTAGTCCAATTTTGCCTTTTTGCATCCATTTCCTCTAATTCCAGTTGTCTTTTCCTTCCACTTACGGTATGGTATACATAATGGGGCAATTTCCTTTAGCGTAAACGGATAAAGTTTACTACCAATATTTACGCGTTGTCGTACAACCTCTGGACGAATGTTGCGTATCTATCAATCCAATTCCGAAATTTATTTCTTTTGGAATTGTAGAATATGGTGTTGCAGATTGTGTAAAATATGTTACCTGCTTTAATGTAGCACTTGAAGATTTTTATTTTATCTTGGCTGTCTTCCCTCTATCTCCAAATAATTTACAGGTAAATAGTTAAAACTAAAAGCCAGCACATACTTTATCAATTTTCCCTTTCTTTTGGTTTTGGACAACTTAATTTGCAAGCCGTCAATTTCTTTTTTACCATTCCCCAATACACGTACTGTAGCAGGTTATTAAACTAAACAGCAGCTATTTTGTAGCTTGTCCGATAGCTTACTCCACATTTGGAAGTGGTACCAGTACATTGGCGCCTTTAGGAAGTATAACACTATCTTCCAATAAGGTTAAACAGTCTTTTAAGGGTTTATACACCCGTTCCGCACTGACATGCTTCCAATTGCACATTGTATATTGTCCTTCCAATCGCGTAATACCATGTTCTTTGGCCAAAGTAGACGCAAATGTTTCCCTTAAACGTACATCTGGACAACGTAAAAATCTAGTATATGATTGCCAAGTTGTTTATTAACACCAGGACTTGTTATCTGACACACAAATTTGTTGTATATCTTAATTCTTGCATTGGTTGTTAGCCATGTTAAACAATCAATCCTACAGTTTATCGTTGTCAACTATAATATTACACTTTTCTTCTTTCCCCTTATAGCAAAAGTTATGGTTTGTAGTTAAATAATTACACATCTCCATCTTGCTAAATATCCGCAAAATCTTGGGTTACATCCATGTCAAAAGATAGAAATAATCTTTTCGATTCGTCTAATATATCTGGTAGTTCCTCCAATAAAGTTTCCAACTTAACATCTGCTAGTTCCACTTTGTATGGAACACATATAGGATTTTGGAATTTTTATTAATGCATTCGGGTCTTCTTTTCCGATAATTTCTTTTACTCTCTGGCCCATCTTGTTAGTGCTTTCCAGAAAAACGGAAGCTTAGCTTTAACACCATGCCTAGCGAAACAAATCGTAAACTTTCTTCGTAGATAGCTGTTAAATCACCACAAATTTCTTTTTAGGATAAACATCCTTTTGTTGCAGGTTTGTTCGGGTCAGAAAGGTCCAAATTTTAACCAACATTATATTGTCACAAAATGGTTCTGTAATTGGTGTGTTAGTCCACCAGTCAGCATCTTTCGCCTTCGACATAACAAATATTACCAATATCTGTACCAGATTATTGTTGCACATATTTTCTGCCAACAGCCATAATCCAAATCGCTCATTTGTCGGTTTCACTTTATTCCCAGAAGTTGAGAAACGTTAATCACCTTGGAGACGCTCATGTTTACCGTTCTAGCTACATCAAACTAAATTGAATACGAAAAAATTGTTCTCTTAGTATTTACAGGTGGGGCGTATATTGCCGAAATAGTCGAATATGTTGTTATCCGTAAGCCGACAGGGTCGCATGCATATATCCGGATATATGGGATGTTAAGTTTTTAATGAAATTCCCCATGGGACCCCCATTGACCAACCATATGACCACATGAAACCAATGACCAAAAGACCACATGACCATGAAAAACATGACCAATGAAATGACCACATGAATGGTTTGCTTTTTAATGGTTTTCATTAAAACCCAAAACTAATTGCTTTTAATGAGTTTTCCATTAAAAACGTGTGGACCTAGGTTAGATAAAAGGAAAAATTAAATTGGGTCCCCGGGGGCCAACCTTCCTTTTTAACCTTACCTGTTTGAAAAAAATCGAATGTGATGAAATGCTGGTGTGTGATGCATGTGCGTGGTCTGTGTCATGTCTGTGATCGTAAATTCTTTCGCTGATTTTGTGTGGCATGTCGGTCAATTCTGCGTGTCTGATATACGGTGTACAGTCCGAACTGTCCACAGTTAACGTTGGTTGTGCATTGATTTTTCGTTTGGTGAATTCGATGGTGAACAGTTGCGGTAAGAACTGCGTAGTTGCTGGCTAAGGTAAGTGAAAGAAAAATGTTGTGGTTTCACGGAGAATTACATGTCTGCGGGCTATGGAGATGAATTTGCAGAAATGGGCGAAGTGTGTTTTTGTCGCTGCAAGTGGGCTGCATGCAATGTGTTGAACAGATGTTTATTGTTTCGTTGTCAATCGGTTTTCCGTGAGCGGTGGTTGTCGGTTTCGAATTGTGCTAGATTAAAATTGGTTATCCAAAAAGTGAACTAAAACCAACTAAAACTGGATGTTCTTTGTGTTATGAAAATTAAGAAATGATCCGCGGTTGCATGTTTGTGGGAATCAGATAAAGTTTAATCTGGTTAGACTTCACGTGAATGATTCGTAGATGTGCTGGCAAGCAGCGTGTGATACGGTCTTGGGCCATGCAGGCTGGTTTGGGGTTAGAAATGGCTGGCGGTCGGCTGACAATGGTGCGGTTTGTTAAAGATAATTTTTCAAATTTGGATTCGGTGCTTGCGTGGGGGGGGGGGGGGGGGGGGGGGGGGGGGGGGGGGGGGGGGGGGGGGGGGGGGGGGGGGGGGGGGGGGGGGGGGGGGGGGGGTAAAGGGCCCTGGATTTGGGTTGGGGGCATTATGGGTTTTTTGATGTTTAAAATTTTAAATTTTTTGGGAAATGAAACAAAAAATTTATTAGGGAAGGGGGTTGGTAATTAAAAAGTAAAAAATTTTACGTGGCGGTAATTCGAATTCCTGATTTAAAGAATTCATTGGTGAGAATAAGATCGTGCGTTCGTGTTGGAACGAGTAGTAAATTATAATTTGTTTCGCTTGAATAAAAGCAACTGGGGTTGGTTTTGGATGCGAAGGAATGGGCTCTGGGAATTTGGCTACAATGTGTTGAAACTGATGAAAATTGAAAAAAATGTGTTTTGTGTGAACAATCGGGTTCCTGCTCGTTGCGGTGTAAAAGATTTTTGTGTCTTGAAAGTTCTTAGAGGTTACTAAAACGGTTTATCAAATAACGACAAGGAATGCAGTTTCTGGGCCTAACGGTTGTTTGAATAACTTTCGGTTTACAACGGTTTAACCAAAGTTTCCCAAGTGGTGAGTGCCGAAGGGATGTGAATTAGATTGACATCGACAATCGAATGATGCGTGGTGAAGTGTCTGGTGAAGCTGAATGAACTGGGTCGACGGTTAAAGGAAACAAATTTTGGGCTTGAAAGGCTGAAACTGGTTACAATGCTGCGATAAATGAATAAAAACCTTCAAACTTCTTAAAGATGCTTCTGGTTTGTGTAAATGGTTAAAAATGAATGCTAGTGGTTAAATTGTGTAATGTGAATAAAGTTTAAATATGTACAGGTTTTTATAAGCTGACATTAAGGCAAGTGGACCTTAATTGCAGGGTGCGGCAGCTGAAGTATGTGTGCGTGGCATGCGGAAAAAAAAAAAAAAAAAAAAAAAAAAAAAAATTTTTTTTTTTTTTTTTTTTTTTTTTTTTTTTTTTTGAAGGGCCCAAGGGTTTTAAAGGGAATGCGGTTTTAAAATTTACAATTGGGAAATTGGGTTTTATTTTTTTTTTTTTACGTCTGGTTTTAAAATTTGTGTTTCCGCTTGGGATTCGGGAGATTTTTCGGGAAATTTTTATAAGAAATTGTGGTTTTCCAAAGTTTTTGACTTTTAAATTTAAAATGGAAAAGGGGGTTTTATATAAACCTTTTGGGAAAAATGGGTTTAAAGGGGCAAAATTAATTTTTTTTCCGGGTTTTTGGGGGGAAAAGGGTTTAAAATTTCTAAACCTTTTGGGGGGAATTTGAAATTTCCAAATTTAAATTTTTTAAAAAGGGTTTTTGGTAATTTTTGCAATTTGGGAAATGGGTAAATTTTTTTATTGTTTTTTATTGGGTTTTTTTAAGGTTAAGGGGTTGGGGTCCCCTTTATTTTTAATATTTGGGTAAAAATTTAAATTTGGGTTTTTATTTGGCATTTTGCTTTGAAAGGAAATTTTAAAAGGCGAATTTTTGGTAAAGGAAAGGAGTGGGACAAATGCTGATAAAGAAAGTTAATAGGGGAAAGGGTGTTTGATCATGGCCTGGGGTTTTCTGGCCCAGGGTGTGGAAATGTAAATTTTTATCTGGAGGGGGTGCAATTAACGGGGGTGTTTGTGGAAGATTAGGAATTAAATTTTTTGGTAATGTTTGTTTGGAGAATTCTGTTGTTTAACCGTTTGGTGGAAAGCCTTTAAGGGCGTGGGAGAAAGGCGGTTGGTTTATGAGTGTTAAATAAAATTTAAACCTCATTTAGGAAATTTTGGCAATTAATGATTTTGAAAATTTTCCGGGCGTTTTGATAAATGTGGTCGATCATTTAACTTTGTGAAACCGGGTTGGTGGGGGAATGGTGGGAAAATGCTAAGGTGGGTGAATGAAATAACCGTTAATGTGTAAAATTTGGTTATTGGTTTTGTGAAAATCTTTTGGGTTAGACTTGAAAGTTAAACTGTTTTTTTTAAAGGGGTTTTTTAAGGCTTATTTGGTGTGGTCCTTTTTTCTTAATATTGCTAAATGAATAAATGGGTTTGAATTTTGTGATCCATTGCCAAATTTAGAAGTGGGTTGGAAATGCTAATGGGCACGGGTTGAATGGTTTGAATTTTGTGGGTTTTCGCGGGAATTGGTTCGGCTTGGAAGCAGGGTTGGGTAAATGGTTAGTGGTGTGAAAGGACGATTGGTTTGTAATTGTAACAGCAAAATAAGAAGTCGCGGGTGTTGGGGGGTTGGAGGGTTGGCGTGAGAAAGGCCCTATGCGGTTGGTTAACGTGGGATTGCAAGGTGTTTAAAAGGGAAACTCTGCGTATGAAAAATTTGCAAAACGTAAAGTTTAAATGTTTAAATATTTGGAAAAGTTTTAATTTGGGCCTGACGTTTTGCATGGGGGTGGGATGGCCTTTGTGACTTTAATTAACGGAGGGGAAAAATTTGCCTGTAACCTGTTCATTCGATAAGTTTTGGGTATGGAAAGTTTCTTTGGGCGGGGAATTTTCGTGTTTGAAAAAAATTTACTTTTTAAAATTCCCTTGCTAAAAATGGGGGGGCCCGGGTTCTTTAAATGTCCGTTTTTAATATTGTTTCGGGGTTTAAAAGTCTACAAAGGGGGTAAATCCTTCTTTCTTGGAAAGGTTTAAAATGGAAATTAATCGTGCGTTGCTTCCTTTGAAAAATGGTTATCTTGATGTTTTAGTGGGGTTGTTGGTAAAAGGGTTCAATAAACCTTTTGGTGGTGCCGAAAAGGGTTTATGTGGGTAATTTGGTGAACTGATTTCCCTTGAAAATGTTAACCGGGGATGGTTGGGTGGAATGGTTGGTTTCATGGGCGGGTGGTTATATAATGTGGGAAATGAATTTTAAGTTTTCTGCTTGAAAAATTACTATATCAAGGTTTAAAGTTAATCGGAGTTAGGTTGTTGGTTAAAACCGGGTTGAACCGGACTAGGACTGCATGGCGTAAACTGAAAGGGTCGACGTTAGCTTAGAATGGATTGCGTTGGTTTAAAACCTTGGTTGCTTATGAACTTGTTTAATTGTTGCGGTTTCTTTGGCGGGCAAATTTCGAAACTGGGGAACCTGCATAAAATCGTGAACGGTTAAAAATGGGGGGCCCTTGGGTCTTTAACAAGGGTAACTATTAACGGCCAAACGACGGTCTTTCAACTGGAAAAGGTGGGATAATGGGTCGTTTTTTAAAAGGCATTTAAAAATTGGGGTGGGGATTGACAGCTCCAGGGGGTAAAATTTGGTTAAATTTGCCGGGTGGGTTTTAATGAAAGTAAAATTTAACTAAAAGGATTTTTTTATTGGGGAAAATATAAGGGAAGGTTGGTTCTGTTAATTAATTTCCGATGGTTTAAATGTAAAATGATTTTAAATTAAAAAAGTTAAAAAGGTTAAAATTTTAAATTTTAGCGGAAATGTTTGTTGAAAATTTAAAAAGGGACAAAAATTCTTTATGGTAAGAGGATTTAAGGTGAAATTAAAGATCTGAGAGGGTGTAGGGTTTTAAAAAGGGTTTCCAAAAAGTTTAAATTTCAAAATGCATTTAATGTTGGTTTAATGAGTTTAAAAGGCAAAAATTTTTAAAACAAAAATGGGGACTTCCTGGAGGTTAAAAAAATTTAATGGTGCAACCAATTTAACTAATTAAAAACTCAAATAAACCTTTTCAAGGGCAATTTGTAAAATTTTCGAATAAAAATTTTTAGTTTAATTAAAGAAAGTTTGGCCGGATTTCCAAACCGTTAATTTTCTTAAAAATTTTATTAAAATTTGGGTGAAACGTGGCGCAAAATGTAGTAAACAAAAATACTCTGTTGTTAAATTTCTAAGTTGAAAAGTGTAATTCAATAATAACCCAAGGTTTAATTTCGAAAAAAATTAAGATTTGGGTCCAAAAAAAAATGTTTTTAAAATTGGTGGGAGGAAATTTTATTGTTTGAAATGTTTTTTTAAATGTGGGTTGTAATTAAAGGTTTAAAAATGTTCGGTTTTTGTAATAAAGCGTTGGGGTTGAAGAGGAAAGGATGGTTCGGACAGATCTTGTTTGATCGAATCGTCTGAATCTTAAAATGTGCTGAATGGGTCTGAAAGAAAGGGTGCTGAAATTTAACACATGGTTTGGTTAAGTGAAATTCTGTTGGGTGGGCAAATCTAATTTAATTGTTAAAGCTTTAAACAAATCATTTGATCTTGTCCTTGAAAATTTTATTCAAAATTTTAAAAAATTTGTAATGTCCGTTGGAGACAAGTGAATAAATAAAATTTTTATCAACTAAATTTGCTGTCAAATATTCATCGACGGCAATTTCTGTGACAAAAAGATGAACTTCTTTTCGAAGTGTAAAAATCTTCTCAAGCACTTTCCAGCACTTAACCAACGAACGTTACTATGTAAAGGCAGATTTCCATACTCAGTTTCCAATTCATCCAAAAATGTTTTAAGTTTTCGGTGTGTAAGAGAACGATTTCCGCCGCGAATTAAATTAGTAATTTTGCAAACCTCGTCTATTACGTCTTTTAGTTGTAGGGATAAACCACATATTGCTTCCTGATGGATAATACAGTGTAGCTTCTACCACCACCACTAATTGCTTTTTAATGGCTTTTTAATGAGTTTTCTCATTAAAAACCCATCAGCACTAATCGCTTTGTAACGAGTTTTCTCATTAAAAAACCCATTAGCATTAATTGCTTTTTAATGAGTTTTCTTATTAAAAACCCATTAGCACTAGTCGCTTTTTAATAAGTTTTCTCATTAAAAACCAATTAGCACTAATCGCTTTTTAATATGTTATCTCATTAAAAACTCATTAGCACTAATTTTTTTTTAATGGGTTTTCTCCGCACATCTAGTAACAGTATTAAAAAACATTATCATCTTAAATCTGCACAATAGTTTCTTCGACTAAACATTTTTAGCTTCAGGTACGGATCTTTCTATCGGCACCCTGATCTGGACCGCCACCACCACTACCACCAACACACACACATGCAAAAAATAAACGCACATCTGGTAACAGTAATAAATAACATTGTCATCTTAATTTTGGCATAATAGTTTTCTTCGACTAAGCATTTTTAGCTCCAGGCAGAGATCTTGCTCTTTGCACTCTGATCTGGACCGCCACCACCACCAGCACCACCACCATCACCACACATGCAAAAAAATAATCGCACATCTGGTAACAGTAATAAATAACATTGTCATCTTAAATTTGGCACAATAATTTCCTTCAACTAAACATTTTTAGCATTTTTCCGGGGCATAGATCGTGCTCTCACTTTGATCTAGACTACCACCACCACCACCACCACCACCACCACCACCATCACCACCACCACACATACAAAAAAATAATCGCACATCTGGTAACGGAATTAAATAACATTGTCATCTTAAATTTGGCACAATAGTTTTCTTTAACTAAACATTTTTTGGCTTACGGGGCCATGGATCGCACTCTCGGCACCCTGATCTAAACCGTCGGGCCCCCGGCATCCTTCCCCAGGACTACCGGATCTGCAAATTCTCCCCGCTAATTATGACGATATTTATATAAATCTGCTAGATTAACAAATTAAACCTAATGCAATCGTTTGCAGATTAAATTCTTATTTGTCTCAATCTCAAATATTTGCATGAATATTCTAGTAACATCGATTAAGTACAGTATTTGCACAGATTAATTACAATTTTAAAGTAGAAATTTAAATATTACAAATGACTAGTTTAGTCTTTGTACGCAGCGCATGAAGAATGTATAAACGAAGCAATTCAGTTAGAGCGAACCAAGTTGCTATTGGAAAAAATATACGCCATAACAAAATCTTCTTCCAAAATCTTAATTGTAGACTTGAATCTGTTCGACGATTATAAAATAACTTTTACATTTGTTGACATCATTTCGCAGACCGTATTTGATGTATCCCTTAACGTATTTGGGAAGTTTATATCAAATCTTCCATATATTATACGCACTATGGAAGTTGACGTGCGAAATTAGATATGCAAATTTGGCAACTTGCGTTTTTATTTAAATAAGAATTGTTTAGTGAAGATGGTGACATTTGATGAGAATTATATATTATTTACCAAAGGAACTTTAAAACACTTTTAGGGATATCTCAAATCGTTATCAACTACGCTAATGCTTTAAGAGAACTAACGGAAAACGGTACTCCTAATATAGATCTGTTTCTCTTAGATGTAGCAATGAAAAGGTATAATAGGAATGATGCTTTACAGAATCTCACACATGATATAATTAAAAGCAAATACAGCAATAGCGATATTGGGGTTATGTTATACGAATTTATAAGAACCTGTCTAAGATTGTTTGAAAACTGTATTTGTAGACAAGTTGACTATGGAAGAGTACAAAAGGTTACCATTCCACGCATTTACGAGCGATGTTTAAAATTTAAACTATAGATTTTAGAGAAATTTCTACAACTATAATCCTGCATATTACAGTTTATCCTCTTATATATTTCTAAATTGTCGTATTTCAACTAAAGATATTAATAGCTGTAAATAAAATTATGTTATAGTTTTAAATCAAACGATTCTGGTTAATAATTTCGTAAAACGTTTATAGCACCCTTTTAATAAATACACATCTTTGTTATAATTCTTTTTATAAGAACTTAGATACCCATTTCAGTTATGTGGATATTTGAAGAAATAAACAATACCAAATGGATACTTTATATTTTATAACATAAACAAGCTAATATATACAAAAAAATTTCTAAATTCACATCAATCATTTCTTATGATGGTAGTTGAGGTGGTTAAATTTTTGCTTTAAAACTTACAATTTAGTATATATTCCATCTGAATATCTGCCAACAGTTTATAAACCCCATCTCCTCGATTATTTCCATAAGATCTTCCAAATCCTCGGGAATTACTGACACAACAGTACAGTGCTGTATTGCATCCTCGTATGACTGACACATAAGACATTTTTTTCCTTCTATCGAAAACCATTGCCCGCATTCTGTTTTTTACTCGTAGAGCATAGCGAGATCTTTGAATAACCTCTCCAAAGTCTTTATATATATTTGTTTAATCGCCTCTTTAAACTGTATAATCGACAAACGACAAATTATAACTTCTACGCGAACAGTCGTTTTATATCAGCTACTCTTGTTCGGACATACCCCGATTGTGTCCAATTTGTGCGCGCGCACGAAACAACAGGTAGGGAATGTATCCTATGAACGAATTTATTACATTTCTTAGGAAAATGCTAAGGACTTTAACAATAATTATAACTCCTGTTAGACCATTAGTGTCAGGATAAACGCTATGTCTTTGAATATTTGTTGGTAAGTAGTATATCCTTTTTGCGTTCCGCAAACTTGTTTCGCACAGCATCTTGAATAAGAGGAAGTTTACGTTTATTTGCAATAAAATCTTTAACGTCCGGCATCATAAAACTTGGGATTGGGGCTGACCATCAACGTCTTCTTCTATATTTATATACTCATCGAAATTTTTTCTATATCGCCCTCTACCGACATGAAAATCTTTTACAATAGTAATAAAGCTATGTTTCGAGTCACCACTATTCCAAATTTCTTTAAATTTTATAAAGGGCATATCACCGTCAACACGATTTAGAAAGATAATGCCAAAGATATGCATCAGCCTGCTTCCATATTGAAATCACATTAGCGTTATCTCTAAGTCTGTGCTTTACTGTGCTGGCATACGTTTGACATAAGTAAAAGGAATCAATACCCTTATGTCTACCAAATGAGAAAAACTGCACAATCTTGTTTTGTTCGTTAGCAGGTATATCATCAAAGACAGTAATTGAATCTTCTTTAGCATCCTCTGGCCCAATCAAATCGTCGTAGTTTCCAAATTCGTGGTAACCAATTTCTTCTCTTAAAGGTTCAAATACACAGTTCATACTTTGGCTGATATAAACTTTTAGAAAACACATAGACGTTTTGGAATCTGTTACGTACATTGACGTAACCTATAAAAAAACCAAGAAAGAGATAGAAAAGATGATCGGGCTGTATCGGTAAGTGGGCGGAGGTTTATACCTATAGATAAATTAAAAGGAAACCTGAACAAAACATATGAAGGAAAAAAGAACTTATAATTAAACAAAATATTTACAGAACACAGTATTCCCAAACCCAACAAAAAAGTCAATGTCCCCAATTTACATATACATTATGAGAAACCCCCAAACATTCAAAAAAATTTACTCCTGAAAATGGCGAACTGTAGTTTTTAGGTAATTACCTCCTAACATTATTTATTAAAAAAAAAGAACCAAACGCAACCCTAAAAACCACAGCTGTAAAACATCGTAAATATAAACTTAACCTGTATTTACAAACATAATGACAACAACATTTTCAAATGTGCCAGCAAGCCTTTAAACCGTTTTTACCTTAATAAGGAGTATATTTTTAGTTAATTATAAACAAATAGTAAAGCATTAATAAAAGAGCAGGAAATACCAAAACAGTTCAATAATTTTGTATATAAGAATTAAATTTGGAAATGCCTAATATTTGAACGGTAAAATCCCAGGCGTTCTGGTTCCAAAGTAAGTAGCGAATACAAAGAAAAACTCACCCTCGAGTTGCTAACGTCGAGGTTGAGTCAGTCGCTGGTACACCTCAGCGAGTAGGTAGGCCTACGCCCAGGAAGAACGCGTTTGGCCTCCATTACCAGAAAAAACAACAGTTCAAGGGATTAACGTGTCCCCCGCGGGAAGCTAAAATAATTACGAACAATAGATTAATTTATTAAAACCAAAAATTACCGTTTTATAAATCCTAAATACGCACCACGCTATAATGCGTGCCAGCAATTTGCATAACGAAAAACAAAACGAAGCAAAACAGGACGGATGTTTTCTTGTTGCTATTCGAACAAAAAGTAAATATTAAATTTGTTTAGCTAAAGCACCAAAGCTCACAGTAATCTTGTTAAGGAAATAAAACAGGAAAACCCGAATTTATTGAAATAATTTTGCCGAATTCTTTAAAAAGGGAAAACACACCAGCATTAATTATTGAATACTTGGAAAGGAATTCTTAGAAAGGATATTTATTTTTAATGAGCAGAAAGATTTAGCAAGTAAAATATATAGGATATTTATTATTAATTGAAATACAATTTTAAACACGAGAAAGGGTTATTTTAATTTACGGAATTAATTTTCGTGTTTAACGTCAAAGGAATTTGAGTTAAAAATTATTGTATATAAATTAAACAATTATTTACGAAAATGAACGTAACAGATCCCCCCCCCCCAGCAAAATTAAAAGGTCTGGGTCGGGAAGCAAAATAATAGGAGTGGGTAGGACCAATCACAAAAAACCCAAAGAGAAGAATAAGAAAAAAAAATTCGCTTGAAAACTAAAAGAAAACTCGCTACAAAAAAAACTAAAAAGAACACTCCAAAAAACTAAAAAGAATTTTCATCCGGCTCGACGGACCAAGGAACCGGACCAGAACCAAAAATGAAAAGGACATAGGAAAAGAAAAGGTAACAATCATCGAGGACAAAGATGGAATAGCATGGACACTGAAAAAGTCGTCGGAGGATGGATGCATCTCAGAAAGAGAAACAGGAAAGTCTTCGACCTCAACGAAGAAATTGATTTCTCGCGAAAAACCAAAATAATAAAAAGGAACGAAGAAAAAAACACCAGTACAGCCAGAAGAGGACCCAAAGGTCAAGCCTCAAGTAAACAAAAGGGACAACAAGGGGGAACGAAAGGAGGGACGCTGGTAAAAGGAGATGATGTACTCTCAACTGTGGTAACGAAGAATCGCAACGAACGAAAACCGAAAAAGAGAAACGCTGACTCCTAAAGTCGACTGAGTCGTGATTTCTGAAGAAAGAAAGACGGACTAGAAAGCACCTACCACAGGAGCGGATGGACGAAACACAATCTGTATAGGGACCGACGGCAAAGAAAACCAGCAAAAGGATAGGGAAAGGAAAGTGGAATGAAAGAAACGAGAGAAAAAAAGGAAAAACCAAAAAGAATAATACCAACACCAAGTATAAAACCCAAAAACAAAACTAAAATCATACAAAAGAAAATAAAACAAAACCCCAGTGTAGTTAGGTATGAGTAGGTGTGGGCGTGTGCGTGCGTGTGTGTGTATGTGTGTGTGTGAGAGTGTAAGAAGGGTATGTGTATGTGTTATGCGTGTATAAAGTGTGCGTGTGTATGTGTTTGACTGCTGTAGTCGCTTCTTACGGCAGGCAGGTCGTACTATGGGACTATTCTATTCACGGACCCACACAGATGAAGAAAAAGAAGGAAGACGAAAGAAAACCCCGCAAAACAG
This sequence comes from Platerodrilus igneus, assembly GCA_036346225.1. Classification (NCBI taxonomy): domain Eukaryota; kingdom Metazoa; phylum Arthropoda; class Insecta; order Coleoptera; family Lycidae; genus Platerodrilus; species Platerodrilus igneus. The sequence continues at coordinate 1,398,994 of JARFIW010000221.1, read as the reverse complement.
GGAAGAAAACGAAATCGTAAATCCAAAATTCATGTCCGAAACATAGCAAAGTCGTCATAAGAATCGGGAGCTCGAGGACTAGGTATTGGGCTTAAGGCGTTTACGCCGCCGGAAAAAAAATGAAACAAGATCAAGGACATTAAAGTTTTGCCGACTAACATCTTCAGGTTCTGAAGGAGCATAGAATAAAGTCTGCCTTTTTTGGGCAGTTTTCTGCCAAATAGGGATAGCACGGGATGTAGTAGTTATAGCACTAGGTTTAAGAGGTGGCAAGGGTAGTTTAGAAAACTCAAAACACGTCCTAGAAGGATGTTGTTTATTGTTAGGATGGGTGGTAAGAAGGTCAACGGCAAAAAAGGAAACATCATGAGTTGTCAGCATATCAACGTTGGAAAAAGAAAAAGTATAGGCTATGCGAGAACCAACCGGACGGAAAGAAACACAAGCGGAACACACTTCAGTTACGTCAGAGAAAGGGACAGAAGCAAATAAAATTTCATTGACGTTATGTGCAGGACTAGAAGTATCAGAGTTAGGAAAAGAAACAGCATTGGCTGTAAGAATATCAACCATAGGAAAAGCAGCAGAATCATGTTGACCTTCGTCAACATGAGATAACAAGACATTACCTAGGATTTCACCAACCTTAGTTAAAAGAACAAAAGTAAGTAGCATTTTGTCAGCATGAAAAAAAGAGTAAGAGTAGGTAACGAAACAGGATCAGGTAAAGCTTTAACGACAACAGCAACAGGCATTACAGCTACGGGTTCCCCAACTTCAACAGGACAATCTCTATCCGTATCACAAATTATCTTTATTTCGGCTACGGCTGTGATTGCCGGAACAACAGGAATTTTTTCAGTCGAAGCATTTAAAAAAGCAGAAACAGGTAAAATTTTGACAAAAACGGGAAGAGGCATTAAAGATACAGGCTTGTAGACTTCAACAGAACCTTCGCAGACGGAATGAGAAGTTATGGTGATTTCAACGACCTTTGTGCTTGCAGACACGACAGAAAATTCTTTGCTAGAATCGGTTAGGAAAGCGGGAACAAACTCTTGAGAAGCCAGCTGCAAGTCACCGATTCGAAGCATGGGTTGTAAGGGTGGTGGAGGCACAGCTTAGGGTAAGAGTGAATAAGTAGGGCGAGAAGAAGGAGGAGTAGAATAGAATGTAGAACTAGAAACGGAGAAAATTTTGTTAGAAGCTATATTTGCCGAAAAAGAGTAGGTTTTGATAGTAGGAGCGGGAGAACCTAAATGAAGTATCGAAGAGAACGTTGAATGAGAAGTAGAGAAGTTAGGCAACTAGAGGTGAGGGCAGAATTTGAATGATTATTCGCGGAATTATTCGTAGTAGGATGACAGTTCCGACAGTAAGAGTGTTTGGATTACCAGAAAATTTCAAGTTCCACTCCCACACAGGAAGACTTTGGTAGAAAACCGAAAAAGAAGTCATTTGTGGTAATAATAAAAAAAAAGAAATTGGGAGAAAGAAACTAAATAAAGGCTAACCGTAACTCGATAGAAGCCAAAAAAGGTATTGCGAATACAGGACAATTTAAAACATATCCGATGGATAAACTTCAGAAATACCAATAGGAGCGAAACAACAAAATACAAATTAGAATAGGGCTGTAGAATAAAAGAAAAATCGGAGAAAAAAATAACTAACTGTAGCCGTGACGGAGAGAACAAAATATACAGAGAGGGAAGGAAGAAGAAAGAAAAATCTTGGACGCCAGAGTTTTCAACGGACTAGGATTATTGGCGAAAACATAAGACCAATAATCTGAAATTAACTCACCAATAATATCAAGCGTAAGGGACAAAACATAAGTATTATCAGACCGAGAAAATGCGGGTCATGTAGGAACTTAAGCACTAACAATAATAAACAAAAAATCGGAGCAAAAATTAACTAAAACAAACTCGGAGCCAAACTAACTAAAATAAAATCGGAGCCAAAGTTATACGAAACAAAATCGCAGCACAAGAAAATTAACGAAAACCAAATCGCAGAAGAAATTAACTAAATAAAATTGCAGCCAAAATTAATCACAAAAAGAATCGCAGTAAAAATTAATTACAAAAAAAATCGCAGCCCCACGCCAGGGCGTCAATATTTTATGTTACGTACATTGACGTAACCTATAAAAAAAAAACAAGAAAAAGATAGAAAGGATGATCGAGCTCAATCGGTGAGTGGGCGGAATTTTATACCTATAGATAAATTAAAAAGAAACCTGAAATAAATAGAAAGAAAATTTATATACACTTACTCATTCACACTCAGAAGAAAACATATGAAGGAAAAAAGAACTTATAATTAAACAAAATATTTACAGAACACAGTATTCCCAAACCTAACAAAAAAGTCAATGTCCCCAATTTACATATACATTATGAGAAACCCCCAAACATTCAAAAAAATTTACTCCTGAAAATGGCGAACTGTAGATTTTAGGTAATTACTGCCTGACATTAATTATTAAAAAAAGAACCAAACGCAACCCTAAAAACCACAGCTCTAGATCATCGTAAATATAAACTTAACCTATATTTACAAACATAATGGCAACAACATTTTCAAATATGCCAGCAAGTCTTTAAACCGTTTTTACCTTAATAAGTAGTATACTTTTAGTTATTTATAAACAAATAGTAAAACATTAATAAAAGAGCAGTAAATACCAAAATAGTTCAATAATTTTCGTATATAAGAATTAAATTTGGAAATGCCTGATATTTGAACGGTGAAATCCCAAGAGTTCTGGTTCCAAAGTAAGTAGCGAATACAAAGAACAATTCACCCTCGAGTTGTTGGCGTCGAGGTTGAGTCAGTCGCTGGTCCACGTCAGCGAGTAGGTAGGTCTACGCCCAGGAAGAACGCGTTTGGCCTCCATTACCAGAAAAAACAACAGTTCAAGGAATTAACGTGATCCCCGCAGGAAGCTAGAATAATTACGAACAATAAATTAATTTATTAAAATCGAAAAGTACCGTTTTATAAATCCTAAATACGCACCACGCTATAATGCGTGCAAGCAATTTGCATAACGAAAAACGAAACGAAGCAAAACAGGACGGATGTGTTTCTTGTTGCTATTCGAACAGAAAGTGAATATTAAATTTAGCTAAAGCACCAAAGCTCACAGTAATCTTGTTAAGGACATAAAACAGGAAAACCCGAATTTATTAAAATAATTTTGCCGAATTCTTTAAAAAGGGAAAACACACTAGCATTAATTATTGAATACTTGGAAAGACGCTTATCTAATTATAGCGTAAATTCCACGTTAAGGAATTCTTAGAAAGGGTATTTATTATTAATGAGCAGAAAGATTTATCAAGAAAAATATATAGGATATTTATTACTAATTGAAATACAATTTTAAACAGGCGAAAGGATTATTTTAATTTACGGAATTAAATTTCGTGTTTAACGCCAAAGGAATTTGAGTTAAAAATTATTGCATATAAACTAAACAATTATTTACGAAAATGAACGTAACAGATCTAAGTCCATTCTCTAGTAAAATGAGAGATAGAGCGTTAGTTTTTCCACAACTTGATGGTCCGGCGAATATTGCCCTTATATTGGATGGGAACAAAGATCCATGTTTACCAACTTTCTTTGCACTAGAAGTGATATATGCATCAAAGTTTTGTACAACCTACTAGCTTTACGTGCATTTAATACACCTTGCCGAATTTCACTAATTGCTTTCTCTAATGCATGCTTGGTGTACATCTTTCAAATATACAGCTAAGACTGATTTAAAATTTTAAAAAACAGTCCTTTATACTAAATAGTCCATCCTCACCCGCCCCCCTCGCGCCCGCCCACCCGTCTGCCCACCCGTCTGCCCACCCGCCGCCACCCTCCCGCCGGCTCGTCCGCCAGCCGACCACTCGCCCGCCACCCACACCCCGCCAATCCGCGCACCACCTGCCAGCCAACCCACCCGCGACTCTCACGCCCATTCTACCCGCCTACCGCCCCAACCGCCCTTCCTTCAAACTATGTAGTTAGAACATCAAAACCTATGATATAATTAAAATAACATAGATTGTAAACTTTTGACCATTTATGCCATCGCAAATATTTATATACTCGTCGAAATTCTTTCTATACCGTCCTTTATCAATATTAAAATCTTTGACAATAGTTATAAAAATATGTTCCGAGTCACCATCATTCCAAATCACTTTAGCCTACCATTTAATTAAAAGAGTCAGATCAATATAAAAATTTATTTACAACTACAAAATCATTTTAATTAAAGAATCAAATTAATATAAATTCAAAAAATAGTATTCTTTAAAATACAAACGCTCTGCTTAGCACAGTTCAGAAAATTTTTTGAATGCAATAAACAATGGTTAGATTGACTATCTTTTCGTAGCTCTTTCAAATTTGCAATAACAAACTGTTCAAAATTTACAACTTCGTTAGCAAGAAGGTAGCGGGTGATGATGTTTTTCTTTAACAACCCTTTTACATAAACGGTTCCATAAACAGGTACTATTTTTTGCAAAAATAAACTTAAACGTTGAGCTGATAATTCATTGGTTGCAAGGATGTCCCAGTCTAGCCCGTGTAGGTGATTTTTACAAACATCGATATGTCTTTGGAAATCCTCACCCAAGTTTTCACTTCTTAACGGCATATTCAGAATTTCGTGCCATAACTCACCCATTCCAACATTCAGTACAGCTATTTCTTTTACAAAAATTCGCTTGACTTATACTGAAAGCCCTGAATATCCAAAACATACATGTTTCCACTTCGAGAGCTGATTTATAAATAACCAAACTTTGAGGTTGGGTTGGGTTAGATTAGGTTAAAATCTACTACTTAAGTTAGGTTAGATACCACGAAAATTGATAGGCTAGGTTAGTTAGACTTGTCAAGAGTTAGATTAGCTAGTGTTGTCTGGAATTAGGTTAGGTTATTTCGACTTGTGTGTGAACTTAGGTTAGATAGCAGTAAAAATTAATAGGTTAGGTCAGCGCTTCGTAGTTACAGGTCAGACGATCTACACACTATTGTCGATATAGCATTATATTGTTTAGCACAAATTTGAATTTGGACAGGTGATAACTTCACTCGCCTTTTATAGGATTATTGTGAAACATGTGCTGTGGTAATCGGAATCTTCGGAAAAAGGACTCTCTCCCAAAACATTTGTGCTAGCGATAGTGCTATGGTTACATCATCGGCGTATTGATCGGAGTGACGTAATTATTTTCAGCACTGTGTGATAATTTACATTGGTGAAATTATCAAATAAATAATGACCTGCTCGGAGTTTACTTTTTATTAAAATTATATCTCCTTCTTCATTCGTCAACTCGATATTTCCCCGCGATTTATATTTATTGCACTACCGATAAACGCCTCGTAAAATGCCTGAAAGCCTCAACTATTCAACCCTTGCAGCTTGTAGCTTATTACTTCACTCATCTTGAATATCTTAAAAACTTCGCTTTGATTCAAAATAATAACATTTCTTTTTTTTTGTAATTTCCACCTTAAGGTATTCTCACCTACTTAAGGGGTAAACAGACATATTTACTAACTTGTTAAAGTCTAACAGCGGCACGGGGATATCATCCACAACGTCTACACCGACAACGTTCATTATTTTAAACTTTGATATCCGATTAACTCGAAGATATTTCGCAAACTGGATTTTTAACCTCACATTTCTCGTCTTATGTATCGGATGTATAGGGTATGCGCCGATCAATCCTGAGTCTATTTAAGTCAGTCAACAGATTTAACTGATGGTATTAAATACAAGTCTTTACAGGAAAGACCTAACTCAAGGCTTAATTAATTATATTATTGTAGCTTTTCCCCGAGTTTATCATTAACATACAAGTATTTGAAAAGTATACACAGACTCAAAGTCCAACTTGTTCAACATTTGACTGGACCGCCCGCAAGCCTGCCTTTTGTATAATTAACAAAGTTTCACAGTTGATTTTCAATACGGTATGCTCTTTTAATTGAGTTTTCCGGGTCCGAAAAAATTCTCGAATGTTCCCAACAGCATGAGTGTTCTTTATCCGATAACATACTATACGATTTCTAAAAGCAGAGTTAATAATCTGAACTGTGTCATTATTAGTAGCTTCATCAACTGCATTTTTATGTGCATAGAACGAAGATGGTGAGTAAACGCTTTTTTAGGTATGGCGACATCGCAGACAGTACACTGCATTATTTCATCTACACGAGGTTTCTTGGCAGGGGAAAATTGAACACCTGACGTTTACTCTTTAAATCTATGCACTCGTTGCTACAGGCGTTGTACGTGTAAAAGTAGACGAATGATTATAACACATTTGACTTTCTCATTTATTCATTAGTGCTTCAACAGACACTTTCTCACATTTCTACAAACATTAATACCGATTTCTTTGACCATTTTCAAAGGAGTTTTAGCAAAAACTTCGGTTTTAGACTCTATAAATCTTAGGTTTACTAAAAATATGAGAAAACCTGATAATTGTATTATAAAGAATAAAAACCCATTTAAGTGTATTTTTAAACCAATTATAACATCTAGATTTCCCAAAGTATATTTTAAATCTTGTTTAATTTGGCAAATGCAAAACTAATTAGAAGAATCCAAGTTATGCATATAAAATGCAAGAAACAGATGCCAAATCGAGTTAAGGGTAAAAAATATAATAGAATAATCTCGCTAAAAATTTGCTGTTTCAAAATGTGTATTGACTGCTTTAAAGTCCAGAACGCAAAAATGTGGAGGTGCAACGAGGTTCTATAGGTGGGGGATTTCTATTAACACCGGATACCCAGGGATTTGATATGCGACAGAATAGGGTAGTAAATGCTGCAGATCCGAAAGAAGATTAGTATCTAGTTGATCAGGCTGAAAATATCTCTAAACACATTTTCACGATTCATGTTCGGAAACAAAGAGTTGGATATAAATCGAGAAAATGGCGACATTACATTAATTATATAAAGTATCGTGACACGTTTGGACTGTACAATTTGCTAACCTATATGAACTTGATCACGAAAAGGGGCGATTTTAGTTTACACGAGGATTTACTAAATTACCTGGAGATGATTAAAGTAGCTTCAATTTTATGATTTTTTATTTTTACCAGAGCGCTTTTTCGAATACCCGAACTCGTTAGAATAAAAGATAAACCATTATTCTACGTACCCCGCAATCAAACTCAACTTTTGCAAAAGATTATTAAGAACAATCAAAAACAAGTTGTACAGAAGATGTTACTTGCAATGCGGTCATAGATAGTCGGATATTTTACCTAAGATTATGGAAAAATACAATAATACGCCACGTCGAGCTACTAGCATGACACTCCATGGACATAAATGTATTTTTAAATTGAATAAATGATTTTATTAAACCTTGCCATTTTCTTCAATGAATTAGTTTTAGCATACACAATTCAAATCAAAACGCGTCTAAATATAACACATTTTTGTTTGTAAATAAATAAGAGTGGCATTGTTCAATACATTAATGAGAAGTGTAATTAGTATGTCGTTTACATTATACAGCTGAAAATAAATAGAACCTTGATGTATTTTTCAATTGAGTAAATGATTAATTAAAATTGGTTATTTTGCTCTTCTCGAAAGTGGTAATCTATAAAACGCTCCTTTAAGCACATAAATCAGAGTATCATTGCTCTATATATTAATGATGAATGTAATTAGTACCTATTTCGAATGGACCTGCACCTTGCCGAAGTTCTAGATTACTAGAACAGGTGAAATGGCTTGCGTGTTCTAATGAGCTAAAGAGCCAAACTACAGGTCCAACCAAAGTAATAGGGTCGTTCGTAAGGAACCAGACTAAGACAGGTCCCCGAAAGAGGGCAGCGACTCTTTCGGTACTTAGAATGGCAGAGACCATATGGGTCGGTATGGCAGTCTAAGACACACTACCGCGATGTGGAAGGCAACGGAAAACCACCACATTACCAAGTACACAGCGTACCTAAATTATAATAAAATGATGGCATTCTCTGGGGTAAAAGATTCCGGAGTTAAAATAGTCCCCCATTCGGATCTTCGGGAGGGGACTACTTCGTAGGATGCGATCGGAAAGTTAAGAATAAGAGTCGGGAACATTTTGCGAGTCGGAGCGTGGAATGTTAGAACTATGAAGCTAGAGAACCTAAAAATCGAAATGAATAGGTTATCATTAGACATAGTAGGGATCAGCGAAGTTCGGTGGCCAGAGGCGGGGGATTTTTGGAGTGGAGACTTCAGGGTAATTCATACAGGAGCCGAGGAAGGAAATTTGGGTGTGGGGATAGTTATGCGGAAAAAGATAGGATACTGTGTAGAAAATTACTTACAAAAAAATGAAAGAGTACTCATGGTTAGATTAGAATCTAAACCGGTAAACACAGTAATAATACAAGTATACATGCCCACCTCTAGCTACAGTGACGAAGAGGTAGAAGCAATCTACAAAGATATCGAGGACATATTAAGACACGTAAAAGGACATGAAAATTTAATAATTACGGGGGAATTTAATGCAGTGGTAGGTGAGGGTAGGGAAGGAGCGATAGTAGGTTTATTTGGTTTAGGCACTAGAAACGACAGCGGAAATAGGCTGGTAGAATTTTGCGACAAGAACAATTTAATCATTACAAACACATTATTTCAACATCATGCTAGAAGACGATATACGTGGAAGATGCCAGGAGATATAGGAAGATATCAAATAGATTACATTCTTGTTAGACAACGGTTTAGAAATCAAGTAAAAGACTGTAGAAGCTACCCAGAAGCAGAGATAGACACTGACCACAACATCGTAATTATGAAGGTCGCACTTAAATTTAACAATTTGAAAAAAAGAAACGGAAAAAGGCACTTGGACCTACAGAAACTAAAAGAGAAAGATATTTAAGAAAGATTCGAAAAAAGGTAAAATGAATTGCTCAAAGATATCGGGAAAATATCTGATACTAAGGAAGTAGAAACAGAATGGAATAACATTAAATCCAGCCTCGACATGGCGGCCAGAGATATTCTGGGATATACACAAAAAGTAAATAAGAAACCATGGATAACAAAGGATATCCTGAATTTAATAGAAGAAAGACGAAAATACAAAAATAAATCAGACGAAACAGGAAAACAGAGATACAAAGCCATAAAATGGGAAATTATTCGAAAATGCAGAAAAGCTAAAGAACAATGGATTGATGAAAAGTGCAAAGAGATACAAACTAAGATGGAAGTAGGAAAGACAGATGAAGCATACAAACTAATTAGAATCAATTTTAGGGATATAGAACCGTATAGCGAAAATATAAGGGATGCGAGAGGAAATGTCATTATAGAAAATGTAGAGAAAGTGGGTAGATGACAAGAATATATAGGGAATTTATATGCAGGAGAAGAACTAACTGCATTAGAAAAGGAATCAGATATTGAAAATGATGACTTGGGATATCCTATGCTTAGAGATGAATTTGAAATAGCATTAAAGGGTCTGAAAAATGGTAAGGCGCCGGGTACAGATAAGGTGCAAGCGGAGACTCTAAAAGCCGCTAGTCAAGCAGTAACAGAACGTCTCTTCCAACTTGTAAGCTATATGTATGAGACAGGCGAGATACCCAAAGATTTCAAACATAACATAATAGTAACTATACCAAAAAAGAAAGGCGCAGATAGATGTGAAAATTTTCGAACAATAAGCTTGACAGCACACGTATCAAAATTATTAACTAGAATTGTACACAGACGAATGGAAAAACGGGCTGAAGAAATACTAGGAGAAGATCAATTTGGGTTTAGGCGAAACAGGGGAACACGTGAGGCTATCTTAGCTCTGAGGGTGATAATGGAGAAAACAATAGAAAAAGGGGAAAACGTGTATATAGGGTTTGTAGATCTGGAAAAAGCATTTGACAATGTTAAAATGGAAAGAAATGTTCGAAATACTCAAAAAGATTGGAATGAGTTATAGGGATAGACGGATAGTACATAGCTTATACAAAGAGCAAACAGGAGTAATAGAATTAGAGCAGGAACGTAGAGAAGTAAACATCAGGAAAGGGGTAAGACAGGGATGTTTCCTATCCCCACTAATTTTTAACTTGTACATTGAGGAGGCAATGAATACTGTCAAATGCAGGAAGACATTTGGAATTACTATGCAGGGACAAAAAATAGATATGCTCAGATTTGCAGATGATATAGCGGTATTAGCATCTAGCAAGGAAGAGTTAGAAGCTGCTCTCAATGAAATGGAAATGGTTCTAACACAGAGATACGGTATGAAAATTAACAAAAGTAAAACTAAAGTACTAGTATGCAAAGGAGGGAAAAATAAATCAAAAACAAGAATACAAATATGTAACACGAACTTACAAGAGGTTAAGGATTTCTGCTACCTAGGAAGCCAAATAACGCAAGATGGGAAAAGCACAAAAGATATAAAACAAAGATTAGCACAAGGTCGTGCTACATTTAACAAGAAAAAGCAACTACTGTGCTCAAAGACCACAAACATAGAAACAAGGAAAAGATTGCTCAAAACATATGTGTGGAGCAGAGCACTGTATGGCTGTGAAGCCTGGACAGTGGGAGAAGCGGACAAGAAAAAGGTAGAAGCCTTTGAAATGTGGTGCTACAGACGTATGATGAAGATATCATGGACAGACAAAGTTAAGAACAAAGAGGTACTAAAAATGGTAGGGAAGAAAGAAATATGTGGAAAACGGTAAAAATAGGAGAGATAGGATGATAGGCCACATACTACGGCATGAAGGAATAGTGCGGAATATACTAGAAGCAGAGATAGGAAAAAAGAAAAGAAGAGGTAGACCTAGGTTAGACTACTGCACACAGATAGTGAAAGATGTAGGCTGTAGGAGTTTCAGGGAAATGTGTAGGCTAGCTCAGAAGAGAAATCAATGAAGGTACGCATCCAACCAGTCCCAAGATGGATAAATCAATGACGAAGAAAGTAACTGCACTTAAACATGATATTTATTATAAGCAACTACAAGCATTGGATGGGCAATATTCTCGAATAATGGTAATTGCGTAAAGCATTTACTGGAAAACTATTATTTCGGCAAATGTCTAAGTGTTGGGGGATCTTGGCAGCCACAGGTTGCTTAACCCCCTTCAATAAATCTCTGTGAAATAGGGCATAATATTAGAAAACAATAAAAGGGGAACCGAGCTGTATTACTGTGTGAGAATTTCAGGGAACCATGTAGGTTAGTTTAGAAAAGAAATAAGTGCAAGTACATGTCCAACCAGTTTTGAGACGGGAAACCCAATGACGAAAAATAAGCGCAGACAAATCTGATGATTATTATAGACAACTAGTTGTTTGTTGTGAAATATCTGCAACTAATGTTGACTGTACGAAAAGGCATATTGGAAAAAATATTAAATCAGTAAATGTTCAAGTGCTGGGGGAACTTGGCAGCCACAGGCTGCTTACCCCCCTTCGCAACCACTGAATGTCGGAGAAATAGGGTATATAATTGTAAAACAATAGAAGGTGACCGAACTGCATTTAACAAGAAAGAACGGCACCTATGATGAAAGACAACAAACATAGAACAAAAAGTTGTTGAAAGCGTATGTGTGGAGCACAGCACAAACAATATGCCTACGAAATACGAGCAGTCTGAAAAGCAGACAGAAGAACAGTAGCGGCCTTTGAAATGCCGTGCTTCAGATGCTCGAGGATGGACAGACAAAGTTAATAACAAATAGGTTATAGAAACAGTAAGGGAACAAGGATATCTTTGGGAAAAATATGAGAAGTAGAAGGGCATAATACGTTCTAAGGCATTTTTGGGGAATAGTATGTGATATATGACAAGCAGAGATAGGAAAAAAGAGGCGGATGTAGACCTAGATCAGGTAGTGATAGATGCAGACTGTGCAAATTTCGGGGAAATCTGTAGGTTAGTTCAGAATAGGAAACAATGATGGTACGCGTCTAACCAGTTTCAGGACTGAAAACCCAATGATGATGATGTAATTAGTACGTCATTTACATTAAACAGCTGAAAACAAACAGAACCTTGTAAATTTTACTTGGCTAAATAAACGTATTAGTGTTTGTAACATATTTGTTTCAAATTGTTTCAATTAAAAATCCATTTCTACGCAAAAATGTTATTGTTAATGCGAAAATTTTTCCCAAATTCATTTCTAACGAGTAATGTATCATAAGTATGAAAGGAGTTTGTTTCTGTCAACATTTTTCCAGTTATGAATTATGTTTACATGCTAATTATGTATAAGAGATTGTTAAAAGACGTGTTTATTGTTTTCTTATTTATAGAGATTGTCATAATTAAAATCATTTCTTGCGCGATATTTCTTCGTGATTTATGTCATTTCTAATATAATCTGGTTTAATATAATTGGGAAGGTCAAGTTTCTGTTTCAATAAACACGTTACTTCTAATTTTTACAATTTCATCCTGTTGAAGCGTTAATGAAAATGGGAAAGTCAAATGTTATGTAATTACTCTAGCACTTTTACACCAAAAATTTATTTTAATTTTAAATATGGCACGCTTTTTGGTTTAAAGATTGCTAGAGCTTGAAATTTGTTTACGTCTGTAGTAGATTTAAATACGAAGAATGCCGCAGGTCTCGTATTAATTATTTTCAAAGACTACTTTTGCAATATGGAGAGTGCATTTAAATTTTGTTTATGCACGGAGGGGGAGTGTATGTCATTTGTCCAAGTACCCCATCATTTTTATCATCTACAATAATAGTTAATGTATTTTAGCTACTTATAGTTTGTCAATACTTCTATCTAAAGTTATTTAATTATAGCGAATTGATGTAACGTAGTTTTACTAAATGCCTTAGGGTTAATACATTACTTTTAAGAATTTTTCCATAAACAATATGAAACTAAAGCGTTCTGTGAAAGGGTATCAAAGTTGAGGGTCAAGTTTTATAACAGGATTTATGTTGATTGGAAAGGATCTGAAGATTCATATAAATAGACCGGGTTTCTAGTTCAAATATCAGTTTCAACATCTGCAGAATTCGATATAAGTAGGTAAAAATTTTTAGTTTAAAATTATCATTCTTGCATCAAGACACTGAATTATATCTTTTAGAACATCTTAAAAGTTATATTTCGGTCTTAACTCATAAGAGATTTAATTGTAATATTTAAATTTCTACTTCAAATTGTTAACACATTATTTATTTTATTTTCTTATTTGCCAACTCATATAAAATATGGATTTTACAAAATTAAATATGAATATGAAGCGTAAAACTACAATAAGCGCATCCGAACTTTCCACTGATAAAAAATATTTTATCTTAGGAATCAAGTCTGTGTCAACAAAGTATGGGGATCGTGCTATTGTTGAAAGCGATGAATTTTTTTGTTTTTTACCAGAGCACTTTTTCGAATACTCAAAACTCGATGGAATATAAACCTTCAGCGAACTAATTGACAATAAGAAAAATATTTATGTGATTAGCCGGGGTAAAGTCGGTGCAACAGTGAACATAGACTTCGAATTAGACTAAAATTAACATTTTCTGATTGCTGAATTGTTGCTGACCTATGTATCTTAACCGTACGCAAAATTGTACTATTAATGTATGGCATACCGAATAAACTGTATAAACGCATATTGTTCTTTCTCCAATAGACTGTTAATAATACATCTTGACGTTCACTTAAACACTGTTATAAGTTAAACAATATTCGCGCTAAAAGCACCGTGTTCTATCCTTCTCAAAAACTACAGAGTGAGTCAAAAATTAGCTTACAGTAGTATACGAGGTGGGCCGATAGAAATTGGTTTAAAAGATGGGGCTGGTGATGTAAGCAGACATGGTCGATGTGTTAAAGTGATGTTAGGGTGTAAAGTTACTGGCACACCTGATTAAGCTAATGACTACTGTCCACCGTGTGTTGGTGTTTTAATCAGTCTCCATGGTTAAAGTCTATAATTTGCAAACGATTGCATTAGGTTTAATTAATTAATCTAGTAGATTTAATTGCATTAGGTTTATTTAATTAATCTAGTAGATTTATGTAAGTAGTTTTGCTAAACAATCCTATTGAATTAATCTGTCCAAATACAGTACTTAATCGATGTTACTAGAATATTCATGCAAATATTTGAGATTGAGACAAATAAGAATTTAAACTGCAAACGATTGCATTAGGTTTAATTTGTTAATCTGTTTCGTTCATTTTCGTAAATAATTGATTAGTTGATATGCAATAATTTTCACCTTAAATTCCTTTGGCGTTAACCACAAAAATTAATTTCGTAAATTAAAATAACCCTTCCGCGTGTGTAAAATTGTATTGTAATTAATAATAAACATCCTATCTATGTTAGTTGACAAATCTTTCTGCTCATTAGAAAAATAAATATCTTTTCTAACAATTTCTTAACGTGGAATTTACACCATAATTAGATAGGCGATTTTTCAAGTATTTCAATAATTAAATGTTGGTGTGTTTTTCCTTTTTAAAGAATTCAGCAAATTTATTTCAATAAAATTCGGGTTTTCCTGTTTTATCTTCCTTGACGACATGTTTACGTGCTTTAACTAAACAAATGTAACATTCATTTTCTGTTCGACTAGCAACCAGCAAACACGTCCTGTTTTGCTTCGTTCGGTTTCTTTATGCGAATTTTTGACACGCATTATATAGCGTGGTAAGTATATAGGGTTTATAAAACGGTACTTTTTGGTTTTAATAAATTAATCTATTGTTCGTAATTATTCTAGCTTCCTGCGGGGACACGTTAATCCCTTAAGCTGTCGCTGGTTCCACCCTGATGCCAGTAACTTGAGAGTGAGTTCTCTCTTTTCTCTTTGTATGCGCTTCTGACTTCGGAACCAGAACGCCTGGAGTTTTACCGTTCTAAGATGGCAGTTCCAAATTTAATTTCTATATATGAAAATTATTGAACTATTTTGGCATGTACTGCTCTTTGGTTACTACCTTACTATTTGTTCCTGAATTATTAAAAATATACTACATGTTTGTAAATATAGGCTAAGATTATACTTACGATATTCTAAAGTTGTGGTTTTTAGGGTTGCGTTTGGTTCTTGTTTTTTTTAATAAATACTGTCAGGGGGTTATTAACTAAAAATTACAGCTCGCCATTTTCCTAGGTAATTTTTTTTAATGTTTGTGAGTTGCCCATAATGTATATATAAATTGGGGACATTGACTTTTTTTGGGGTTGGGTTTGGGAATAATGTGTTCTGTATATATATATATATATATATATATATATATATATATATATATATATTGCTGTGATATTTTCTTTCAACTCAAAATATATTATTTTGTCCTCAACTAGCTCAGGGTAAGAGTGAATCTCAGGAACAAAATGTTTATCGACAAAAGTTCTATTTGCACATTAAATAATTACTCTATTTATCCAATACAATCATAATTATTTTGAGATTACACAATTCCTTTTTAACTAATCTAGTCACAAACTGTAACACTGCCCACATACAATCTGATAATCTATCTGTAGGATCTATAATACAATAATTGCAGTTAATTTCCCCTGCTTTACTTATAACTATTAATAGAACTCCTGTAAAGAAGAATGCATTCCCCTAACTAAAGATAATCTTAAAGAACAAGCAAACTCAGCTAAACCTTTTTTCTTTAGGAATTTCAACTTATAATTAATTTCTTTACCTGCACCCACTGTTCGTATGCTAAAACCCAAATGTTCTATCTTGCACTATCTTAGCCTTCTTTATAGAGTGCAATATTATTCACTCCTTCGACACCGTAGGTGTAGAATTGCTTCTCCTTTCACTCACTGGACCCCAATCTAAAATTATCCCTAAAACAGAAACGAGAAGCTCATTCTGAGCGCTTCAGAGACGTCTGTGGAAAACACTTGCAGCTCCGACAGACTTATAACAGGTAGATATCTGGTCTATTAACTTAACCCTACTTCCGAATACTCAGATCTTCCTATTTGAATGCGGGTTTGTGTTGATGCTACTACAGCACCTCGTGATTGATAAAGATCCGGATCTCCAAATTAAATCTTGTATACCCTCAACTTTATACCATTGATAGACGACTATGTATTTCAAGCTCCCCTTCCTAGATCCCTAATACATTAAACTTGAATAATTAATTGTACATTCACAGTTTTCACTTACCACCATGTGGGTTAATTGCAACGTCTTTTATTTATTTTAAATAAGCAACACAGCTAAAATATTATTTTAGTCACTTTTCAATTGGCCTACTAAAGTCCAACAAGTACATCCAATCTGACGGTGGAATAAAATGAATGCAATATTATACGATTAATACTGCTCAAGTAACTTTTGAGCATCCATATTTTCCAGTATCAGCCAAGAGAGCCCTGAACAACGAACGTTCTACAACCCAAGCCTTTTTGACATCCACTCCAAAGCGGATGCACACCCGGCAATCTAACACAAAACAATTACAATAACCTTAGACTATTTCACTGCGATGCGACATATGATTGATATACAAACACCCTAAACACAATTATCTCCACCAATAGAATTTCTCCGCAATATATATATATATATATATATATATATATATATATATATATATATATAAATATTATAAGTAGTTTTTTACACAAGGTAAGTTGATAAATACTAATGTATTGAAATTAATAAGATGAAATAATAACTTAGACTTTTTTTAAGTAAAGCCCAAATGATCATTTCAAATCGAGCTAGTAATTGAAAGAAGGAAAATATAAGGCCTTGGACAGGATTTGAACCTGCATCTCAGTTTTGCCGGAACTGTGCGTTAACCAATTACGCTACCGAGGCCGATGGCTATAATTGGAAAATTTACAAATCTAAATCGTGTACAGTACCATATATAAACCTAACTTTCAATTACGTTTAGCATTTTTGTCAATCATATCTGAAATTGTCAATTTGTGACTTATGTCAGATATAGACAGGATATATATATATATATATATATATATATATATATATATATTTTGTTTAATTATAAGTTCTTTCGTTTCCTTTGTATGTTTTGTTCTGAGTGTGAATGAGTGAGTGTTTATATATTTTTTTTTCTATTTATTGCAGGTTTTTTTGTAATTTATCCATAGGTATAAGACCCCGCCCACTCACCGATTGAATCCGGTCATCCTTTTTTCCTTTCTCTTGGTTTTTTTATGTTACGTCAATGTACGTAACAAATCTAGCAGATTTATGTAAATATCGTCATAATTAGCGGGAAAAATTTGCAGATGCGGTGGTCCTGGGGAAGGATGCCGAGGGGCCCCACGGTCCAAATCAGGATGCCGAGAGTGCGATCCATGGCCCCGTAAGCCAAAAAAATGTTTAGTTGAAGAAAACTATTGTGCAAAATTTAAGATGACAATGTTATTTATTACTGTTACCAGATGTGCGATTATTTTTTGCATGTGTGGTGGTGGTGGTGGTGGTGTTGGTCTAGATCAAGGTGACATTATAATTTGAATTAGGGCCGCTATACTTGCGGCCACGTCCCCAATGCTCCACCCGTAGGTACTACATTGGGTTTAAACGCGAAAAATAGTCGTGCTCCTAATTTATTCTTACTTCATAGTTGATTCACCCTAAATAAAAACTAAACAAAAATCTAACAAACCTAAAAATCTAACAAACCTAACAAACTCTAACAATCTAACAAACCTAAAAATCTGACAAAAACTGGAACAAAAACAAAACAAAAACTAAAAACAGGGTTGCAAATAATGGTATCCCTAGCGCTGACTTTCGAGTGTAGATCAAGGTGACAGCACGATCCATGCCCCGGAAGCTAAAAATGTTTAGTTGAAGAAAACTATTGTGCCAAATTTAAGATGGCAGTGTTATTTATTACTGTTACCAGGTGTGCGATCATTTTTTTCATGTGTCGTGGTGGTGGTGGTGGTCCAGATCAGGGTGCCGAGAGAAAGATCCGTACCTGGAGCTAAAAATGTTTAGTCGAAGAAACTATTGGCAGATTTAAGATGATAATGTTTTTTAATACTGTTACTAGATGTGCGGAGAAAACCCATAAAAAAACAATTAGTGCTAATGAGTTTTTAATGAAATAACATTAAAAAGCGATTTGTGATAATGGGTTTTTAATGAGAAAACCTATTAAAAAGCGATTAGTGCTAATGGGGTTTTAACGAGAAAACTCATTAAAAAGCAATTAGTGCTAATGGGGTTTTAATGAGAAAACTCATTAAAAGGCAATTAGTGATAATTGGTTTATAATAAAAAACCTATTAAAAAGCGATTAGTGCTAATGGGGTTTTAATGAGAAAACTCATTAAAAAGCAATTAATTCTAATAGGTTTTTAATGAGAAAACACATTAAAAAGCGATTAGTGCTCATGGGTTGTTAATGAGCAAACTCATTAAATAGCCATTAAGAAGCAATTAGTAGTGGTGGTGGATACCGGATGAAGGTCCTCCCTCTACTGACATGTTATTCCTTCTTTTTTCAAAAGTTTTGCGAGCCCAATATTTTTGCCGATCATAGCTCTAGCACCGTCGGTTACAATAGCAGTGCACTTGTCAAATCCGCCATACTGCTCTACTGCACATTTTAATTGTTTGTAAATATCTTCATATTTTGTTGTTCCGTGTAATGATTGTAATTTTAAAAATTCTTCTGAATAATTATAGTTTTCATTTACAGTTCTTACAAAGATAAGCATTTAACTTGTATCGGAAATGTCTGTGCTTTCATCCAATGCTACCGAAAAATAGCAGCAACCATTGATTAGGTTTTCTAATTTATTAGTGACATGCATGCTAATCTCGTTTACACGTCGGCTTACAGTCTGGTGAGAAAGTAATACCGCTTGAAATTTTCTTATCATTTCGTTGTCATTAAATGCTTGAGCCATTTTTATGGCACATTTTTTGATTAATTTTCTATTCAAAAATAGCTTCTTGCCTTTATTATTTCTAAACAAACTTCAAACCATGCAGCTGCAAATGCTTCTTGAAATTTTGGTTTTTGATTAAAATAATTCGTTTGATGATCCAGCTGCTTTTTCATTTTTTTCACTAGTATTTTTGTCTCGCGTGTACGAATAATACTTTTTTTCATGCATGGAAAGATAATGGCGCTTCAAGTTATATTCTTTACACACATCTATGATTTGTAAACATTCCAACCACTGTGGTTTACCATTCTTGTTCAGAATAAATAAATAATCTCCCAGCGATCTTGAAATTCTCGATTTTCGAGGTTTATTTTTCTTTTATTAGTAGCACTCATATTCAATAATTATTTTAATTAATAAATAGATATGAGATTAAGTTTATAATATTATAACACAGTCACCCCTCAACAAATTCTAGACAAGACTATAATCGCACGATTGCACGATTCAACCAAATAGCGCAGTGTAGTGGTCGCACCACGTGCGGCAACCATAGATAAACAACAACCAACCACAAATATAATAAGTGGCGCCAAATTTGAGCCTACCATCATCAGACGTTAAACGGATTGCTGCTGTATTCAGTCAGGTTAAGTGAAGTTACGCACACTAAATAGTACCTACTTTAAATTCAAATTTCCACATAGTAAAGTAATTATAATATTAATAATAATAATTCAGTAACATAAATTTATTCATAGTAATATGTACTCGGGGGGTCGTAAAAATAATTTGGCGGGCCGTATACGGCCCGCGGGCCGCCAGTTGGACAGCCCTGTGTTACAATATAGCGTGATTTATGTTACACCTTCTGATACATTTACATTCATTTTTTTGTTTAACACATGAAGTGATAAACTATTTCTAATATTAAAAACATCAATTCTGTACGTGTTTTCTTATTGTCGTTCGAAACTCAGGATCAATTTAAATTTGTTTCTTTATAATCTACGGGTGTTTATGTTACTCTCCACTGACCAGAGGACCAGAGAGTTGTACATTTACAAGCTTTCGCTTCAGGTCAATATTGTTGTGTTGGGATTGAATCATTGGATCTAGCAGACATTTTGTGCGTTTATATTTTTAACGTTTTATGTATTTTATTTAACATAATACCTATTTACAATATGGCCGAACAGCAGCGTATTAAGAAATTAGAGCGTCAACGCACCATTTATATGCAGTTACTGAAGTTTATAATCTTTCGAAGAAAGTAATTAGTAATGATGCTGTTTTAACTCAATTTAAAATAAAATATGCCGACTTACAATTTTCTTTCGATAAATTTTTTGAAGTACACAACGCCATTATTATATTAATAGAAGACGACAAATCCTTTAACATACAAGAAAAGATACGTCAAGAAACGGAACACTTTTTACGAATGTAAAGTTACTTTTTCGATACTGTATCCAGTTCGTTCCGATGACCCTGGTGTCAATTCCATGTCGATAGAATATACAGTAAAATTACCTCCTGTAACTGTACCAATTTTTCGAGGGCAGAAATGAGCGTGTGTCACTTTCTATGACCTGTTTGAAAACATAGTCAATAAAAGTACAAAAAATGCAGTATCTCCCCAGCTTTATTGAAAAGGAACCGTTCAGAATGCTTTCAAGTATTCAATTGGTTGTAGATAATTTTGATGTTGCCTACCAAGAGCCCATAAAGCACCATCAAAGCAAGCGGATTTTAGCTACTTAGGCCTTAATAGTTTCATGAAAGTTAGTTTATAGGAAAATTCCGCATAGGAGCTTCGATATTTATTAAATATATTTTCGGAACCAATTTCAGCTTTACAGGCTTTTTACTGTTTCATACCACTAATTGAGATTGAGTAATTCCATGTCAAATCAACCCAATAAGTTTGATTTAACCAGATTTTGATAATTTTTGATATGTCATTAGTACCTAACATAAGGATGTAAACTGTTTGACTGTTGGTTTTTGGGTTATGAATTTTAAAAAATTAGCCGTAGCCCAAACTATTTGACCTAGAAAGCTGAAATTTGTGGCATTTTATTTAGTTTTAATAGGCGTTTTATAAAATATATAACATGGCAGGTTGCATCAAATAATTAAAAAAAACTTACGAATATATTTTTTGATAACAGTAGGAATTTTAAATTTTTTGAAAAAAAATATATTGCTTAAAGAGTTCTCTAGGCTACATCATCATTTTGTTTTCGCGACCTTACTTGAAGTCGGCTTGACGCAGCTCTAGGTTTTTTCTATTCTGTGTGAATCTAAAAAGTTCTACATACCCTTCCCAACCTAAATTTCTAATAATTTGACAAATATAGTTTGATATAGGTCTTCTTATACTCTTCTATTTTTTTTCCTATCTACCTGGCTCTACATAGATATTAGTAACCTGATGGTTTTTAAAGAACTTCAACATGTTTACATGATTCCCATTTATAAGAAAAAAAATATTACCTGGTTATCCCTTCCAAAAAAGGAAAAGTGTTAAACTATGCGTTATGGTAAGGCTTAAGCAACGAATCGCTGCCAACATGCCAGAGCGCTACCTAGCTGTGAGTTACGTCATGGAGACGTTTATTAAGTTATATGTTATGGTAAGGCTTAAGCTGCGAATAGCTGTCAACATGCCAGACCGCTAACTAATTGTGAGTTATGTCATGGTGACGTTTATTAAATTATATGTTATCGTAAGGCTTAAGCAACGAATCATTACCAACATGCCAGACCGCTAACTAATTGTGAGTTATGTCATGGTGACATTTAGTTAACTGCTTTTTATTTATTTTTTTGTTTTCTTTTTGAACTTACTTAAGGTCGGTTTGACGCAACTCTAAATTCTTTTCTATTCTGAGCTAGTCTAAAAAGGTCTACATACCCTTCACAACCTAAATCTCTAATAATTTGACTAATATAGCTTTGTATCAGTTTTCCTATTCTATTTTTATTTGTGTATAATCTAAGACCTTACTAAAAAGTCCCTCATGTCTTAACTGGTGCTCCATCATTCTATATCTCCTAACGTTTAATCGTTTTCACATACAAGGTTCCTCACCTATCCTTCTACAAACTTCCTCATTTGTTACTCTATCCATCCAACTAATCTTTAACATTCTCCTATAACACCAAGTTTCAAAAGCTTCTATTTTTTTCTTATCTACCTCTTTAATTGTCGAAGTCTCACTACCATATAATAGAACGTTCCTTATGTATGACTTTAAGAAACTTTTTTTATTATCTAAACTAATACTATTAGCTATTAGTAAGTCTTTCTTTTTTAAAAACATTTTTCTAGCTTGAACTATTCTAGCTACTATATTCCTTCTGCTACGTGCGACTTTTGTAATGATACTACCTAAATAGCAAAATTTATCTACCTTTTCTAACTTGGTATTACCTATGTTTAATTTTGGTTTAGAACTAGGATGTAACTCACTTGTCATTATCTTTGTCTTTCCTGAGTTAATTCTCATACTATAGTTACTTTGTAGTATATCATCTAAAATATTTAAAAACTCTCTTAACTCTTTTCTAGACTCTGCTATAATGGCCATATCATCTGCAAAACGTAACATGTCTATTTTCTGTTCTTGAACACTAATGCCTATGTCTTTTCTCCCTCTAGCTAAGTTTAAAGCTTACTCAATATAAACATTAAAAATCAAAGGAGATAGTATAGTATACAGCTTTGTCTAACACCAATTCTAATCTTAGCTTCTTTTTCTATTTCATCAAGTCTAATTACCACGCTTTGGTTTTTATATAGACTGTAAATAATTTTTCTATCCCTATAAAAGAGTCCTATTTTTCGCAAAACCCTGAACATAACAATCCAATTAACACTATCAAATGCTTTTTCTAAATCTACAAACCCGAAATGAGTATTTTTATTTTTTAGTAACCTTTTTTCGATAATTACCCTAATCATTAGTATCGGTTCTCTAGTCCCTCTGTCTTTACGAAAACCATATTGGTCTTCGCCTAAATAATTCTCAGTCAAAGCTTCTACTCTATTTTTAATTATTATTGTTAGTATTTTGGAAGCATGAGAAGTTAAACTAACCGTTCTAAAATTCTCACACCTATCAGCTCCTGACTTTTTTGGGATTGCGATAATAATATTTTTTTCGAAATCTATTGGAACCTCACCTGTGTCATATATTATTTTTACTAGTTTATATAATCTGTCTAAACTTTTGTGACGCATATTTTATTAATTCTGCGGGTATATCATCTATCCCCGGCGCTTTATTTTTTAAGATCCCTAACAGCTCTATCAAATTCCTCTCTTAATATTGAGAACCCTATTTCTACATCCTCTTTTTGGTCTCTCTAACTCATCCATATTGTCTCCCTTATATAAATCTTCTAAATATCTTTTCCATCTATCTACTACCTCAACTTTATTTATTAGAAGCTCATTATTCTCATCTTTAATACCATTATGTTTTTTTCTATCTTCCCCGAAAAACTTTTTAACCGCCCTGTAAGCTTTGTCTGTCTTACCTGCTCTCAAATCACTTTCTTCCTTTACAATTCTCCTCCATCCATTTATTTCTAGCTTTTCTACACTCATGTACTATCTTATTCCTAACTCTATTATATTTTTGCTTAATTTCACTATCCAATTCTCTGAAAGGTTTAAGCTTTCTTCTATTCAGTATTAAATTTAATATCTCCTTTGATACCCAGGGTTTTCTCGCTTCTATCGTTTTTTTATTTATAGTCTGTGTTTCTGTATGATGTACAGTCCTTTTTATTTCTTTCCATCTATTTTCTACGTTTCCTCCTATAGCAACCTTTTTGATCTAACTATCTAATACTTGTTTTTATTCCTCTTTTATCTCATTATCAGCATACCTAGATCTCATCCATCTCTTTTAGCCTTTCTCAATTTTCTGAATTTTAGATTACACTTCTTTTTAACTAAGTTATGATCGCTATCTATGTCAGCTCCTGGATAACAACGACAGTTTTTAACTTGGTTTCTAAATCTTTGCTTAACTAAAATATAATCTATTTGGTATCTAGCCCTATCACCTGGCGCTTTCCAGGTATATCTTCTTCTAACATGTTGTTCGAATAGGGTGTTTACAGTTACTAATCAATGTTCCTGGCAAGACTCAACTAATCTTTTTCTTTTATCATTCCGTCTACCATACCTAAATTCTCCTATCATTTTTCCCTCACTATCTTCTCCCACTGACGCATTAAAATCGCCCATAACTATTAAATTCTCATCTCCCTTTACTTTTCTCACTATACTATTTATATCCTCGTATACCTTTTCTACTTCCTCATCCTCGTACTGAGTTGTTGGCTTGTAAACCTGAACTAAAACAGTGCATGTGGGTTTGGTACTCAATCTAACCATAATTATTCTATCACTAAATTGTAAGTACTATTTAACTTTATGTCCTAATTTTTTACCTAACACTATTCCTACCCTTGTCTGTCCATTATTTGGAGAAGTTGTAATTATTCTATAATTATCTTTCCAAACGCCATTACTATCTGACCATCTCACCTCACTAATACCTGAAATGTCCAGCTTCCTTTTTCTAATTTCGACTAATAAATTTGTTAACCTATCTACTCTAAGTAATGACCTTACATTCCAAGTCCCTATCACTAAATCGAACCGTTGTTTTAAATTCTTACGATGACGAGCCCCAAGTACCCCCTCACGGAGATCCGAATGAGAGGGTATTTTACCTTCGGATAAGAATTTTACTTGTGAGCTCTCCATCATACATAGTTCGTGTTTTAGGCCACTCATACCTGGGAGATATTGTGGTAGGTTCTCATATCTTTACACAACGCAGTTTTTAAAGATTTTAACAAAAAGCTGTATCTGTCGCGGCCCACCCCCAACAACCTTGTAAATTATTGAGGATCACTTGAAACCAACTGACTCTCCTTCAATATCTTTTAGCAAGCAAGGCTGCTGCCCTTTGCTGCGCCTTTTAATCGCCTTTTACGATAAGCAGGCTTACTATAGTAGTATTCTTTGTCCCCTACTATAAGGACACCCTAGACTACAAGTGTACTAAATTTCATGATAGTATTCCAATGGAAACATATTTTAATTGATTTTTTTTGTCATGTGAAAATTGCATAAATCGTGCTTACATGATTGGCGCTCATTATCTATGCTTCAATACAAACAAGGGGCATCTCAACGCCACACAGAGTTTAAAGACGCAGTAAGATTAGAAAAACCACGAGATAAATGCTAGCTTTAAAATTTAAAATGCATTTGACCCGCCGGGTGAAGTTTAACCCTGAATAAATTAGAATATATTTTATATTATTTATTGCAGCATATTATGTAGTAAAAATTAGCAGTAAAAACATTACAAGTTAGTATTTTTATTTTATGGTTTTTATAGTATAATAAGTGCTGTAATGTTACTAACTCTTATCTTTAAGTCACTTTTTATTTTGATTTTGTATTTCTTAGTGCAGGATTATGACATGTATTTATTTAATTAAATATAAATTTATAAGGTTAAACACCTTGCAGCATTGACGTTGAAAACATTGATGGACAAGGATATTAGAATAGAAATGCAATTGTCAAAATATATCTGTAATTATTTAAAAAGGGTGATCATTGGATTTTCAAAGATCTTAGAAAGAACGACAACTTTAGATTATGAATTATTAGAAGTTAGAAAATATGTACTTCATGCCGACTGCAATTAACTAAGCAAAAATCTGTAGAATCAGATGATGCTAATGTTACTAATAAATTAGGAGTAGTAGATAACCAATTTGTAGTGCCAAGTTGTAGTGAGGATGACCAATATTTGGATGTAGATACAGGATTAGATCATTTAAATGCTTGATTAACGTCCATAGGGTAGTCTCCCTTTCTAAATTGCACGCGAGTTAAGGTTTGGGCCTTTGCAGCGGTGTTTTAAAAAAACGTTTCCAAACTCTTAACAAATTTATTTTATCTTAAAACAGAAATTAACATGGAATTTTTAATAACTGTAAAATATAACTTTAATTCGAAAACATTTAATTAATTTAATAAGATGAGTAGCTTGAACAACGAAGTATGGAGTTTGAAGACCGACTGCCGGGCCTTGAGCTCGCGGGTTTTTTTATAATAACCTGCCCCTCACATGGCTGTGGAAACTTGCAGATCTCATGTCTGTTTTTCTCTTAATTCTACACTTTATTACATTGTAACAATCTTCTTTCTAGGTAATTGCGGTATGTTAACCGTCTGTGACCTGCCACCTGCAGTATCACTGCCCTCTCAGATACAAAGTTGCATATCCGTTCTCATGAACTGTTAATAACATCTCTGGGTTATCCTTGTATTATATTGTTGCAATGAACTTATACTTTATTTAACAATTTCTAATAATTCCTATTAGATTCAATATATTCAATATATATAGGTAAATTGGGGGATACATAACTCGCGTAGCAAATAATATTGCAAGATAACAGTTGCAAAAATAAAATGCACAAAACAATGATTCTTTCTTCCAAGAAGAAAGTAAAAATTGAAAAAGAGTTTATTAATGTTAGTAGCTACTTTGCAAGAAAAGCGAGAAAACTACAAATAGTTAAAGATATCTTGTCTGCTCCAGATACAAAACCTGGTAAAATCCTTCTTAACGAAACAACTACGCTAGTAATTAAATTTCCTACAGCGATGATGTTAGTAGGCAGATGTCTAGACTAAAGGCATATATTTCACTCAGTAAAGAAGCTAGTAATGGTATTCTTTAGCACTCCCAAAAAAGGTTAATCTTAGGAAACCTGCGAGAAATGTACAGCAATTTTAAGTCTAAACATACAGATTTTAGAATTGGATTTTTAAAATTTGCAACGTTAAGGCCAAAAAATGGTATTCTTACTTGTGCTAGTAGCACACATTCAAGATGTATCTTTACAATACACGAGAATGTTAAATTACTTCATGCTGGAGGTAATTTAGATATAATTATATTACCTGATTTTTCGGACAATGCTCTCAAGACATACAAGGAACGTATTTCGAAAATTATGTGTAATCCTCCTTCTTCACTATGCTTTTTGAATGAATGTTATTGTCAATTTATTTCTTGGCACTATTATTTCTCGAAAATAAGTACCACTTTTTTGTATATCATTTGCTACCTTTTCAAGAAGCATATTAAATATTTTTTTATCCATTCTCAAAAAATTTATACAGCTTGTGGTAATCCTCACGTGTAATTCATTATGTATCAGGGTAATTAAATTGCTTCTGTTTTTTTCTTCGTGCTATCTAAGGTTTTACCACCATTTTCTTGCAGTGTTATTTCTTAATAACAATAATCCTGTTGCTATTATTATTGATAGTAATAGTGATCTTTTAGCTTGATTCATTTTAAATACATATACAACACTTAACCACAAACGAATATTGAGGTTAAGGTCCAGGATAATCAAATATCAATTTAATGTTGCCTAGCTTCATTCAATACTGGAAGATGCAAATGCACATCTAGGAATGCTCATGTAATTTTAGTTGCAGCAGTAAAATGCATAAGTGTGAATTGGGCGTCAGTGTTCGTACTGTGTCATAGATTAATGTCGAAGGCCTATGGCTGTGCAATTTTTAAATTTGAAAAAAAAAATTTTTAAGTAATACCAGCTTGAAACGAGTTTTACATAATTTAAACATATGGTGCCAACAAGTATTTGCAATGTGGGAGGAATGACTACATCAATGCTCAAACGAAGTTTGGAAAAAATGTATCCAACATACAGAAAAACTAATAACTGGGTATGAACGTAAAAAAGCATTGGACCTAACTGTTAATGAATTAATTATTACTTATGTAGGTAGTGACAGTGGAACATCTGCATCAGAATAACTGAAAAATCTGCTTCGAGCATTCCTCATTATAAATTAACCATATGTTATGACAATCTACAAAATATTTTCAATTAATACAAACAGATTTGTTAGGAATACAATATAGTGTCATGTTATAAATTGTTTTTTGTATAGTACTTGTATGTTGAAATAAAGCATGATTGCATTGTTTCACACCACCGCTTTATAGTTATTTTATTGTACAAATACTCTTAGTTGATGTATGTTGAAAATGCATTAAGGGGTTGATCAACAATGTTAATTTAATTAGCATCAAATATTGATCCATGTCTGAAAAAGTAATATAATAAATAATGATAACGTTAACCACACTTTCAGTAATTGCTATATTCACATATTTATTTACTTTAAAGTAAAACAATAAATATTTTACATTAATGCTCATAATTAAGTTTCTACTTCCACTATGATACATCTACATTGGAGTTGGTTTTTGTGATATAATAGAAACCACGAAAGAAGACCTCTACGTCATAGGTGTCTAACACAATTCAAAATATTGGTAATATGAATGAAATAGATGCTAGTTTGACTTAAAAATTTCAGCTTAATTCGTACGAATACAAGTGATGACGCAGACGACTTCTTTCATGGATTCAACTATACTAGTTTTAATAAGAATTAAATTTTGGCCCATCCTAAAAAAAGAATTCAATAAATATTTAGAAAAACCTACTACATGATGCTTATTACCGTAACGAAATTTTCCACATTAACTTGATGTTCCTTCTAAATCAATAATTATAATATTACTTCATCAATTGCATGTAAAACGATAAAACGTTCTAACTTTTTCAATGCTTAAAATGACGAGTGGCTCTTAGACATAAAACAATACGTCATGGTTTGTGCATGAAGAGCCGCATTGCGTGGCGCAGGCGCACAATATTGTATTCTAGAATTGAATTCATGTCGAGTTGAGAATTGTCCAATAGATTAACGTTTATCTTTTATACATTATTCTGATTTAAGAATTCTATTGTAATAAAGACATTATTATTATATTGTTTGTTGTACACTTCTATACACACATTCAAAATTTGTACAAATTAAATATACAAGTCATATAAATATATGCAACAGCTGTGCACAGATTAAACTTAACAATTAAAAATTTTTCATTTCTTTACAATTTAAGTCTGAATATTCTTAAATTTACATCAATAATATACACGTCAATGTACCTCTAATCTGATCGTTATATCTACTATCTGGTCACCAAAAATTCTTCATGGCAGAGACTCAGTTATGGACATCTATGGAAGGCTTTGCTAAATCTTAAGGCTCAGATGATGGAAAATGGAGTAACGAGACTAGCGGTGCCCAAGCTAGGCTGTGGACTGGATCGCTTAGATTGGAGGATAGTCCGAAATATGCTAGAAGTAGTTTTCTAGAAAACCAACGTCCAGGTCCTTGTTTGTTATTATCAACCGGTTGCCTACCAAGACCGAGAAAAGAGTCTTGACTGTTATTTCCAACGACGCGGTGGATGCACCAGAGGAGATAGCTGCCGATACCGTCATCAGTCATCGAATTGGCATCAAAATGTATTTACAGTTACAAGACGTAACGGTTTTAAAGAGTGGGCAGTGTTGCGAGCTACTATTAGGCAACCCGTCAAACACACAAGCGCCGTAGACACTGTATATCCTCCATGGACCGAGAATTTTCTAGCAATTACTGAAGGACGAATGTTATATTATGTGTCTAATGTACATGCATCCCGGTGAAATCGTCAGATTTTTCACTAACAGTTTCGGCAATCGTTTTACCTAATATTTGTTCAGACTTACCCTCTGCCAACGCAGCAATCGTTTTCTAATTTAAAACTCGCAGATCCACAATAGTTTTTGCCGGGTTCAATCCACGTATTATTAGTGCCAGATGTTTTCGCACTTATTGTAGAAGATGGTTTTATTTCTGGAATTTGGAAGAAATTCCTTCGAAATTAAATATTTCTTCTGACGATCAACAAGCAGAGGATTTATTTGTTGACACGCATTTTCATGAACCATCAGGTCGCTTTGGTATTCAGCTACCTTTCAAGAATCTCAAGAATCTTTCCATGTTTGAGGGTTCTTTAGACATAGCCGATCGCAGATTATGATCTCTTAAACGCAGGTTGGTCAGTTAATCTGTTGTCCGCAACATGTATGTTGATTTTATAAATGATTATCTCAAGTTCGGACACATGTCAAAAATATCGGATACATCGAATCGAAATTCATATTTAACTCCGCATTATTGTGTTTCCAAAACAACTGGTGACACAAAAGGTATTCGGGTGGTCTTTGATGCATCAGAAAAGGCACAAAAGAATGTTTCCCTAAATAATTGCATACTTAGTGCTGAAATTTTACTTATTTTTCGTACTTACATTTTTATTTTCACGTGTGACATCCGTTAGATGTTTAGACGGATTTTAGTTTGGGAACCGCACCGCAATAATCAATTAATTCGTTGGAGATTTACTCCTGAAAAATGGATAGGTACATATTGCCTCAATACGGTGATGTATGGAGTTACTTCTAGCCCTTTCATTGCCATTTGTTGCCTTCTTCAATTGGCGAATGAAGGTTGACATGAATTTACACTTGCTTCGCAAGCACTTCGATCAAATTTGTATTTCGATGACCTAGTCTGTGGCGACTAAGATCTTTCAGCAGTCTTGGAATTACGCAATCAGCTTATTGCCTTGTTACAGTCAGCTTGTTTCAAGTTACGCAAATGGGCAGCTAATAATAGCACAATTTTGGAAAACATCCCATTAGAACATATTCAGTCAAATTATTTGAGTTTTGATAGTGATTTAATTGTCAAGATTCTAGGCCTCCAATGGCATTTTAATTTAGACATACTTTCTTTTGAAGTTACAACAGTTGACTCCTCTTGTATAAAGTGAACCATTCTTTCAGAGGTGGCCCGTATATATAACCCCTTAGGTTTTTTAGCTCTTTTAACATTTTTCGCCAAACATCTTATTCAGTATCTTTGGGCGTTAGGCTTAGATTGGGACTGTACACCTCCGGAAAATGTTTGCACGCAATGGAAAAAATATAAAGATTCTCTTTCGCAATTGTGTAAAGTCAGCATACCTAGATGTTTGAGACTTACTACATTTTCTCTTTATCAACTTCACTCATTTTGTGATGCCTCGGAACTAGGCTATACCGCAGTCGTTTATTTTAGATTTATAGATCACCAAGGAAGGGTGTCTATATCTTTTGTTATGGCCAAGTCGAAAGTCGGACTGCTCTAACACATCGCTATTCTTAGTTTAAAGTTATGCGCCGCAGTACTACTTTCAGATTTAGTAGATTTCCTTTCACAAATCTATCGACATTATTTGCATATTGATGAAATCTTCGCTTGGAGTGATTCCACAGTCGCCTTAGCATAAATTTGTTCTTCGCCACACAGGTAGAAGACTATTGGAGCCAATAGGGTGACTCATATTCAGGAAAGAGTTTCTCCGGTTTGTTGGCATCATATTCGTTCAGCTGACAACCCAGCAGACCTAGCGTCCAGAGGTTTATTACCTCAAGAGCTTATCGCGTACTCCTTATGGTGGGCGGGACTTTCATGGCTTCAATTGTCGCTCGATTTATGGCCTTTCGCAGCATATTTTGCTTCTTTGTCAACTGATATCACTGGAAAAGAAAGAATTTTAACATTTGTTTCAGAAGTGTTACCGTCAATCATCGACTCGCTTCTCAACCGTTTTTCTTCACTTCGCAAAATTCAACGCATTATAGCGTATTGTTTTCGTTTTAATAATAATCTTCGTAAGGCTCCCAAATTTTCCGGTGCTTTAGTGGATTATGAATTATATCAAGGTTTACTATACATTGTCAAAGATACGCAATCTTCCGCATTTAAAACTGAAATCGAACGCATCAAAAGGGAACCCCATATTCTAAACAATTTCAAAAACTTTCTCCTGTTTTGGATAAGGATGGAATATTTCGTGTTAGTGGTCAATTGTCCTATTCCTCCCTGCTGTTTGAAACTAAACATCCCGCACTCTTCCCCAGCAAGCATCGCTTATCGGAACTTTTGATTCTTCAAACTCATCATGATCATTTACATGCTGGAATTAATACTACAATGTATTTAATTGAACAAAAATTTTGGATTTTGTTCGATTAGGTATTACTTGTCAAAACGCAACCACTGTTTTTATTTACGTCCAACCGCATTTGTTCCCACAATGGGTGACTTACTTTCTACACGAGTTACAGAAGTTAAGCCCTTTAGTGTAGTCGCAGTCGACTATGGTGGACCTTTTTTTATTCTTTTGTCACGTTGACGTGGGTCTAGAACTAAAAGGCCTACATATGTATTTTTGTTTGTTTTGCAGTCAAAGCTCTTCACATTGAAGTAGCTTTCGACTTATCAGCGGAATCATTTATAGCAGCTTTGCATCGTTTCATTTCACGCCGTGGTTGCTTTTCTCAGATCATCAGTGACAATGGCACTAACTTCGTTTGAGCCAAAAAAAAGCTCATTTCGCATATGAAAAATGCCGTAGAGGGTGAAGCAATTGCTTAGAGTTCTGATCCCCTTCCGCATCTCACTTTTCTGGACTGATAGAGAGCGGTATCAAGTCTGTTAAAACTCATCTCCGTCGCGAGTTAAGGTTCGGGCCTTTGGAGCGGTGTTTTTAAAAAACGTTTCCAAACTCTTAATAAATTTATTTTATCTTAAAACAGAAATTAACATGGAATTTTGAATGACTGTAAAATATAACTTTAATTTGAAAACATTTAATTAATTGTAATAAGGTGAGTAGCTTGAACAACGAAGTATGGAGTTCGAAAACTGACTGCCGGGCCTTGAGCTTCCGGGCTTTTTATAATAACCTGCCCCTCACATGGCTGTAGGAACTTGCAGACCTCATGTCTGCTTTTCTCTTAATTCTACACTTTATTACATTGTAACAATCTAATTTCTAGGTAATTGCGGTATGTTAACCATCTGTGACCTGCAACCTGCAGTATCACTGCTTTCTCGGATACAAAGTTGCATATCCGTTCTCATGAACTGTTAATAACATCTCTGGGTTATCCTTGTATTACATTGTTGCAATGAACTTATACTTTATTTAACAATTTTTAATAATTCCTATTAAATTCTATATATTCAATATATATATATATATATATATATATAGGTAAATTGGGGAATACATAACTCCTCCCACCGTAAATAAAAAATTAAGGTTTTTCTTAATTTTTAAATACATAAAATTCATTATTCAATTTCATCATTTAAAATGCATTGTTGCTAAGGGTACACTTATCGTTTCTTTATTTCTCTTTGTTTCCTTAAATCTAGAACTGTTTCTTTCATTCTTATATCTGTGCTACATTTTGTAAAATACATATATAATTACAAAAATTATTAAAATGATTAACACAATTGTCCAAACGCTTATATTATCATAATGTAACTTTGGCGTTTGAAGTTCACTTAAATGTTCTTTGTAACTTTCCACTAATTTCATGGCTTGGTTGAGGTCGTCTAAGTCTAGATGCTCTAGCTTCATGGGTTTCTTGACTATTTCTTCGTCTTCTTATTGTTCTATCTTGAACTGTCGCTCCGGTAGGTTTGCAAGTTTCTTTGTTGCTATGGGATCCTGATAAACTTTGATTACTTCGTCTTTCAATTTTACATAACAGTCTTCTTTAAGTGTGATTAGTTTGCTTCCGATTAATGCTTGGTTATTTTCATCTTGATTGCAGTGGATGGTTGCTACTACTTCTGTTGAGAAGATGGCTATCCATTTATTTTCTGTAACTTTTTGAATTTTCATGTTGTTTATTTGCACTTGTTTGGCTTCACAGTTTTCGTAATGATTTGAGAATTTTAATAGTTGTACTTCACAAGGGCTGTCTTCTTGAATGGTTGTTGTCGTCATCGATTGGCATAAGTATTGGTTTGGTGTTACTTCAGTACATTTTTCGTTTGTATAACCATATCTCAGTTCATTTAGGGATAGGAATTTGGTTTTGGGTATGATTACTTGGTATGTGCTAGTAACTTTCGTTGGAAAAGCAAATAAATGATAATAATTATAATTGTTACTTTCTACTATCGGGATCTCTATTAAAAATATTATTTTGTTATTCTTAATGTAGCCTTTGACTATAACTATTTTTTCAAATATTAGAATGTTTGATCCTGTTACATCAAAAGGTAGTTTACTGTTAGTTATAAGTGATCTAATTCTTATTAATTCTTTTAATAAATCGGTTAGTTCAATGATACTAGAGTGTAAGGTATTTAATTTTGCAAATGTTACTGCGTTTTTTAACGTTGCTAAAATTTGTTGAATTAAAGTAAGGGTTGATATTATTTGAGTAAATATTGTATTTTGTATACTGCCTAATTTATTGGTAGTATACCGGGTTTTTTTTTATATCTTCTATTATTATTTGGTGTCCGTTTTACCTGGGCGGAGGTTGACGGTAAGGGTGATGATTGTCCATCTGAAATTACAGGGTGTCTTATGTTTCTCAAGTGAATGTACTTCGATATTTTGCCGTTATCTTCTACTGCTATATTTTTATCTGATATTTTCTTGATTTTAAATGGTCTTAAATTTCTGGGTGCCGTTTTATGTTGCTTGGTTTGAAAGTTTTCTTCATACACGGTTTGTCCTATTGAAAATTTATTTGCGTCGGTATTTTTATTTCGGGTTGTGGTGATGCGTTCCTTATCGTTATCTAATTTATCTTTTACTTTGTCGTAAGTTATTTTTAGTTTTTCTTTGTGGTCTTTCGCATATTGTTGGTATACTTCCTTGTTGTAGTGTATGTCATAGGGATTTCGTGAATCTGAATGTCCTAAGGTTAATTCTAAGGATGTAAAATTTGTCGATGAGTGAATTGTATTATTATAGACGATTAGTGCGTATGACATTAAATTGGTTATATGTTCTTTTTTATAATTTATTCTTAATAATAGAATTTGTTCTAACAGGTCGTTCAATTAGTCCGTTTGATTCAGGGTGGTTTTCCGTTATGAAATGAATTTTTATTTTGTGAAGTTCTAAAGTGTTTTGTATCGTCTCATTTTTAAATTCGCTAGCATTATCTAGAGTTATTGATTCGGGTGTTCCATAAAATGTGAAATACTGTAAAAATCCTTGGGTCACGTCAATGCTATTTTTGGATGTGATTGGTATTGCTTGGCCTATTTTTGTGTATGCGTCTACAATTGTTAAATAGTTTTGCGTTTCTACTACTAGAGTATCAGCATGTAGTTTTTGAAATAGTTTGTCGGGTGTTTTGGTTAACATAAAGGGTATCTTTGGGGGTTTCCTGTCGTATTTTGCTTTGTCACATAGTTCATATTGGTTAATGAAATCTGTGGTCAATTCTTTCATGTCTTTGAAATAATATCGTCTTACAAGTTGCTTTATTGTTTCGTGAATTCCACGATGGTTCGTTTTTCCTTCGTGTTGATTCCTAATTACATCGTTTCTTTCGTCAGGGTCGTCTAGGGTTATTAATTTTCTCGTACGTCTGATGAGTTCAGGGCCAGAGTTATTGAATAATTTAACGTATAATTCTGAAAATCTTTGGTATAAATGTTCGGTGTTGAAATAGAAATAAAATCGTTTTTTCTCCGGGGTGTATTCTTTTAGAATTTTAATTATTTGTTCCTCGTTGTCATCTTATTTAAATTTGGTATATCTTTTTGTTATCTACTTTTGTATATTTTACGGGATTGGGGTTATTTAAAACTTCGGTTATTATGAATAGGTTGGGTTTCATACCGATTGCTTCGTTTAAAATTTTAATCGCGTTTTTAGGTTCTTCGTTTTGTGTCGAATGTATCGTGTCGATCTCGTCTGGATCTTCTTTTGTTTCTGCTTCGTCTACGTTTCCTACAATGGATTCCGTTTCTAATGCATTGAGTTGGATTCTACTTAAAGCGTCTACGTTGTTGTTATAAATTCCTTTATATATAATTTCGTAATCGTATTCTTCTAGTATGATTCGCCATCGTTGTAATTTTAAATTTGGTTCTTTAAGTTTGAAATTTAATGGGAATCTTTCCGTATTTTGTCCTTAATAAACAGTTCTTTATGTCAATGTTGGCTTCTAATTTTCTTAAACGGTCCATTCCGGTTAATCCGTTATATTTGTCGTTGAATTCGAAAATAGAAAATTTATGTTTCATTTTTACATTAAATGTTCTCGGTAAGGGTATATTAGCTATGAATTGGTGTATTGTCGTTTGATGGGCTGTTTTAATTTTAAACGGTTCTCTTTCTACATAATCTAAATAATGTTTTTTGACAGTGCTGGGCTAATTAATGTTTTTGAAGATCCGGTATCGATTAATAGTTTGAATTCGGCGTGAGGTATTTCTATGTATGGTAGTACTAGGTGATTTATGTTATTTAGGTTTATTAAGTTTGGTCGTTTAGAAATTGGTCCATTTGAAAATTTGAGTACGAGTTTTCTTCGTCGTCCACCTTGTAAGTTTCGTATTGTTCGTCGCGTTCATAAGTTTCTGCATGGTTTGATTCATCGTTCGCACTTGTCTGAATGTAATTATTCTGGTCATTGTCAAATTTTTCTACTTTTTGGTAAAATAGTTCTTCCGATGCAAAATTGCGTTTCTGATGAGGGTTTGGTCGGATGTGTGTTATCTTGGTATTTTGTCTGGCGTTACTAGATGAGGTATCCATTAGTGTTAGTTTATAATAGTTATTAGGGTTGTTCCATTTCGAATGGACCTGCACCTTGCCGAAGTTCTAAATTACTAGAACAGGTGAAATGACTTGCGTGTTCTAATGAGCTAAAGAGCCAAACCACAGGTCCAACCAAAGTAGTAGGGTCGTTAGTGAGGAACCAGACTAAGACAGGTCCTCGAAAGAGGGCAGCGGCTCTTTCGGTACTTAGATTGGCAGAGACCATAGGGGTCGGTATGGCAGTCTAAGACACACTACCGCGATGTGGAAGGCAACGGGAAACCACCACATTATCTCCCAAGTAAACAGCGTACCTAAATTATAATAAAATGATGGCATTCTCTGGGGTAAAATATTCCGGAGTTAAAATAGTCCCCCAGTCGGATCTCCGGGAGGGGACTACTTCGGAGGATGCGATCGGAAAGTTAAAAATAAGAGTCGGGAGCATTCTGCGAGTCGGAGCGTGGAATGTTAGAAGTATGAAGCAAGTAGGTAAGCTAGAGAACCTAAAAATCGAAAGAATAGGTTATCATTAGACATAGTAGGGATCAGCGAAGTTCGGTGGCCAGAGGCGGGGGATTTTTGGAGTGGGTACTTCAGGGTAATTCATACAGGAGCAGAGGAAGGAAATTTGGGCGTGGGGATAGTTATGCGGAAAAAGATAGGATACTGTGTAGAAAATTACTTACAAAAGAACGAAAGAGTACTTATGGTTAGATTAAAATCTAAACCGGTAAACACAGTAATAATACAAGTATACATGCCCACCTCTAGCTACAGTGACGAAGAGGTAGAAGCCATCTACAAAGATATCGAAGACATATTAAGATACGTAAAAGGACAGGAAAATTTAATAATTACGGGGGATTTTAATGTCGTGGTAGGTGAGGGTAGGGAAGGAGCAGTAGTAGGTTTATTTGGTTTAGGCACGAGAAACGACAGGGAAATAGGCTGGTAGAATTTTGTGACAAGAACAATTTAATCATCACAAACACATTATTTCAACATCATGCTAGAAGACGATATACGTGGAAGATGCCAGGAGATATAGGAAGATATCAAATAGATTACATTCTTGTTAGACAACGGTTTAGGAATCAAGTAAAAGACTGTAGAAGCTAACCAGAAGCAGGTATAGATACTGACCACAACATCGTAATTATGAAAGCCGCACTTAAATTTAAGAATGTAAAAAAAGAAACGGAAAAAGGCACTTGGACTTAGAGAAACTAAAAGATAAAGATATTCAAGAAAGATTCGAAAAAAAGTCAAATGAATTGCTAAAGATATGTGGAAAATATCTGATACTAAGGAAGTAGAAACAGAATGGAATAACATTAAATCCAGCCTAGACATGGCAGCCAGAGATGTTCTGGGGTATACACAAAAAGAAAATAAGAAACCATGGATAACAAAGGATATTCTGAATTTAATAGAAGAAAGACGAAAATACAAAATAAATCAGACGAAAAAGGAAAACAGAAACACAAAGCCATAAAATGGGAAATTATTCGAACATGCAGGAAAGCTAAAGAACAATGGATTGATGAAAAGTGCAAAGAGATACAAACGAAGATGGAAATAGGAAAGACAGACGAAGCATACAAATTAATTAGAATGAATTTTAGAGATATAAAACCGTATAGCAAAAATATAAGGGACGCACAAGGAAACGTCATCATAGAAAACGTAGAGAAAGTGGGTAGATGGCAAGAATATATAGGGAATTTATATGCAGGAGAGGAACTAACTGCATTAGAACAGGAATCAGACATTGAAAATGATGACTTGGGATATCCTATACTTAGAGATGAGTTTGAATTAGCATTAAAGAGTCTGAAAAATGGTAAGGCGCCAGGTACAGGTAAGGTGCAAGCAGAAACTATAAAAGCCGCTGGACAAGCAGTAACAGAACGTCTCTTCCAACTTGTAAGCTATATGTATGAGACAGGCGAGATACCCACAGATTTCAAACGTAGCATCATAGTAACTATACCAAAAAAAGAAAGGCGCGGAAAGATGTGAAAATTTTCGAACAATAAGTTTGACAGCACACGTGTCAAAAATATTAACTAGAATTGTGAAAAGACGAATGGAAAAACGGGCGGAAGAAATACTAGGAGAAGACCAATTTGGGTTTAGGCGAAACAGGGGAACACGGGAGGCTATTTAAGCTCTGAGAGTGATAATGGAGAAAACAATAGAACAAGGGGAAAGCGTGTATATAGGGTTTGTAGATCTGGAAAAAGCATTTGACAATGTAAAATGGAAAAAAATGTTTGAAATACTAAAAAAGATTGGAATGAGTTATAGGGATAGACGAATAGTACATAGCTTATACAAAGAGCAAACAGCAGTAATAGAATTAGAGCAGGAACGTAGAGAAGTAAACATTAGAAAAGGG
Source organism: Platerodrilus igneus (assembly GCA_036346225.1). Lineage (NCBI taxonomy): Eukaryota > Metazoa > Arthropoda > Insecta > Coleoptera > Lycidae > Platerodrilus > Platerodrilus igneus. The sequence goes on along the minus strand of JARFIW010000221.1, from coordinate 1,360,019 downwards.
GTGAGACAGGGATGTGCCCTATCCCCATTGATTTTTAACTTGTACATAGAAAAGGCAATGAATACTGTCAAATGCAGGAAGACATTTGGAATTACTATGCAGGGACAAAAAATTGATATGCTTAGATTTGCAGATGATATAGCGGTATTAGCGTCTAGCAAGGAAGAGCTAGAAGCTGCTCTTAATGAAATGGAAACGGTTCTAACAGAGAGATACGGTATGAAAATTAACAAAACTAAAACTAAAGTTCTACTATGCAAAGATGGGGAAAATAAATCAAAAACAAGAATACAAGTATGTAACACGAACTTACAAGAGGTTAAGGATTTTTTCTGCTACCTAGGAAGCCAAATAACGCAAGATGGGAAAAGCACAAAAGATATAAGACAAAGATTAGCACAAGGTCGTGCTACATTTAACAAGAAAAAGCAACTACTGTGCTCAAAGACCACAAACATAGAAACAAGGAAAAGATTGCTTAAAACATATGTGTGGAGCACAGCACTGTACGGCTGTGAAGCCTGGACAGCAGGAGAAGCGGACAAGAAAAAGCTAGAAGCCTTTGAAATGTGGTGCTACAGACGTGTGATGAAGATATCATGGACAGACAAAGTTAAGAACGAAGAGGTACTAAAAATGGTAGGGGAAGAAAGAAATATGTGGAAAACGGTAAAAAATAGGAGAGATAGGATGATAGGCTACATACTACGGCATGAGGGAGTAGTGCGAAATATATTAGAAGCAGAGATAGGAAAAAAGAGAAGAAGAGGCAGACGTAGGCTAGACTACTGCACACAGATAGTAAAAGATGTAGGCCGCAGGAATTTCAGGGAGATGTGTAGGCTAGCCCAGAATAGAAATCAATGGAGGTACGCATCCAACCAATCCCAAGATCGATAAACTAATGACGAGAAAATAACTGTGCTTAAACATGATGATTACTATAAGTAACTACAAGAATTGGTTGGACAACATTCTCAAATAATGTTAAGTGTGTGAAAGGATTTACTGGAAAACCATTATTTCGGCAAATATCTAAGTGTTGGGGGATCTTGGTAGCCACAGGTTGCTTAACCCCCTTCACTGAATCTCAGTGAAATAGGGCATAAAATTAGAAAACAATAGAAGGGAAACGAGCTGTATACACAGTCTTTTGAAATGCTGTGCTTCAGATGTATGAGGACGATAGCATGGACAGACAAAGATAATAACAAATAGGTTATAGAAATAGGAGGGAAACAAGGATATTTGGGGAAAAGATAAGGGAAATAGAAGGGCAGAATACGTTCTAAGGGATTTTTGGGTAATAGTATGGGATATATTACAAGCAGAGATAGGAAAAAAGAGGTAGATGTTGACCTAGATCAGATAGTGATAGATGCAGACTGTGCAAATTTCAGGGAAATCTGTAGGTTAGTTCAGAATAGGAAACAATGATGGTACGCGTCTAACCAGTTCCAGGACTGAAGATCTAATGATGATGATGAGGGTTGTTATTATTCATTGGTGTATTTCTACTGGGGTTCGCGCTGAATGTTGGTCTTTGTTGGTTTAGGTTTGGATTGAATCTTGGTTGGAATGCGGGTTTCGTAAAATTTGGATTAAACGTTGGTTTTGAAAAATGTTTATATTGATTATTAAAATTCGTATTGTTGAAATTTGGGTTATTAATTCGCGGTTGATTTGTTCGTACGTTGGAGGGTGTGAATTTTTGTTGAGGGATTGTTTGTCTCGCCGCTTGCATAGTTTTCATTAGTAAATAACTTTTATTTGCGTTGGGGTTGTATAGTCTGTTGCGGTAATACATTACATTTTCTTCTTCTATTACTAGGTTCATGGTTTCTTCTAGGTTTTGGGGACGTTGGAATTAGATCTTATCTAATAGTCGTTCTGGTAAGGCGTTTATATATGTATCCAGTGCCATTTCGTCATACCTTTTTTTTTTAAATGTCACATGTTTTGATCGTACTCTTCAATTTTTAATTTCGATAGGATTAGACTTCTCACGTCTTGGCATTTCATTCCGAATTGATATGGGGATTGGTTGTGTTCCATTCTGAGGTTTATCAGGTCTCGTACCAGGCATTTTATGTTACGTTGGTCTCCGAAATATGCGATTAGTATTTGTTTAAATTTTGCCATGCCTGTAGATCGTCTCTACTGGCAATTAAAGTTAGTGCCCTTCCGGTTAGTTTACTTATTATTAAGCGTATAAGCAATGACTTGCTTTCATTATCTCCGTGTTTGTAGAATGTTTTCAGAAACATTTCACATGCTTCAATGTAATTCACGAGATGGGCTTGAGTGCCATTAAAACTTTGGATTGTCTTCAAATAAAGCTTAATGTTTCCACTACTCATTTTGGTTAAGGGTTGCTTTCGCTTTTGGGTAATTTCAAAAAAATTTTTTTTTTAAATTGAGGTTTATTTCGCTATTGCATCGTTATTTTTGCTTTGGATTTATTAATTTTTCGTTTAGGTTGGGTAATTTTGAATTTTGTAAAATTTGATTTTGATTTTGCTATTTGTATCATTATTTTTGGTTTGGATTTATTAATTTTCCGTTTAAGTTGCGTTGGGTTATTTTTAGAATCGTAGTTGCTGATATTTCTACTTAGTTACACGGTGCGGTAATGAATTTGTGAGATTTATACTCGATAATGTTGGTTTAATTACTGTAGCCTTGAATTTGCTTGTTTCTATCTTGCGGGCGTTAATTTGTCATGAGTTCTGCTTAAGCTTTGCTTCCTGAAAAAATCTGGAGTGGATAAATAGTTTTTCGCGGTATTTACTTCGCCTTGTATGTTTTGCGTTAGTTAAAGCTTTGTGTTCGTTCAGTTCTGTTAATTTTATCAGTCTGTTGTAATTATATCTTTTTCTGTGGGTTTTAATTGAATTGCATAAACGTATAGTTTGTTTGTCTCGTTTCCTTGAATTCTAAATATAACTTGCAGGTTTTTAGTTAATTACTTTGTTGCACTTTATCTTTGTAATTTAATCACTAGAAGATGTAGTCTTGGTTATTTAATTGCGTACGTAATGTATAACATGCAATTATACTTGTTAAAGTAATTAATACTTACTCACAGGTGTTATTTTCAGTTTGTGTGGGAATTAGATAATTCGCTTCTTTACTCGTTAATTGCTTGCATAAGTGTTGCGTTTAATAATTTTTAAATATCTTTGTATTAAGAATATTCAGTTATGCTGCAGGTCTTGTAATTGTATTTCTTTGTAATGTAGGTTTAAGGTTGCGATGATGAGAGTTTTAATGTTGGTTAGTTATAGATTTTACGATAAAAGTTTAGCTTTATTCACTATTGTACTGGAATAATTAGCTGCAATTTATTTATAAATGATGATGAGTAGTTTTAGTTAAATGCAGGTCGTAATTTTATGCGCTTTTTCTACTTGTGGATTGTGATGCAAATTGCGTTGCGTTAATTTATACTTAATTGTTTAAATAGCAGTTTTCTTTGAAGTTTTAAGTTTGTAATAAATCCTTTCTGCTGCGTTTTTGATGAATAATATTTTATTCACCGATCTTATCTTATGTGTATAAATTTGCACGCTAGTTTTAAATTACAGTGGTTTAAGTTACTGATATATTTGCAGAGTGCTTTGCTGTAATTTATAAAGTATGATAGAGGTTAATGTTTTAAATACTCTTTTCTGTAATTGCTTGTTTAGAAAATTACGTTTAGCTTTGGTGTTGGAGTTAATTTGTGTTCTGTTTTTTGTTTACTGGATTAACCGTGACGGTTTTTGTATTGCGCTATTTAATTTTTTGTATTTCGGTTACGTTTGGTATTAATGGATGTGCGTCAGTTATTTTTTGGTTTGTTTTAATAATTGTAATAAAAATCTCTTAAAATCAAGTCTCTTTTGCTTTTAAAGAAAATCTCTTTAACATTCAAGTCTCATAATCCCTCAATATAAATCCTTGTTTGAAAATAGTTACTCTTTGTAGACTATTTTCAAAAAATATTGGCATAAAATAAAAATAAAATAATACAACTAGCATATATCAATTATAGTTTGTGAGATCAATTGGTTTTAATGGAAATGAACTTACATTAATTTCTTCATGTTTCTTTTGTGGGCTCGATCGATGCATTATGTTGTTCACGTTGGTTTGTTGCTGGATTCGGTCGATTCTTGTACTTCCTCCAACCTGGTTTGAGTTCTGTCAAAATTGCGAATTGAAATTCTTGGTCACCAACCTTCCGATTTTTGGATTCTTAGTGCACTTTTGACATCCGTACGCTGCGCCAGTTAAGGTTCGGGTCTTTGGAGCGGTGTTTTTAAAAAACGTTTCCAAACTCTTAACAAATTTATTTTATCTTAAAACAGAAATTATCATGGAATTTTGAATAACTGTAAAATATAACTTTAATTCGAAAACATTGAATTAATTGTAATAAGATGAGTAGCTTGAACAACGAAGTATGGAGTTCAAAGACTGACTGCCGGGCCTTGAGCTCTAGGGCTTTTTATAATAACCTGCCCCTCACATGGCTGTGGGAACTTGCAGATCTCATGTCTGCTTTTCTCTTAATTCTACACTTTATTACATTGTAACAATCTTATTTCTAGGTAATTACGGTATGTTAATCGTCTGTGACCTGCCACCTGCAGTATCACTGCTTTTTCGGATACAAAGTTGCATATCCGTTCTCATGGACTAATAATAAGCTCACTGGGTTATCCTTGTATTACATTGTTGCAATGAACTTATACTTTATTTAACAATTTCTAATAATTCCTATTAGATTCTATATATTCAATATATATATATATATATACATATATGTATATATATATATATATATATATATTTATATATATTGCTGTGATTTCTTCTTGAATTACCTGGTCTGTTGATTTTCTTCTGTTAATCGCCTCGGCTGCTCCTCTAGATAGCTTTCATCCTCATACATAAAAAACAAACACATTCCTACCACAAACATCAACGTCAACTCTATTTACATCAATATTCACAATACATTAAAATTTCAAAATTAATATTCAGCATAAATTTTAATATCGGAAAATTTCAAAATTAAATTTATTTTCATTTTAATGTGCATCCAGATTTAAAGTCCTTGTAGGATGCCTACTAATTACTATAACAATATATGCAGAGTATAAAGGGAGCATCTACCACCCCTTTACGTTAATTAACCAGGTTCGTCTAATTGAGCTCAAAGACATACCCATATTTTTATCATAATCCAGAACATCAATACTAAATACCCCTTTCTACTTAAACAAGCAAATTTCACCTTAAAATTAAAATATTATTGTTAGTACAATTTCACTACTGTCCGCTTTAAATAAACAAATTAGAAAGTTATTCAACACACACCAACATCTCAAAGTTCAAACAAAATAGTATAATTTACCTGAAGGTTACTTGCACTCGTAGCTTCAATGTACATCGTCCCTTTTGTTAATCACACCATTCCAACTGGGTTATATTTACGGCTTCTGATTCTCAACGCTTTAAAATTTTCTCCATCACCATTTATTTAAAGTTGTTTCAGGGCTTTTCCGGAACTCCTCTGTGTATATCTGACCCTTGTTTCGTGGATCCAGACACGTTTATGCACCATTTAAGTATTAATACCCCCGAAAAATAACAAAGAAATTCATACTTCTTTCACCAAGATACGCCAAAACTGCCTACTTTTGTGTATACATTTGTCGTTGTAAATTTTACTAATTGGTACAGTGATACTAAATTTTATTACCTTGTATCTAAGTGCACTAAAGTATATTCATGTTAGCACGTAAAGAACAAACTATTTTGAATCACCAAAATATACGAGCAAACTTTAAATTATTTTATCAAACAAAAATGCACTGTTTAACATCTTGAATCAAGTCGCGGATGTAAGAGAGCTTGTTTATATTCCCCTGGGTATATATAGCCGTTAGCCTGTCTGTCGGTCGAGTCCTCAAAACGGCCAGTTTCTAGAATTTCGCATGCTCTGTTCCCATTCCGTAGCCCGCGCATCGGTTTTTACGAATTTTGTACTCGCCAGTTGAAAATCTCAGAAATTCTCACACGGCACGCAAACATGTCCGAGAATACCTAATTAAATTTTATCCAGAAATGTTATTTCTACCTCTCAATTTTGCCTTTTACTTTCAACCAATCGCAACCCCATGACGTTGCTCTACTCACGCCTTTTTACTATATGTGTCTCGGTCTTGCGCATATTATCTGTCTCTCTCTACCCTGTTCTTATTAGTGCAAATTGATATTCCTTATTATCGATTATTTCAGTCCATGTGGACTATCTGGGTTAAATAACCCCGTATCGCACCTTCTCGTGAATATTAAGCCCCGGTTTCTCCAAGATTCTCTGAAACCATTTGTACGTGATATTTAAACTACGCAGGTGTTCAAAATAATATTAATTCTCAGAGCTTTATTTTCTGGTATTATAATCTTGGATTTTCACAGACTTTTATGCTTATTATTAATAATGGTTTAATTAACTCCAATTAAAATTGACTTCTATCCTTTCATTTTTAGCGAATACAAGTTAAATATTAATTATTATGTGTACACTTTGTTTTACTACCGGTTACTTAAAATAGGGTTAATTAATATAAATTTTGCACGTAATTTCCATTTGTTTCTTTCCTCGGAATAATTAAATTACACGCAAAGCTTTTTAATATTGTTTCTTTTGATATAAAGCGTCTTATAAATGATTTAAATTTCTTAATTTTAATAAAACGAATGAATTTTTATGCTTCACGCTGTTATTTAATAACGCGTACCTTTTCCAAAAGCTTCTACACAATGATGAAAATTATTTAATGTGATTATATAATTTTCTACCCTGGTCTAAATATGAGTATTTTCCCCCTATTTGAATACAAATAATCCCACTTATTTGAATTCAAATATAAAATATTTAAACCGCAAACAAAATTTACAAAAAAAACGCCTATCTCTCTCTACCCTTATCTATCTAACTTACCTACCTTATCTCCAATCCAAAAAAAAATATTTACACCTATCCTATATTCCTATCCTATTCCTATCTCTCACCTAATTTTATAAACTGAAATTATCCCTAACTTCATCCTACTTGTCCATCTAATCCTATATACATCCTATATACCTATCCTATTCCTAACTTTTAATTAATCTTCACTATACTTTACTTCCCCCTACCTAATCCTATATACCTATCCTACTCTTACTCTATTCCTAACTCTCCACTAATCTCCTATAAAATATCTATACTTAACCTATCTTATTTTCTTCCTACATTTACTCTTTATTCTCATCCTAAACCTATTTCTAATTATCTCCCATATTTATCCTATACCTAGCTTTATTTTCTATACACACCTACTTCTACTCTTCTATATACACCTATTCTATCTCTATCCTATTTCTATTCTTATATCTATACTAAATTCACATATCTCTATCCTTTGTTCATCAAGTTATTTAAATCTAACTCTCTTCTTGACCCTCCAAGTCTTTCTTCTTACCATCCTAATACTCTTCATCCCTATTTCTCCCCCTTCTATATCTATACTTATCATCCCTATTATCTCACATACAATAAACTTATCATCCCTATTATCCTGACTCTTAACTATTGCTTCTTTTTCAGTCCCTACACTTGTCTGTTTCTCATTTATTATTGTTTCCCTTTCTGCCGACAAACCAAACGATACTACTTTACAATTATCGATTTTTCACTCTATGGAAAATCCTATGTACCTTCTAGAATTCTTGTGTAATGGAATCCGCCAGAATGAATTCCTTAACTCTACTTTATTAAAAACAAACTTGCCATCTTTACTTAATTCCGCCTTCACCTGCTCCCGATATGCTGCTGTTGCTTCTACTCCCACTAATTCTGCATGTTTTTGTACTAAAGCTTGAACCTCTACTCTCGTATCCTCTGGACATCTTATCGTGTTGATCTGTTTACCTTCATCATCCTCTACCTCTACTACATTAATACTAAACCCCGTGTCATCCTCTGTGACTTCATAACTGCCCTTCCATGGCACTACCCTATCATTAATCCTTATTACCTTCCTTTCCATATCTATCAAAACCCCTAACTTCATCATACAGTCAACACCTAAAATGCTCTGAAACTTCAGTCCAGGTACAATTACAAACTCCTGTTCACAGCTTAAACCTCCTATATCTATCCTAAGCACCACAACACTATTTACTACAGCAAACTTCTTTTTATTTGGAGCTACTAAATGGCTACGCTTTATAGGCATAATTCCATCACAAACCTTATCCCTAATTTTGCTGACGAATTCCTCCGATATTAAACTCGCCTCTGCCCCTGTATCAAGTAATACTTCTACATTATTATCAAAAATTCCTATTTTAACAATTGGCAAACATAATTTTTCCTCATTTTCTGGCTCTACTTCCTCCTCAATTTTGAAAAATTCACGTGGATGTTCATATACATTTACACTGAAATCTAGTGGTCTGTCGCGTTCTAAAAATCCTGTCCAGGTCTGTTTTCCCTACTCGGTCCTGGTCTAGCCGTCACCTCAGCGTATGTCCTAGGCGTTTCCACTCGTTCCGTGTCTGTATTAGCTGTCCCTCTCATGTCCGGTGAACTATTCGTTCTGGTAGGTTCCGGTCTCGGTGCAGGTCCCCTTCCTAAACTATTACTTCTAACGTATGGTCGTCGCTGTTCCCAATTCTGTCGCTGGTATCCGTAACTATTCCCCCTTCTAGCATAGTTGTCCCGTCTATTGTCAAACCTAACTGTGTTGATCTGTCTTTCCCTGTTATCCCGAGGTCGTCCACTACTTACGTCGTCGTACCTCTGCAAGTATTCTAGAAACATTTCTCTGTCCACTATGTTCTGTAGTGCTACGTGCTGTCTTATGTCTACCTCGAAGTGTCGTGATAAATACTTAATAATTTGTCGGTCCGTCAGTGGTGGGTTCAGTTGCTTTGCTATGCTATACTTGCGTATAGCATATTGCTCCCTACTTCCTGAAAATTCTCCCTTAAATTTCTCTGTGACTAAGTCGTCTCGTACCTGGTCTTGTCTGTGGTCACTCCAGTAGTGCTTTAAAAATCTGTCTTCAAAGTCCGTGTAGGTGTCTATGTCCTGTCCTACTAAATTGTACCATGCTTCCGCGTTGTCTTTCAATAAAGCTTTTATCGTATTCAGTTTAGTCTGTTCGTCAAATAAATTTCCCACTAGATTTCTTACACTATTAATAAAAATTTTTGGATTTACCCTGTTATCGCCATAAAACTTCATGTGTTGGTCCAATGATACTTCACCTGTAGAAAATCTGGGACCATCCCCCGTTAAATTTGACATGTTGTATTTGATACCACTAACTTCGCGTTCTACCCTGCCTAACTGATCCCTACATGAGTCCGTTACTTCAGTCATTTTTACATTAATTTCTTCTTCACAAAAAATGCGTACTTCGGACCTTAAATGTCCCATTTCCTGTCGAAGACCTGTAATATCCCGCTCATTTTTATCTACTTTATTTTCAACTTCCCCCATTTTCACGGTAAGACTATTTTTAAATTCTGTAAATTCTCTCGTCGATTTTTCTATTTTATTCCCTAATTCCTGATTTAATTAGTCAAATTTCTTATTCGATTCTTCCCTAGCTCTATTAGATTCATCGCTTAGCTGTTCTAATTTTCTATTGGATTCTTCACTCATCCTCTCTAACATTCTCAATATCATCTCGTTTCCTTGATCCCCTGATTCCGTCCTCGACTGATCTCTACTGCTTCCAGCTTCTTCCATTTTAGAATTTTTCTCACACAATGCACTATCGTCACTTCCAATTTCCACTCCTTGACTCCTTAACCACTCTTTTCTCTGCATACGTTCTAATAACTCACACACACTCTAAAATACTCTTAAATTTATACACACACAAAAACTCTCTCTCTCAGATCGCCAGTTTCCTGGAATAAAATCACAAAAATTTTATTTGGAACTCGAGCCTCACTTTTGGGTCGCCAAAGAATGCTGTGATTTCTTCTTGAATTACCTGGTCTGTTGATTTTCTTCTGTTAATCGCCTCGGCTGCTCCTCTAGATAGCTTTCATCCTCATACATAAAAAAACAAACACATTCCTACCACAAACATCAACGTCAACTCTATTTACATCAATATTCACAATACATTAAAATTTCAAAATTAATATTCAGCATAAATTTTAATATCGGAAAATTTCAAAATTAAATTTATTTTCATTTTAATGTGCATTCAAAATTAAAGTCCTTGTAGGATGCCTACTAATTACTATAACAATATATGCAGAGTACAAAGGGAGCATCTACCACCCCTTTACGTTAATTAACCAGGTTCGTCTAATTGAGCTCAAAGACATACCCATATTTTTATCATAATCCAGAACATCAATACTAAATACCCCTTTCTACTTAAACAAGCAAATTTCACCTTAAAATTAAAATATTATTGTTAGTACAATTTCACTACTGTCCGCTTTAAATAAACAAATTAGAAAGTTATTCAACACACACCAACATCTCAAAGTTCAAACAAAATAGTATAATTTACCTGAAGGTTACTTGCACTTGTAGCTTCAATGTACATCGTCCCTTTTGTTAATCACACCATTCCAACTGGGTTATATTTACGGCTTCTGATTCTCAACGCTTTAAAAATTTTCTCCATCACCATTTATTTAAAGTTGTTTCAGGGCTTTTCCGGAACTCCTCTGTGTATATCTGACCCTTGTTTCGTGGATCCAGACACGTTTATGCACCATTTAAGTATTAATACCCCTGAAAAATAACAAAGAAATTCATACTTCTTTCACCAAGATACGCCAAAACTGCCTACTTTTGTGTATACATTTGTCGTTGTAAATTTTACTAATTGGTACAGTGATACTAAATTTTATTACCTTGTATCTAAGTGCACTAAAGTATATTCATGTTAGCACGTAAAGAACAAACTATTTTAAATCACCAAAATATACGAGCAAACTTTAAATTATTTTATCAAACTAAAATGCACTGTTTAACATCTTGAATCAAGTCGCGGATGTAAGAGAGCTTGTTTATATTCCCCTGGGTATATATAGCCGTTAGCCTGTCTGTCGGTCGAGTCCTCAAAACGGCCAGTTTCTAGAATTTCGCATGCTCTGTTCCCATTCCGTAGCCCGCGCGTCGGTTTTTACGAATTTTGTACTCGCCAGTTGAAAATCTCAGAAATTCTCACACGGCACGCAAACATGTCCGAGAATACCTAATTAAATTTTATCCAGAAATGTTATTTCTACCTCTCAATTTTGCCTTTTACTTTCAACCAATCGCAACCCCATGACGTTGCTCTACTCACGCCTTTTTACTATATGTGTCTCGGTCTTGCGCATATTATCTGTCTCTCTCTACCCTGTTCTTATTAGTGCAAATTGATATTCCTTATTATCGATTATTTCAGTCCATGTGGACTATCTGGGTTAAATAACCCCGTATCGCACTTTCTCGTGAATATTAAGCCCCGGTTTCTCCAAGATTCTCTGAAACCATTTGTTATCTACACAATTTTCGCCGTACGTGATATTTAAACTACGCAGGTGTTCAAAATAATATTAATTCTCAGAGCTTTATTTTCTGGTATTATAATCTTGGATTTTCACAGACTTTTATGCTTATTATTAATAATGTTTTAATTAACTCCAATTAAAATTGACTTCTTTCCTTTCATTTTTAGCGAATACAAGTTAAATATTAATTATTATGTGTACACTTTGTTTTACTACCGGTTACTTAAAATAGGGTTAATTAATATAAATTTTGCACGTAATTTCCATTTGTTTCTTTCCTCGGAATAATTAAATTACACGCAGAGCTTTTTAATACTGTTTCTTTTGATATAAAGCGTCTTATAAATAATTTAAATTTCTTAATTTTAATAAAACGAATGAACTTTTATGCTTCACGCTGTTATTTAATAACGCGTACCTTTTCCAAAAGCTTCTACACAATGATGAAAATTATTTGATGTGATTATATAATTTTCTACCCTGGTCTAAATATGAGTATTTTTTCCTTATTTGAATACAAATAATCCCACTTATTTGAATTCAAATATAAAATATTTAAACCGCAAACAAAATTTACAAAAAAAACGCCTATCTCTCTCTACCCTTATCTATCTAACTTACCTACCTTATCTCCAATCCAAAAAAAAATATTTACACCTATCCTATATCCCTATCCTATTCCTATCTCTCACCTAATTTTATAAACTGAAATTATCCCTAACTTCATCCTACTTGTCCATCTAATCCTATATACATCCTATATACCTATCCTATTCCTAACTTTTAATTAATCTTCACTATACTTTACTTCCCCCTACTTAATCCTATATACCTATCCTACTCTTACTCTATTCCTAACTCTCCACTAATCTCCTATGAAATATCTATACTTAACCTATCTTATTTTCTTCCTACATTTACTCTTTATTCTCATCCTAAACCTATTTCTAATTATCTCCCATATTTATCCTATACCTAGCTTTATTTTCTATACACACCTACTTCTACTCTTCTATATACACCTATTCTATCTCTATCCTATTTCTATTCTTATATCTATACTAAATTCACTTATCTCTATCCTTTGTTCATCAAGTTATTTAAATCTAACTCTCTTCTTGACCCTCCAAGTCTTTCTTCTTACCATCCTAATACTCTTCATCCCTATTTCTCCCCCTTCTATATCTATACTTATCATCCCTATTATCTCACATACAATAAACTTATCATCCCTATTATCCTGACTCTTAACTATTGCTTCTTCTTCAGTCCCTACACTTGTCTGTTTCTCATTTATTATTGTTTCCCTTTCTGCCGACAAACCAAACGATACTACTTTACAATTATCGATTTTTCCCTCTATAGAAAATCCTATGTACCTTCTAGAATTCTTGTGTAATGGAATCCGCCAGAATGAATTCCTTAACTCTACTTTATTAAAAACAAACTTGCCATCTTTACTTAATTCCGCCTTCACCTGCTCCCGATATGCTGCTGTTGCTTCTACTCCCACTAATTCTGCATGTTTTTGTACTAAAGCTTGAACCTCTACTCTCGTATCCTCTGGACATCTTATCGTGTTGATCTGTTTACCTTCATCATCCTCTACCTCTACTACATTAATACTAAACCCCGTGTCATCCTCTGTGACTTCATAACTGCCCTTCCATGGCACTACCCTATCATTAATCCTTATTACCTTCCTTTCCATATCTATCAAAACCCTAACTTCATCATACAGTCAACACCTAAAATGCTCTGAAACTTCAGTCCAGGTACAATTACAAACTCCTGTTCACAGCTTAAACCTCCTATATTTATCCTAAGCACCACAACACTATTTACTACAGCAAACTTCTTTTATTTGGAGCTACTAAATGGCTACGCTTTATAGGCATAATTCTATCACAAACCTTATCCCTAATTTTGCTGACGAATTCCTCCGATATTAAACTCGCCTCTGCCCTGTATCAAGTAATACTTCTACATTATTATCAAAAATTCTATATTAACAATTGGCAAACATAATTTTTCCTCATTTTCTGGCTCTACTTCCTCCTCAATTTTGAAAAATTCACGTGGATGTTCATATACATTTACACTGAAATCTAGTGGTCTGTCGCGTTCTAAAAATCCTGTCCAGGTCTGTTTTCCCTACTCGGTCCTGGTCTAGCCGTCACCTCAGCGTATGTCCTAGGCGTTTCCACTCGTTCCGTGTCTGTATTAGCTGTCCCCCTCATGTCCGGTGAACTATTCGTTCTGGTAGGTTCCGGTCTCGGTGCAGGTCCCCTTCCTAAACTATTACTTCTAACGTATGGTCGTCGCTGTTCCCAATTCTGTCGCTGGTATCCGTAACTATTCCCCCTTCTAGCATAGTTGTCCCGTCTATTGTCAAACCTAACTGTGTTGATCTGTCTTTCCCTGTTATCCCGAGGTCGTCCACTACTTACGTCGTCGTACCTCTGCAAGTATTCTAGAAACATTTCTCTGTCCACTATGTTCTGTAGTGCTACGTGCTGTCTTATGTCTACCTCGAAGTGTCGTGATAAATACTTAATAATTTGTCGGTCCGTCAGTGGTGGGTTCAGTTGCTTTGCTATGCTATACTTGCGTATAGCATATTGCTCCTACTTCCTGAAAATTCTCCCTTAAATTTCCTGTGACTAAGTCGTCTCGTACCTGGTCTTGTCTGTGGTCACTCCAGTAGTGCTTTAAAAATCTGTCTTCAAAGTCCGTGTAGGTGTCTATGTCCTGTCCTACTAAATTGTACCATGCTTCCGCGTTGTCTTTCAATAAAGCTTTTATCGTATTCAGTTTAGTCTGTTCGTCAAATAAATTTCCCACTAGATTTCTTACACTATTAATAAAAATTTGTGGATTTACCCTGTTATCGCCATAAAACTTCATGTGTTGGTCCAATGATACTTCACCTGTGGAAAATCTGGGACCATCCCCCGTTAAATTTGACATGTTGTATTTGATACCACTAACTTCGCGTTCTACCCTGCCTAACTGATCCCTACATGAGTCCGTTACTTCAGTCATTTTTACATTAATTTCTTCTTCACAAAAAATGCGTACTTCGGACCTTAAATGTCCCATTTCCTGTCGAAGACCTGTAATATCCCGCTCATTTTTATCTACCTTATTTTCAACTTCCCCCATTTTCACGGTAAGACTATTTTTAAATTCTGTAAATTCTCTCGTCGATTTTTCTATTTTATTCCCTAATTCCTGATTTAATTAGTCAAATTTCTTATTCGATTCTTCCCTAGCTCTATTAGATTCATCGCTTAGCTGTTCTAATTTTCTATTGGATTCTTCACTCATCCTCTCTAACATTCTCAATATCATCTCGTTTCCTTGATCCCCTGATTCCGTCCTCGACTGATCTCTACTGCTTCCAGCTTTTTCCATTTTAGAATTTTTCACACACAATGCACTATCGTCACTTCCAATTTCCACTCCTTGACTCCTTAACCACTCTTTTCTCTGCATACGTTCTAATAACTCACACACACTCTAAAATACTCTTAAATTTATACACACACAAAAACTCTCTCTCTCAGATCGCCAGTTTCCTGGAATAAAATCACAAAAATTTTATTTGGAACTCGAGCCTCACTTTTGGGTCGCCAAAGAATGCTGTGATTTCTTCTTGAATTACCTGGTCTGTTGATTTTTTTCTGTTAATCGCTTCGGGTGCTCCTCTAGATAGCTTTCATCCTCATACATAAAAAAACAAACACATTCCTACCACAAACATCAACGTCAACTCTATTTACATCAATATTCACAATACATTAAAATTTCAAAATTAATATTCAGCATAAAATTTAATATCGGAAAATTTCAAAATTAAATTTATTTTCATTTTAATGTGCATCCAGAATTAAAGTCCTTGTAGGATGCCTACTAATTACTATAACAATATATGCAGAGTACAAAGGGAGCATCTACCACCCCTTTACGTTAATTAACCAGGTTCGTCTAATTGAGCTCAAAGACATACCCATATTTTTATTATAATCCAGAACATCAATACTAAATACCCCTTTCTACTTAAACAAGCAAATTTCACCTTAAAATTAAAATATTATTGTTAGTACAATTTCACTACTGTCCGCTTTAAATAAACAAATTAGAAAGTTATTCAACACACACCAACATCTCAAAGTTCAAACAAAATAGTATAATTTACCTGAAGGTTACTTGCACTCGTAGCTTCAATGTACATCGTCCCTTTTGTTAATCACACCATTCCAACTGGGTTATATTTACGGCTTCTGATTCTCAACGCTTTAAAATTTTCTCCATCACCATTTATTTAAAGTTGTTTCAGGGCTTTTCCGGAACTCCTCTGTGTATATCTGACCCTTGTTTCGTGGATCCAGACACGTTTATGCACCATTTAAGTATTAATACCCTGAAAATAACAAAGAAATTCATACTTCTT
This sequence comes from Platerodrilus igneus, assembly GCA_036346225.1. NCBI lineage: Eukaryota > Metazoa > Arthropoda > Insecta > Coleoptera > Lycidae > Platerodrilus > Platerodrilus igneus. The sequence continues at coordinate 1,343,986 of JARFIW010000221.1, read as the reverse complement.
TCACCAAGATACGCCAAAACTGCCTACTTTTGTGTATACATTTGTCGTTGTAAATTTTACTAATTGGTACAGTGATACTAAATTTTATTACCTTGTATCTAAGTGCACTAAAGTATATTCATGTTAGCACGTAAAGAACAAACTATTTTGAATCACCAAAATATACGAGCAAACTTTAAATTATTTTATCAAACTAAAATGCACTGTTTAACATCTTGAATCAAGTCGCGGATGTAAGAGAGCTTGTTTATATTCCCCTGGGTATATATAGCCGTTAGCCTGTCTGTCGGTCGAGTCCTCAAAACGGCCAGTTTCTAGAATTTCGCATGCTCTGTTCCCATTCCGTAGCCCGCGCGTCGGTTTTTACGAATTTTGTACTCGCCAGTTGAAAATCTCAGAAATTCTCACACGGCACGCAAACATGTCCGAGAATACCTAATTAAATTTTATCCAGAAATTGTTATTTCTACCTCTCAATTTTGCCTTTTACTTTCAACCAATCGCAACCCCATGACGTTGCTCTACTCACGCCTTTTTTACTATATGTGTCTCGGTCTTGCGCATATTATCTGTCTCTCTCTACCCTGTTCTTATTAGTGCAAATTGATATTCCTTATTATCGATTATTTCAGTCCATGTGGACTATCTGGGTTAAATAACCCCGTATCGCACTTTCTCGTGAATATTAAGCCCCGGTTTCTCCAAGATTCTCTGAAACCATTTGTTATCTACACAATTTTCGCCGTACGTGATATTTAAACTACGCAGGTGTTCAAAATAATATTAATTCTCAGAGCTTTATTTTCTGGTATTATAATCTTGGATTTTCACAGACTTTTATGCTTATTATTAATAATGGTTTAATTAACTCCAATTAAAATTGACTTCTATCCTTTCATTTTTAGCGAATACAAGTTAAATATTAATTATTATGTGTACACTTTGTTTTACTACCGGTTACTTAAAATAGGGTTAATTAATATAAATTTTGCACGTAATTTCCATTTGTTTCTTTCCTCGGAATAATTAAATTACACGCAGAGCTTTTTAATACTGTTTCTTTTGATATAAAGCGTCTTATAAATAATTTAAATTTCTTAATTTTAATAAAACGAATGAATTTTTATGCTTCACGCTGTTATTTAATAACGCGTACCTTTTCCAAAAGCTTCTACACAATGATGAAAATTATTTGATGTGATTATATAATTTTCTACCCTGGTCTAAATATGAGTAATATATATATATATATATATATATATATATAGATATATAGGTAAATTGGGGGATACATAACTCGCGCTATAGGCATGCCAATCCTTACATACGAGGAATTCAATGCTGTTTGCATTCAGGTTGAGACATTGCTCAACTCGCGTCTTCTATGTAGCATATCAACAGATCCAAATGACCTCAGTGTTCTTTCACCTGGACATTTTTTAACGTTTGAGCCATTGACTGCACCTCCGCATGCAGATTTAAACCATTTAAAAATCTCTAGATTGTCTAGGTGGCAGTTAATCCAGCACTTTCATCATGATTTTTGGAAGCGTTGGCAAAATGAATATCTCCATAATTTATACCAACGTAGCAAATGGAACAAAACCTGTAATCTCGAAACGTCAAATATTGACACCTTGGTGCTCATAAAGGAGGTTAAATATTTCCCCGTTGCAGTGGAAACTGGGTAGAATTGTCACCCTATACCCCGGTCGTGATAACATTGCAGTGTTGCGACCGTTCGCACCTTTTCAGGCCAATGCAAAAGATCAAAGGTAAAACTTTGCGCCTTGTCTATACAATAATCCATTAGTTTTAATTTTGTATATATGTATTGCTTGCGCACATTGCAGTCTATATAAACTTAGTGTTTCTTCTTTTTGCCTATAGGTACATATAGTTCATATGATTGTTTGGAAATTACCCATTTTTTGGTAATTTCGGTGGGCGGTATGTTTCATTCTTAAACACTTTACCTAAGTTTTCCCTTAACGATAAGGAACCACAGTGGTGCGTGTGTAATAGTAACTCGTTTTTGCGCGCATCATTTCATCATACAACTGACTGTTCGTGTTGCTGCCGTCGAGTTAACATGTGCATTTTCGAGTAGCAACAAGTTTTCGCTTGGCGGCAGTGTGTTCGTCATAGAACCAGCAATCAGTAAGTGCACAATCATTTACATACAACATTTGAATTATTAGTTGCATCCAAAGTCATATTTGGTGGTCCTTTAATATCAAATATCCATTAGCAATCCTCAATAAGCTCCTTAGTTAATCCGCATTCATAACAATATTTCTTCTAGATATTAAACCAAAATAAACTTGCTAAGTAGTATAGACAAACAAAATAAGTGAAAAAATACCATATTAAGTTCCACTTGCAAGTAGTAGATAATGAGCGCCAATCATGTAGGTACGATCTATACAATTTTCATGTGTACATCATGACAGAAAATAATCAATTTAAATATGTTATGATTGGAATACAATCATGGAATTTGGTACACTTGTAGCCTAGGGTACTCTTTAAACAATATATTTTTATCAAAATAACTAAAAATTCAGATTTTGAATTTTCAAAAAAAGATATTTGTAAGTCGTTTTTTGTAATTATTTGATGCCACCAATTATAAAATAAATTATTTATTGGTTGATGTCAAATGGAATTACCCATTTCACATTTTAATAGAAAAATTCGATGCCTCTACTTACTGATTTTGAAGTGAAATTCAGTTAAATGAGAGTTCCCATCTTTTCGAAGTTACTATCTTTCTTAGAAAACAAATGTAAGGAATTCGAGTTAGTGCAGCATTTAATAGTTGCAAAAGGTAAAAATCTTTAATTCCTACAGGTTGCAAATAATTTTTCTTTAGGCAATGATGTTTCACACGTCATTTTCTGATTTTTGCAAGGAAGGTTCATTATAGAAACAAATTTCTAATACTACCTGCTATGTGTGCAGGCAAGTGCATGTTATTTCAATGTGTCGTAAATTCTTTGCTAAAAGTATTAAGAATAAAATCGCTTTTGTTGAAAGTTGAAAGAGCTATGAATTAATTGTTTACACTTTTCAGATTGAGTAAACGAATGCTCTTCTATTTATAAATGTTGCATTTCCAAACAAAGGCATTATTCGTAGCTTCATACCGAACTTCTGCAACAAATTGCATCTTAGCCTCAACGGGCTTTCTCTCCCTGGCGCATTGAACAACTTAATAATGTTTTTAGCAATTCTCCAAACACCATGTGCAGAATTTCTAATTCCTGTCAAAGCACTATACTTTTAGGTACAGCTATGGTCAATATTTCTGAAGGATTTGGTAATTTTTGGACAGTCCGAACCATTATTGATATTAGAAGTCAGTGTAATTTTCTTTCTGAATGTTATGCGTGTCGTTTGTGTATTCAGTGGCACTCATGTTCTATTTCCATATTTTGTCTTAATGGAATGACTTCGGTTACATCTAAAAGATTAGCTCATTGCCACGTGAAACCCAAAAATATAAATGAATCCATATTTTTTTTGACAATATAGTTGTTCTTAAACTCTGTTCTTATATGTCCTTTTTCTCTTTAGAAAATAGTAATTGGACCCATTTAAAGGTGCTCCAGCTCGCGGATCAACCATGTTTCAAGTATAAGTCAATAATTTTATTGTTAGGTTTAGAGATTCTTTCACTATTTTTTAGAGAAGGTAAAATACTTGGTGTCTCAGGTCAACCTATCGCTCTAAATACACTAACGTTGGTTGGATGATTCTGGCAAAGTTACGAAGCAAGATATAGAACGTTTACAAACTCATTCATCTTTTACTAATGCTGAAATTTCACTAAAAACAAACATTTGTAAATTTTGCGAAATTGAACTAATTCCTGCTAGAGCAATTCTTTCACCTGACAATGTTAAATGCGAACAAAATTTAGATAAGTCCTTGCCAGAGGCGATACTCTAATACTTAAGTTCTCCTAAAGTACACTAAGGTTTTTTCTAAAAATAGTCCGGGTAATTATAGGTGACAATAGTAACAAGAAAGCTCTAGATATGTTAATATGGCTAATTTTGAAGGTTAGTGCAGGGTTCTTGCATGAGAATGGGTCGAGAACCGATTTTGTTTTGATATGACAAAAGACAAAATTTAAGGGCACCGAGGCGTTTATAATATTAAAATTAAAAGTCTGGGAAAAATGCAGATAATCGTGTTTCATCAACCTTAAGCTCAAAGAAAAAAAGAAAACACATCTGGTGGTATCATCTTAGTTTAAAGCTATGAAGAACAATAATTTAGTAATCAAAAATAAGGTCACAATTTGTGGATCTCCACATAAATATAAAAATTCAATATTTAACCAAAATTAAAAGAAGCGTGATCGCCGTAAGCTTCAGAACAGATAACGTGTGATCATCTGCTACTTTCATACTAATAGAATTCCTCAAAATCTTTCTTATAACAATAAACCTCTTACTATAACATGGTTTTCATATATTTTAAAAAAATTCAGTTAAAGGTATTAACAACAATATACAAGACTTAAAATTCACCAGTCTAAGGTTTCTTATAAATGTTTGTTATTTAAAATTTAATCTAGCAATAGTGATCAGCAATCTGTTGCATTTAAAAGCAATATTTACAGCTTTTTCTTATTTAGGTTCTACTACAAATTTGATCAGAGTGACGTGTTTCATAAAATATGTTAGCTACAATTGCTCTGCTCGAATAAAACTATATCGTATTGATACTAAATTTTAAACAATTCTACAAACAGGTGTGTCAAGGTGACAACCGCGATTTTACAATAAAAATTATACAACGTTTAGAAAATTTAAAATGCCCAAGATATTAATTATTGGTAACAAAGATGTTTTGTTTCGTAATTATACTAATATGTAGTTTGTAGAAGTTCAATAGTTCGTAATTCAACAAATGTTGCAAATCGTTCCATTCACTGTCATCCAAAACAAAAACTAACACTTACCCCAATCAAAAGATTTCCTTTTAAGAAATATACCTCAGGTCACATATCAGTTCTTTTATCCTAACGACAACAGCAAGCACATCATGTCTTTCAAACAACAGTAAAAGCATATGATTTGTAAAATGCAAGTACAATAAATATAGAGGTCATAAATACTTCCACATGCAATATAATTATAACAACTAAAAGATCGTACTTAATACCATTATAGATACATAAATTTAAATTTCCACATATTGAAACGCAGTTCGGATTTAGCGGAATTATTCCAGTCTCCTTTGATGCAAATAAATTCAGGTTAAAAATAAGCATTGGTTACAAATGGTCTTATGTTCCAAATTATTTTTAGATTGTTAATAATCATTAAGCTGCAATTGATTTATAAGCTACACTTGATCTTTACGTTGTACTGAAAATCAAAAGAATTAGTCTGTATTAAAATCTAAAAATAATAGCAATCCATTGAGAATAGCTTAACAGGATATGAAGACTAGACAACGGCCAAAGCTATACTAGCGCAAGGCGTTTCTTCCACACAACACATCGACTATCAGACGAGAACTTCTTGTCTTTACTTTGTAACGGGCATTTTTGTAGTTTAACATTTTTCGCTCCCTTTCTGTTAACGTACTTAAAAATACATCGTTTCTTTGGGATCGCTGTTTGTATAAAGGAAATACTTCAGAATAATTCAGATTTGTATGCAATTTAACTCGTGGGTAATACTTTAAAAGTAGATAATTTAAAGATTGATTTTCATTAATAAATAAATTGCAAAGGAATGAAGTGTAAATTGGATTATTTGTAAATTACTTTCCAACTTATCGAAAATGATAAACCGCTGTAATTAATTATTATATATGATTGCGGCATTCACGTTGTGGATGTTTCTTATGTTATTAGCGAAGGAGATAATAGTCGATAAGAGGTTATGGTAACAACTATTGAATATAAACAGATTAGAGAGAGTGTAGTTCTGATTACTTTTGAAGGAAGTATGCTTTATATGTAACGTGTTTGATTGACAACAAGTGCAGTTGTAAGGTTCTTTGACGGACGGTTTTAGCGATGCGCGAGTTAAAGTTCGGGCCTTTGGAGCTGGTTTTTTAAAAAACACTTTGAAACTTTAACAATATTTTTATTAGTTAAAATTTGGATAACTTGTACATAATACTAAAATTAATTATTGTACAGGTGAGTAGCTCAAACAACGAAGTATGGAGTTTGGAGACTGACTGCCGGGCATTGAGCTCCCGGGCCTTTTATAATAACCTGCCCCTCACACGGCTGTGAGAACTTGCAGATCTCATGTCTGCGTTTCTCCTTAATTGTACACTTTAATACAATGTAACAACTTAATTCTAAGTAATTGCGGTCTGTTGACCGCCTGTGACCTGCCACCTGCAGTATCACTGCCCTCACGGATGCACAGCTGCATTCCGTTCTCATGAACTGTCGATAACCTCTCTGGGTTATCCTTGTGTTACAATGTTGCATTGAACTTATACTTTTACATAATAATTTCTAATAATTCATATTAGATTCAATATATCAATATATATATGTAATTGGGGGATACATAACTCCTCCCACCGTAAATGAAAAATTAAGGTTTTTCTTAATTTTTAAATACATAAAATTCATTATTTAAATTCATTTAAAATTCATTGTTTCTAATGGTATGCTTATTGTTTCCTTTTTTTTCTTTGTTTCCTTAAATCTAGAACTGTTTCCTTCATTCTTATATCTAAGGTACATTTTGTATAATACATACATGATTACAAAATTATTAAAATGATCAATACAATTGTCCAAACACTTATATTATTATAGTGTAACTTTGGCGTTTTGAGTTCACTTAATTGTTCTTTATAACTTTCCACTAATTTCACGGCGTGGTTGAGATCGTCTAAGTCTAGATGCTCTAGCTTCATAGGTTTCTTGTTTATTTCTTCGTCTTCTTGTTGTATTTTGAATTGTAGTTCCGGTAGGTTTGCAAGTTTCTTTGTTGCTATGGGATCTTGATAAACTCTGATTACTTCATCTTTCAATTTCACATAACAATCTTCTTTGAGGGTAATTAGTTTGCTTCCAATTAATGCTTGGTTATTTTCATCTTGGTTGCAGTGGATGGTTGCTATTACTTCTGTTGGGAAAATGGCTATCCATTTGTTATCTGTAACTTTTTGAATTTTCATATTAGTTATTTGCACTTGTTTGGTTTCACAGTTTTCGTAATGGTTTGAGAATTTTAATAGTTGTACTTCACAAGGGCTGTCTTCTAGAATGGTTGTTGTCGTCATCTATTTACATAAATATTGGTTTGGTGTTACTTCAGTACATTTTTCGTTTGTATAACCATATCTCAGTTCATTTAGGGATAGGAATTTGGTTTTGGGTATGATTACTTGGTATGTGCTAGTAACCTTTGTTAATAAATGATAATAATTAATTGTTACTTTCTACTATCTAGATTTCTAAAAATATTATTTCGTTATTCTTAATGTTGCTAAAATTTATAGCATTAAAGTAAGGTTGGATATTATTTGAGTAAATATTGTATTTCGTATACTGCCTAGTTTATTTGATAGTATACCGGGGTTGTTTTTTATATGTTATATTATTACTTGGTTGTCCGTTCTACCTGGGTGGAGGTTGACGGTAAGGGTGATGATTGTCCATCTGAAATTACAGGGTGTCTTAGGTTTTTCAAATGAATGTATTTAGTTATTTTACCGTTGTCTACTACTGCTATGTTTTTATCTGATATTTTCTTAATTTTAAATGGTCCTAAATTTCTGGGTGCTGTTTTATGTCGCTTGCTTTGAAAGTTTTTCTCATATACGGTTTGTCCTATTGAAAATTTATTTGAGTCGGTATTTTTGTTTCGGGTTGTGATGATACGTTCTTTATCGTTTTCTAATTTATCTTTTACTTTGTCATAAGTTATTTTTAGTTTTTGTTTGTGATCTTTCGCATATTGTTGGTATACTTCCTTGTTGTAGTGTATGTCATAGGGATTTCGTGAATCTGAATGTCCTAATGTTAATTCTAAGGGTGTAAAATTTGTTGATGAGTGAATTGTGTTATTATAGGCGATTAGTGCGTATGACATTAAATTGGTTATATGTTCCTTTTTATAATTTATTCTTAATAATCGAATTTGTTCTAACAAGGTTAAATGTAATCGTTCAATTAGTCCGTTTGATTCAGGGTGGTTTTCCGTTATGAAATGAATTTTTATTTTGTGGAGTTCTAAAGTGTTTTGTATTGTCTCGTTTTTAAATTCGCTACCATTGTCTAAAGTTATTGATTCGGGTGTTCCGTAAAATGTGAAGTATTGTAAAAATCCTTGGGTCACGTCAATGCTATTTTTGGATGTGATTGGTATTGCTTGGCCTATTTTTGTGAATGCGTCTATAATTGTTAGATAGTTTTGAGCTTCTACTACTAGAGTATCGGCATGTAGTTTTTGAAATGGTTTGTCAGGTGTTTTGGTTAACATTAAGGGTATCTTTGGGGGTTTTCTATCGTATTTCGCTCTGTCACATAGTTCGCATTGGTTAATAAAATCTGTGGTCAAGTCCTTCATGTCTTTAAAATAATAACGTCTTACAAGTTGTTTTATTGTTTCGTTAATTCCACGATGGTTGGTTTTTCCTTCGTGTTGATTTCTAATTACATCGTTTATTTCGTCAGGGTCGTTTAGTGTTATTAGTTTTCTAGTACATCTGATGAGTTCAGGTCCAGAGTTATTGAATAGTTTAATGTACAATTCTGAAAATCTTTGGTATAAATGTTCGGTATTGAAATAAAAATAAAATCGTTTTTTCTCGGGGGTGTATTCCTTTAAAATTTTAATTATTTGTTCCTCGTTATCATCTTTTGTTATTTGAATTTGATATATCTTTTTGTTATCTATTTTTGTATATTTTACTGGATTGGGGTTATTTAAAACTTCGGTTATTATAAATTGATTGGGTTTCATATCGATTGCTTCGTTTAAAATTTTAATCGCGTTTTTTGGTTCTTCGTTTTGTGTCGAATGTATTGTGTCGCTCTCGTCTGGATCTTCCCTTATTTCTGCTTCGTCTACGTTTCCTATAATGGATTCCGTTTCTAATGCATTGAGTTGGATTCGGCTTAAAGCGTCTGCGTTGTTGTTATAAATTCCCTTTTTATATATAATTTCGTAATCATACTCTTCGAGTCTGATTCTCCATCTTTGTAATTTTGAATTCGGTTCTTTCAGTTTGCATAACCATACTAGTGGTCTATGGTCGGTATATATGTAAAATTTTCTTCCGTATAGGTAAGGTCTAAAATATTTTGTTGCCCAAATTATGGCTAATAACTCTTTTCTATAGTGCTATATTTTTGTTCGGTTTCATTTAGGGTTCTGGATGCGTAGCTGATAGGTTTATCGCTACCTACTTTTCCTTGGCTCAATACTGCGCCTAATGCTACATTCGATGCGTCTGTTGTCAGTATAAAGGTTTTGTAAAGTCTGGGTATTCTAATACAGGGTGATTAGTTAATATGTTTTAATTTTGTCAACGGCTTTAATAAATTCCGGGTGTGTTCAATTTTGTTTCCTTTTTAAACAATTTGTCAGGGGTTTGGTTATCTGAGCGTAACCTTTAATGAATTTGCGGTAGTAACCACTAAGTCCTAGAAATCCTTTGATTTCTTTGTTTGTTTTTGGTAATGGGTAATTTAGAACTGCATTTGTTTTGTCTGGATTTGGCATTACTCCTTGGGGTGTTATTACATGTCCTAAAATGATACTTCTTTTGTAAAATTCACTTTTGTCTAATTGTACTTTAAAATGTGCTTGTCTAAGTCTTTCGAATACTTCTTTCAATCTTTCTATGTGTTCTACCAGTGATGTGGAATAAACCATGATGTCGTCAAGGTATACAAGGCATTTCTCATTGTGTATTCCTCGTAGTATATTGTCCATGACTCTCTGGAAAGTAGCGGGTGCGTTCTTTAGTCCAAATGGCATTCGTTTGTATTCGTAATGTCCTCTAGGTGTGCTGAAGGCTGTTTTGATATGTCTTTTCTTCCATCTCTACCTGATGGTATCCTGATGCTAGGTCTAATGTTGTAAAATATTGGCATTTGCCTAATTTATCTAAAATTTCGGTTATATTTGGTAGTGGATATTTGTCATCTACCGTTTTTTCATTTAACTTTCTATAGTCTATTACCATTCTGTACTTTCTCTTTCCGGTTGCGTCTAATTTCTTAGGTACTATTAACACGGGGCTGCTCCATGGTGAATTGGAGTGCTGGATTATGTCTTGGTCTAATAAATCTGCTACTTGTCTGTCAGCTTCTTCTTGGCTTGCATGAGGTAGTCTATATGCTTTTGTAAAGATTGGTTTATTGTCTGTCAACTCGATATTATGTTTTACTGTGTTGGTGAATGTTAATGGTATTCCTTCACAATGGAATATGTCTCGGTATTCAAAACATAAGTTTTTAATTGCTCTTTCTCCTTCTTGATTGATATCGGTATTAAAGCGGATGTTAGTTAAATTTTCTCTTAACATTTCGTCATGTTCTATTGGGTTGTAATCGTTTTCTAAATTTTCGTCTATTTCCATTTCGTTAAAATTTAGTTCTTCTACGTTAATTGGGTCTGTCAATGATAATTCTACGGGATAGTCGTTTGAATTTAATATTGTTGTGGTTGCAAAGTTATCTTTTATTTGTACTAAGGCAGTTGGGGTTTCTACTCCTTGTTGAAATGTCATATGATTTATTATTCCTAAATTTTGTTAGATTTTACTGGGATTTTATTTTTCTTTCCGTTCGGGGTTCTATAGTGTATTTTTGTTCAACTTGTGTGTTTTGAAATTTAATTGGGATTTTTCCGTATTTTGTCCTTAATAAGCGATTTTTGATGTCAATGTTGGCTCCTAATTTTCTTAGAAGGTCCATTCCGATTAATCCGTCATATTTGTCGTTAAATTCGAATACACAAAATTTATGTTTCATTTTAACATTAAATGTTCTCGGTAAGGGTATATTTGCTACGAATTGGTGTAGTGTCGTTTGATGAGCTGTTTTGATTTTGAATGGTTCTCTTTCTACATAATCTAAATAATGTTTTTGTACGGTTCTGGGGCTAATTAATGTTTTAGATGATCCGGTGTCGATTAATAGTTTGAATTTGGCGTGGGGTATTTCTATGTATGGAAATACTAAATGATTTATGTTATTTAAGTTTATTAAGTTTGGTTGTCTATAAATGGGTCCATTTGAAAATTTGAGTTCGAGTTTTCTTCATCATACTCCTCGTAAGTTTCGTATTGTTCGTCACGTTCATAAGTTTCTGCATGGTTTGTTTCATTGTTCGTATGTGTCTCAATGTCATTATTCTGGTCAGTGTCAGATTTTTCTATTTCTTGATGAAATAATTCTTCCGATGTAAAATTACGTTTCTGATGAGGGTTTGGTCGGATATGTGTTATTTTTGTGTTTTGTCTGGTGTTACCAGATGAGGTGTCCATTGGTGTTGGTTTGTAATAATTGTTAGGGTTGTTATGAGTATTAGTCATTGGTGTATTTCTATTAGGGTTTGCATTGAATGCTGGTCTTTGTTGGTTTAGGTTTTGATTGAATCTCGGTTGGAATGCGGGTTTCGTAAAAGTTGGGTTGAATGTTGGTCTTGAAAATTTTTAAATTGATTATTAAAATTGGTATTGTTAAAACTTGGGTTGTTACTTCGCGGTTGATTTGTTTGTGTGTTAAAGGGTGTGAATTTTGTTGAGGGATTGTTTGTCTTGTAGCTTGTATAGTTTTTGTTGGTGAATAACTTTTATTTGCGTTGGGGTTGTATAGTCTGTTGCGGTAATACATTACATTTTCTTCTTCTATTACTAGGCTCATAGCTTCTTCTAAATTTTGGGGTCGTTGGAATCTGATTTTATCCGATAGTCGTTCTGGTAAAGCGTTTATATATGTGTCTAGTGCCATTTCGTCATACATTTTTGTTTTTAAATGTCTAACGTTTTGATCGGGTTCTTCGATTTTTAATTTTGTTAAAATTAAACTTCTTACGTCTTGGCATTTCATTCCGAATTGGTAAGGGGATTGATTGTGTTCCATTCTAAGGTTTATTAGGTCTCGTACCAGGCATTTTATATTACGTTGGTCTCCAAAATATGCAATTAGTAGCTGTTTAAACTGGTCCCATTCCGATAAGTCGTCCCTACTGGCGATTAATGTTAGTGCCCTTCCGGCTAGTTTACTTATTACTAAGCGTATAAGCAATGAATTTCTTGCGTCATCTCCGGGTTTGTAAAAGTTTTTTAGGAACATTTCAGATGCTCCAATGAAATTTGAGAGATGGGCCTGCGTGCCATCGAACGTCTGAATTGTCTCTAAATAGAGACGTAAGTCTGTGTTACTCATGTTGGTTAAGGGTTATTTTCGATTTTTGGAAATTTCAAAAAAATTTTTTTTTTTTTTTATTTTTTGAATTAAGGTTTATTTCGCTATTTGTATTGTTACTTTTGCTTCGGATTTATTAATTTTCTTTTGGATTAAGTAATTTTGGATTTTGTAAAATTGGGGATGATTTTCCTTTTATGACGTTATTTTTGCTTTGGTTTTTAAATTTTCCTTTTAGATTGGATAACTTAGAGTTTTGTAAAATTGATGTTGATTTAGCTATTTGAAACGTTAACTTTGGTTTTGGTTTTTAATTTTCAATTAGATTAGGTACATAAAGATTTGGTAAAGGTTGATGTTTATTTCGTTATTTTTCGGCGTTATTTTGATTTGAATTTGTTAATTTTCAGTTTGGATTTTGTGGATAAAATTTGGTAAAATTTTGAGGTTAATTTCGTACTTGTAATATTAATTTTGGTTTGGATTTGTTAATATTGCGTCAAGTTATTTTTAAAATCGTAGTCGTTCTTTGTTTATATTTAATTACACAGTGCAGTGATGTTCTTGTGAGATTTATTTCAATAATGTTAGAATAATTACCGTAGTCTGGGATTTGTCTGTTTTTAATGCAGCTTTTACTTTGTCTTGAGTTCCTGCTTCTTAAGGAATCTTAAATGGATAGATTTATTCTCGTTTAGCTTTGTTTTATTTAACTTTTGTCAACTTGTAATTAATATGACTCGAGGTTGCACTTTATTGTTTGCATGAACTACTAAAGATATAGTGTTCATTACTTTGTAATAATTGCGTACATATGATTATACTTGTTGAGGTACTTAACTCTTACAGGTGTTAATAGAAATTAGATACGTCTGTTTCTGTAATTGCTAACTGCTTTCGCATAAAGTGTTACGTCTGTTTTATTTTAGATCTCTTGGTATTATAATGCTTGTTGGTAATTGAATCTCTCCGTAATGTGCGTTTTCAGGTTTACAATTATGAGTGTATGATAACGTTTTAGCGTTTTAATTAAAGATTCTTATGATGATCGTTTTACTGCACTTTATAATGCTGATTAATTAGTTGAAAAACGTTTAGAGTTTATTGCAATTGTACACGCTTTTATTAATATAGAAATTGCGTCGATTTTATTATTCCGTGATAGATTTAGTACTTATGATGCAAATTGCTTTAGTACTGAAAGTTCCTGAAAGCTATTTCTTTAGTACTGTGCAAGAATTCTGAAAGCGATTTTCTCTGAGTTTTAACTGTATAATAAGGAATGCTTTCTTCGCGTATTTATCTTAGGTGGTTTTAAATTACCGTAGCAGAGTGTTTGCTATGATTTATCAGTATTATAGGGGTCAATGGTTTAATAATTGTTCCGTGATTGCTTAAAGATTAGCTTTAGCTTTGAAATTAAATTGCGTTCTGTGTTTCTAGTTTGCCGGTTTATAAACGTGCGTTGAATCGCGGTAATTATTTGGTGTTAGTGAATGTGCACGCCCGTTTATTTTTGGATTATTTTGAGTTCGTTCTATTTATTATGGTAAGGATATCTTAATATTAATTCTCATTTACTTTTAAAAAGAAAATCTCTTTTTAAATTCAATTCTTATTTATTTTAAGAAAATCTCTTTGTAAATAATCAAGTCTCATTTGCTTTTTAAAGAAAAATATTTCTTTAACATTCAAGTTTCATAAAATGTTATATAGTCTCGTTTTGAAAGTAATTCACTTTGAACTATTTTCAAAATATTCATAAAAATACAATTCATAAACAGTAAATATAAATGGTACTCAATAGTTATAATACTAGCATATATCAATTTGGTTTTTTGGTTTGAAATAAAAAAAAAGGTTATGGAAATGAACTTACATTAATTTCATCAGTTTCTTTGGTGGGTTCGATCGATTCTGTATCTTGTCCACCTTGGTTTGATTGTTGGCCTTAGACGATTCTTGTTCCTTGTCCAACTTGGTTTGTTGCTGGATTCAGACTATGCTTGTTCTTCCTCCAACTTGATTTGGGTTCTGCCAAAATTTCGAATAAAATTCTTGGTCACCAATCTTCCGATTTTTGGATTTTCAGTGCCCTTTTGACATCCGTTACGACTGCGCCAGTTAAAGTTCGGGCCTTTGGAGCTGGTTTTTTAAAAACACTTTGAAACTTTAACAATATTTTTATTAGTTAAAATTTGGATAACTTGTACATAATACTAAAATTAATTATTGTACAGGTGAGTAGCTCAAACAACGAAGTATGGAGTTTGGAGACTGACTGCCGGGCATTGAGCTCCCGGGCCTTTTATAATAACCTGCCCCTCACACGGCTGTGAGAACTTGCAGATCTCATGTCTGCGTTTCTCCTTAATTGTACACTTTAATACAATGTAACAACTTAATTCTAAGTAATTGCGGTCTGTTGACCGCCTGTGACCTGCCACCTGCAGTATCACTGCCCTCACGGATGCACAGCTGCATTCCGTTCTCATGAACTGTCGATAACCTCTCTGGGTTATCCTTGTGTTACAATGTTGCATTGAACTTATACTTTTACATAATAATTTCTAATAATTCATATTAGATTCAATATATCAATATATATATGTAATTGGGGGATACATAACTCGCGTTGCTCTACTAATTGTTTTTTTGTTGCCTTTCTGTTGGAAATAAAAGTAGTAGAACGTGTTTTACTCGACCGCACGTGCGTTTTACGGGACATTGACTTAGTGATACGCGTTGCCTTACTAATTGTTTTTAGTTGTTTTTCTTGTGAGACAAATGCTTTAAGGAATATTTGACGGACTTACTTTAGTGATACGCGTACTTTACTAATTTGTGGTTTTAGTTGTTTGTCTTGTGAAATAAAAGTCGTAGAACTTGCTAAACTGACCGATTCTTTCTTTAGGATTAATGTGTGTGCAATCTAGTCTAGTGTCCCTTTGTTTTATCAGATTAGTGCATACTTTGGATTATTTAAATACAGTGGATACTGTAGTTTCTGCATTTTTCTAACACCAAAGAATCTAAAATAGATCATTGCTTGCGCGAATTTCGTTATTTGCGAAATACAACAGATTACCGGTTTACAAAGGTATTGGTTGAAGTTTCTCACTGCTTTTTGGAGGTTTATGAAAATAATATACATTTGATCCCAGTTGAAATTAAACTAGTGCTACGAAATATTTCGAAATTATTGTCTCAGGAAATAGAATTAACAAGAAATTTATCAATGCTACATAGTTCCGTTGCGTGATGGTGTCTGCTGCTAACCCCAGTAAAATGCGTAGGTGTGATTAGTGTGACGTGTGATAAGTTCCATCAACACCCTCACAGTCCAGGGTGAAGTGCTTTGTTAGCGTAGGACATCGTGAATCTCACACTTCCGTTGCAAGGAAGCGTTGCTGAAGGACTTTTGTAAGTTGAACTATTTCCTACTTGTTATTACTTTAAATATCTATCCGTTGCTTTACCATATCTTTGTCGTTCTGATACCTTTTACAATAGACTTGCATGCTATTTTAGAACATAGAGAAAAAAAAGAAACAAAGGAAAATCAATACTACTGAATTACTCATACCAATTGTGTCTTATCTATTTATCTTTTGTCAACATTTTGTCTGATTTATGTTTAATTGGTGTGTGAGGAAACGTTTCTGCTACTCCCTAATATTACCTCACTTTGTACTATACATTTTTCTGTATTGCTTTTACCGTTGTTATATTATATAGTTTATCTAAACAGTTTCTTTTATTTACGTTCTACAAAGTACTGAATAACTTAGACTTTTCATTGCTGCTATGCTTATTCTTTTTTTTCAGGTTTGCTTAACTAATTTTCTTGCAGATATTGTCACTAACGCCTTACCGCCGCATGCATTGTATGTCAGTCTGCTTTCTACAACCCCCCCTACTCTCCGATTGAGCCCGGTCATTCCGTAATATCTTGGTGTTACGCACGGCCACGAAATAACGTAACATAAATTTTTGGCGTAGCAACGTGGGGCCACGATTAACGTAACACGAATTACGTAACAACTTATTGTGGCTATAAAAGTAGCATAATCATTACCTAGATATATATTCAAAGGAAAATTATAAATCGCGTGCGGACAAGTTAAATGACCAGTTCAAATGATTAATAGGTGATAGCTATAACACAATAACAAACATCAATCAAGGTTAAAGCGTTGAACTATTAATACCAAATAAATAAACTAGTTTATGATTATACAGGAATTTAATATGCACAAGTGGACAAAATTAAAAGCAAATAAAATGTGTTACATGTTTGACTGGAAGCAAATCACCTTCATCTAAATAATACACAATATTCCGATTAGGAAATTAAGCAATTTATAGCGGGTAAACTTGAACAGAATTTTATTTCTGTTACACAGCCAGTTACATATCTCCCAAATCAATATATATATATATATATATATATATATATATATTTAAATAAAATTATTAAGTATTAAGAATTATTGTTACATTGTATAATTGAAGGACATAATAAAAGGTTAATGAAAGTTTACAAGCAAGACATAAGAACGGAAATAGTTACTTTGTATTCCAGACGCAATATGACACTGCAGGTGCAGGTCACAGTAGACAAATTATTAAAATGTAATACTTTGTATTATATCAAGGAATAGTAGACATGAGATCAGCATATTCTACAAAGTGATGTAAAAGCATGGATGGCATTAATACCCTGAGAACCCTAGGAGGGTCAGTCAGTCTTGAGCTTCACAACTTTAACATTGCTGGTTGTTCAAGCTACTCACCATAATTATTAATTATTAATTTTTAACTTCAAGTATTTTGCCAATTACTTAAAGTTGAGTGAATATAAACGTCTAAGTTGTTGTATCAAAAATAAGTTTTTTTTTTTGTAATTAAACAATTGAAATTAAAGTACACTTGATATAAGTGTAAATTTGGAAATAAAGTTTTTTAAAAGTAAGCTCCCAAATGCTCACAACCTATCTAGTTTCGCTAAAAAAAAAGAAAATTCTCATTAATAAGAAGGATTCTTAATTTGCAAAACCAAGAGATTCTATTTTTCCTACTCATCAGCCACTACTATGTACAAAATCCTAAATAATGGAGTGTTTGTAGCTAAATAACTAAACAAAATATCTTAAACCTAATTTCAACCTGTAGTTTCTCATAGTAAAATCAAAACGAATTAACAACAAATCCAAACAACATAAGGGATTGTATAATAAGTAAACGAGTGCAATGGTAGCTACGTGCACCAAAGGTCCAAGAAGGAATCACATTCGCGAGTACATCGTAAGAAAAAGGACAAAATAGGTAAAGGTCAAATCTAGAAATTTAACATTCTAACTAAACATGTAATTTATAAGAACCACTACTACAGGTTTACAAAAACCTATATTCTAACACTTTCAAACTGCTATACAATCAAAAATATATACACATATTCAACAAAGTTTTAAGTCTATATATTTGTACACAAAAAATACGTTTACCTGAACAGGCTTTTTTGGCGATAATGATCTTATCTGCAATATAGAGATATACTCTCTTGAAAATTTCACAAATTTTGCAAATCCTTAATCATTTAAACAAAGATAAACAACTTAGTAACTAACAGGAGCCAAATATTAGTTGCTGCATTACTAAACTTTTCTAATTATTACCCACACACTAAAATTGCGTTGACTACATGCGGAGCTTTTGTAAAACTTCCTAACAGATTACATACACAGCAAAATAAGGTTTTATCACTTTAACTTTACTACAAAATGTGCAAATGCTTTGCACCCATCTCAAACTATAACAAATATAAACTGACCAACGCATCACCATAGAGTCTTGATACTGTCAACAAGACTCCTAACAAAAATTCTACATTAGACAATTCTCACCACAATATATTCTAAGAACAATACTGCGCACCCGACCAAACAAATAGGGGACAGCACAACAGTGATCATAGCAAGTTCATAACACTCTTACTTAAGCTAAATATTTTGCAATGTGTAACCACTAAACTCTAGACAAATCTGCAATAAACATACTCAACTATAATAATACTTAAATGAAGGTAAATATTTCCTCCAAAATCTTTACTATTAAGAAAACTACATGCAAACTGATAACAAAGGCTCAAAATCAGTCAGTTCCTATCTTTGGAATCGTTATCTTCGAAATCTATATCAGAAAAGAGTTTCAAATCCTTAATGTGCCATTTTCCTGCATGTGTTTTATCTAAATTTTCTAAGTTATATACTAAATTTAAAAGTATCTTACAAACTTTACTCAAAATAAGCTTTTTTCACAAACTAAGCCAGAATTAGGCTTAGAAAATGTCCGACAAAATAGTCTGAACTTTCTCGATCGAAACATTAATGTCGTTACATTCCAGTGTAAAATCAACTTCATAACCTGGGAGATCAATCAAACAACCAAGTTTATTAACTTCCTTAAATAATAATCCTGCCAAATTTTTTCTTCTCTCAGCAGCTGGTATCTCACTAACTACACCTCCAATCTTAAAGTCAAACTCAAACTGTTCTTTAAACAAATGAACGTCTTGAAATTTTTCAGACAAATTTGAAATAATTCTAATATTCCAGAAAGGAAAATATAAGAATCCGACTAACTCACTTCAACTAAATTAGCAAAACATACAATATCAAAAACTAAAAAGATTTAAGACAGTAAAAAATCTGCACAAGTCCGACCCATTTTGAACAAGTTATAATGTCCTTTCCTAAAAGCAATATAAATTTTGCTAAATTTAAATAAGCAAAATATCAACATACATAACAGTATTTAGTAATAACGAACTTGGGTTAAGATATTACAACCACCAAAAGAATTTCATAAAACGAGTTTGGACATAAGCAGAATCTAAGCGAAAATAACTTAGGGCCAAAGTAAAATTGAAGTCAAAAGTAGAATTCGTTTAAGAGAAATCTTGGGCAAAAAAATTTGGAATCGAAACACAATATGGCAGAAAATACATTTTAGCCAAAAATGTCGAAAAGAGAAACTGACAAAAATGATTCTGGGTCAAAAAGGGGCCAAAAAAGTTAAAGTCAAAAAGAAAATTTGAGCAAAGAAAAATTTGGGCCAAAAAGTTAAAGTAAAAAATAGAAAAAAGCAGAAACAATTTTGGACAAAAAAAATTAAAGTCAAAACAAAAACAGGCAAAAGTAATTTTAGGGCCAAAATAGTTAAGTCAAAAAGAAAATTTGGAGAAAGAAAATTTTGAACCAAAAAAGCTAAAAAATAAAAAATTTGACAAAAAGAAATTTGAGCCAAAAAGGTTAAGGACAAAAAGTAAATTTGGTAAAAAAGAATTGGGGCGAAAACAAATCAAAAGTAAAAACATAATTTGGCTAAAATAAGTTTGGGCCAAAATAAAATTAAACTCGAACACAAATTTTTGCTAGAATAGGTTTTGGGCCAAAAGAAACTCAAAGTCGTAAACAGAATTTTTGAAAATGAATTTGGGCTAAACGAAAACTGAACTCACTATAGGAATCTGACAAAGATGAATTTGTACCAAAACAAGATAAAGCAAATAATTTTTTGGGACAAAAATTAGATTGAGCAATAATAATTTTCTGCAAAACGAAATTGGGGGCCACACGTGGTAAAAATAGTTCGTAATTCAACAAATGTTACAAATCGTTCCATTACTGGAATCCAAAACAAAAGCTAACGCTTACCCCAATCAAAAGATTCCTTTTAAGAAATATACCTCAGGTCACGAACAACAGCCAAAACATATGATTTGTAAAATACAGATGTAATAAAGATATGGGTTATGAATACTTCCACGTGTGATGTAATTATATCATCAAAAATCCCGTACTTAATACCATTATAGATATATAAATTCACATTTTTACATACTGAAACACAGTTTGGATTAACCGAAATTATTTCAGTCAACTTTGCTGCAAA
The DNA here is from genome assembly GCA_036346225.1 of Platerodrilus igneus. NCBI lineage: Eukaryota > Metazoa > Arthropoda > Insecta > Coleoptera > Lycidae > Platerodrilus > Platerodrilus igneus. Next base: position 1,323,651 of record JARFIW010000221.1, on the reverse strand, counting down.
TAAACTTAGGTTACAAATAAATGTCGGCTACAAATAGTTTTAGATTTCAAATTATTTTTGGATTGTAGATAATCATTTAGTGCAATTGATTCTTAAATTGCAAATAATTTTTAAGTTGCACATTAAGGATAGCTTAACAGGATACGAGGACCAGACGACGACCAAAGTCAAGCCAGCGCAAGGCGTTTCTTCCACACAGCACATCTACTATTATTCAAGAACAACTTGTCTTTGCATATTGTGGTGTGAAAGTGGAACAATTAACACTAAGATATTTAAAGAAAAATTATAGTCTACTGCGGTCAAGTTAAACGACAAGTTCAAATGCTTAATCGGTGTTAGCTATAACATAATAACAAGATATGAGTTCACGAGCACTAATACAAATATCAACCAAGGTCAAAGCGTTGAATTATTAATACCAAATAAATGACCCTATTTATGATCACACAAGAATTCAATATTCACAAGAGGTCAAAACTTAAAGCAAATAAAATCTGTTACATGTTTCAATGTAAGCAAATCACTTTTATCTAAATAATACACACAATATTTCGATTAGGAAATTAGGCAACTTATAGCGGTTCAACTTGGACAGAATTTTATTTCTGTTGCAATATGCGATAGAAACATTGTATTTATGACAACATATCTATATTCCAGTCCAGATAAAGAAAGAATAACAATCTATGATAAGTGAAATATTATTGAGGTGTCTCTTGAAAGCATATAATGTATACTGCTTGTAAAATGAAATATCTTTAGAAAACACCTGTTAACATGGACTGTTTATGAAACAGTTAAGGTTGATCAGATGAATACAATAAGAAATTCTTTTAAAAGTATGTCTTTGAAGTAACATTTTGACAGGACACAATCACAAAGGCAAGTTAAAATATTTTAGTTATTATTCCAATACACACACGCCCGTGCACGCGCGCACACACGCACGCATGTACATACACTCACACTAAACTCACACACACGCTCGCACGTGCAACACACACACACACACATCACGGTATTCTTTCTTGCAGTAACCAAACCTAGCATTTCTACTACATCCCTTGATCACTACACACTTTCTTTGCCTCTGCAACTTTCAAATATTGTTTTTGGCATGCCATTTTATTCCTGAGACTTCTTACTTGTCGTTCAGAACCTCCTGCACTACATCTAAATCTTTTACGTGGTCTGCCCTTTTCAACTTTACCAGTTATCTTACTTTCTTATATAAGTTTGGTAAGTCTATCCTCCTTAATTCTTTCCAAATGTCCAAACCATCTAAGCATGTTCTGCCTGCTCAACTCTTTAAGGGTCACTTGTACCCCACACTCTGCTCTAACCCATTCGTTTTTCACTTTGTCTCTCAATGCTTTTCCGCATAGACTTCTTAGGAACCTAATTTCTGCAGAATTTATACGACTAACATGCTTCTTCTGCCAGACCCAAGTTTCGCTTCCATACAAAACAGTTGGCATAAACACTCTGTTGTAAATGGACAGTTTTGCACTTATACTCAATCCTTCATTTCTGTTTACTGTCCACATACTTCTAGAAACTTTTCTTTCAGCATTTACTCTTCTTTCTATTCCATCATGCAGCTTTCTATTACTCAAAAACCTTTTACCAAGCTACACATGGTAATGCACTTTCTCTATCGCGTCATTGTCCATTCTAAATACATGGTCCGCCATCTCTGGCAAAAACCGTTACTTTCATTTTATGTACATTCATTTTCAATTGTATATTTTCACACGTTTCCGACAGCTTGTCAAGCATTCGTTGCAAATCTTGTGACGATTCAGCCAACAATACATACTGCATCATCCGTATACAACAGCACACTGATATATGTGTCGCTAATTTTCATCTCTTCCATTCCATCGCATGCCTGCCTGATACATTTATTCACAAATACATTAAACAGCCATAGAGACATTACACAACCCTATCTTTCACCTTCTATGATGTCAAAGTATTGCCCCATGTTATCATTCATACGTACACATGCTCCACTGCCCTCGTACATCGCTATTATAGATCAAGCACTTTGTTATGTTCAAAACCCTGCAACTAATTTTTTCTGCTTTCATTTTTAAAACGCCCTAAAATTTCTCAATAAACTCGATTTTTTGATATTTGAATTACAGTTATTTTATAAAATTTCTCAAGTAATTACTCTATATAAAAGTTTGTCTTATAAAATCAAACAGCTGTTTAGGAAACTTTAGGTTACAAAGTGGGTGCAATATTTCCTATCACCTGCAGTGACTACATTTTAATTAAAAGCTGCACGTAAATGCACAGCTCTCTTCTAAAAGATATGGCCACTTACCACCTGCCTACATCTGCTTACAATGGGTTTGTTATCTATAAGTATACTGGTATTCTGCAACTGTTAAGATGTTACAAAGTAACAAAATTGCTTTTATGTGCCTAAAAGTCCTTTGATAATTGCGTTATCTGCTTGTTGGTAAGCTGTTACAGCTTGTATTTCGGCAGCTGTTGTCTGGGAATTCTACACACATGATTCTTCGGCGATATCTTTGAAAGCCAAATACCTACCCCCATACATAATCCTGTTCTTATAAAATAGAGACCGTGCTTTGAAAGGAAGATTGAATACAACATCTTCTCACCGAAGATACATGTTGCGAAGTCGCGTTACTAAAAATGCTTTCTGTGCTAGTACGAGCTATGTTGGTGGTTTCAGCAGACAGCCCATAGAGAAATTCAGCCGCATTTCCCTAGTCCTAAGATGAGACTAGCACGAAGCCAATTGCTCAAGGTACAGTTTTCTGTTTTCGTAATTTTTTTGATGCTGCTGTGAAGAATAGACTTTTAATTTGCTGTTATTACTTATGATTATTCAGTAAATCATCAACACCACGTTACAGAACTCACATTCATAATACACGAGAGACTATGTTAAAAATTAGTTAATCAAAGTTTATGTTAGAGTCCGTTTTTAACTGTTTCTTTTGTCTTTTTAACGTAAACAACTTACTTTTAAATTTAAAACTAGTTGACACTTGATTAATTTAAGTTAGGGTGTATAAGTTATTTGCTATAATATTTCTTGAGGAGGTGCGCTGCACAATGCAGTATGTATATATATATATATATATATATATATATATAACTTATGTATATTTCTTTTCCTAAAAGTACTGTATAGTTTATGTTTAATTTGCTTTTATATGTATTTAAGGTGAACCATTAAGTAAGTATCTAGATTATAAGATGTTATATTTGCTTACCAATTTTATATTTTTGTGTTATGACGCTTTGTTTACCATCACGCTGTAATAAACAATTTTGCAAATTATGGGATTCTTTGTTTTTGTAAATAGCCTTTCGAGATTGTTTGTTGACAATATAGTTTCACAGAGGTTTTCAATGTGTTCTTTCTATTTCACCCACGCCCCTCTACAATGTTTTTGAGCTAACCCGAATTATACCATTATGTCCCCGTTTTGTTGCGGTATTCGGCAAAACGATTATTTTACTGATTCTTACTGTTTTCTGTCGTGTTTGCGCGGAATACCGTAACATACATTTTTGGCAAACCCAACGTGAGGCTTGATTTCAAAACCTTTCTTTATTTACTTAAAATTTGATATATATATATATATATATATATATATATATATCTGAAGCCGTTCTTCTTTACTTAAAAATTCGTATCAGCTTTTTGGAAACCTCTGTTCGTACTTATCCTTTTGTCTCGAATTTTCTATACATATACCTGAATCACTCGGTTTATGTAATTAAAATAACATAAAGTCAAACAGACGCTGATCATCTTTCAATGATAATTATTAATGTCTTTCATACGTATACAGGATATAAGCAAGTAATTTGTAACTAAATATTTAAACACTTAATGCAATATTTCTTATTCCTTCTACACAGATGATACGTTGACAGGAGAGACACGCAATCAAGTTTCTAACACTGCCTAACAGTTGCACCACAACTAATTACAGCATTTCTTTTATTGCCAAAATTTTAAACGACACAAGAAACACCACTGTGTTTGATCCGCTCTCTACTTTTAACTAACGTATATTCAGCGTGAATTTGTTTAACATGTCAACTGTTATTCAATACTTTAAGCTTGCTATTTCACGTAATCCGACTTTTACATAAAGCTTTCTAAAGATGCAAAATTATGCTTTTTGAAAAAAGAAATTAAAACAACAGTGTTTATCACAAACATCTACACTTCTAAAAACTCCTTCGACTAATTAACTATTGTTGGTTAAGCGAGATTTATCCGTAGACTTTTCTGTGATTAAAAATCTTGTACGCTCCACTTTCAACTAAAAATATACAAAGCTCAAACCAGACATCGTAATTCAATACTCTAAGGATACTACAATGATACTTTGTAATTACTGGTTAACAATAAACGATACACTTCTAAAAGGATCTGAGTAATTATCTTTTGCTTATTCGACGTGATTAAATTTTTTTTTCGCAGTTGTCTCTAAGTACGCAGACAAATTAATAATCACGAATGCTTGCATGTTAATTTATAGTGTGATGATAGCTAACATATCTTCCTTGAAGAGATTATGTTACCACTGAAATTACTTTAGACTTTCGATTTGCCGAGTTACCAGAATTGTGTTTTTGCTGGCGCTTTGTTTTTTTTATTGAATACACTGGCTCCCTATTTCTATTCTTAATACCACCTTCTATTTACTGGTATTTTTAGATACTTTGTGGTGAGACGTTTTTATACTACCCCGTTAAGAATACCGCGTTATATTATAGTCTACTTTTGTTCCTAGTAAATAACTCTGAAGGAAAATGGCTAGTACTTTTTGGAAATTAAACGTTGATCGCTTACACGAGCCCGAACTCAAATATGAGGTTAGCTCTTGTAGGTTCGATGCTGAGTTGTCTGAAAACGAACTTAGAAAAACTCTAAGAAAAATTTTATAATCAGAATCTTCTAAAAGTATAGACCCGATTATATCTGAACTCGATTTTCAAATAGATTACTACGCAGTGACTGAAGGTTTAGCTAAGTTGACCGCTAAATGCAAAAATTTTGACTGTACATCTGGAAGGTAGAATTAACCGATTGAATGCTGCTTTCGATGCGAAAGAGTTCAAACAACAACAGTTGTTGGTAACTATTATTAACTTACGCAATAATTGTGACAAATTACACGATCAGTTCAATCGTTCAACAAGTCTGCCCGTACCTATTGCTTGTACTACTCTTTCTATCCTTTCGACCGCTGCAGAGAAACACCCTCCTCCTACAGAACCTTCGAACGTCTTATCTATAGCAATGCTTAGTGCTATTTCTAACTCTATTCCAAGTTATGGTCAGCTAGTGTGTGACTGGGATTTGAAATTTTCCGGCAATGGCCAGATGTCTTTGGACGCATTCTTGTTACGCGTTGACAAATTATGTTTAGCGCACAATATTTTTCCTTCTCAGTTATATGCTTCTGCGTCCGATTTACTATCGGATAAGGCCCTAATCCTATATAGGGCTTATAAAATTCGATAACCAAGTGCTCCGATGTTGTTCAGTTGCTACGCAAAGAATTTCAACCTGCTAACTGTGACGAAACACTTCTAGACGAAGTCAAACATACATACGTAGAACCAAATGTTGCTTACAAGTCCGCTACGATTGAGAAAGATACTTTTACTTCACATGATCGAACGGTTAAGATTCCTCCTACGCCTACGAGTAGAACAAATTTTTCTTCTGTAATTGCTACTGTTCCTATTCCTATGCGTACTTTTACTAGTCAGGTCACATGCTTCAATTGCGAACAACTTTGTCATGTGTCAACACGTTGTAGTCGTCCTTAAGTACTCCATTGCTATGGTTGTGGACATAAGGGAGTTACTCGCTGCAACTCTCCGAACTGTCATCCTACTACTAATGACAACCAAATTTCTTCTGTTTCTAGTTTTACGTTCTCTTCTGTACCTCCTCCACGAGTTGAGTTCATACTTTAAATTAGTGACTTACAGGTAGCAAATCAAGAGATTGTTCCTGATTTCTTAAATGATTCTACCAAAGAAATTAATATCGTGTCTGCAATAACAGATGTAGCTGAAGTGACGATAACTTCTACTACAAATACAGAAGTGTTGAAGCTAGTGAACCCGTATCTATAATGCCTGTTGCTGTTGTTGTCAAAGTATTACCCGATCCTGTTTCTTTATCTGCTGTTGTCGAGGAATCAGTTGCTATTGTTGCTGAAGTTTCGCTTGCTTCTACTCCTTTATCAAATGTTGATGAAATTCTACTTAATTCTGTTGCTTTATCTAATGTTGATGAACTTATATCTGATTCTGTTCCTTTATCTAAGGTCGATAAAATTCTACCTGATTCTGACCTGTTATCTAACGTTGACGAAGTCCTACCAGATTCTGCTCCTTTAGCTAATTGATAAAGTTCTTTCTGATTTTGCTCCTTTTGATGAATTTCTTCTTGTTTCTGCTCCTTTACTTAACGCTGACGAAGTTCTACCTTTATGTAATGTTGCTGAAGTGTTATCTGTTTCTGCACCTTTTCCTAAGGTTGATACTCCTACAGCCAATGCTGTTTCCTTTCCTAACGGTAATGCCGCTATTCTTTTATCTAACGTTAATACACTGACAGCCAATGCTGTTTCATTTTCTATCGTTGACTCTCCTATAACCGATACTAAAAACAAAATGGTTCTTCCATGACGCCTACTGACTTTCCTAAACCACTACTACCTCCACCCTTGCCATCACTTACTCAACCGCGTGTTACAACTATTCCAGCCCCTGCTAATCTTATTTTTCGGAAAACCGCCCAACCAATACCACCCCTTGCTCCGGTATCTCAACCAACCAAACCGGTTAACAAAAGAAATAAGAGGAAAAAAATATTCTATATTGATACCGAATCCAAAGATGTTTAAATTACAAATACTCAAATATCAGTTACAAACAATATTTTAAAAATTATACTTGCAAAAATCCACGAAGCGCTTTTCCAGTTTTTAATCAACAGTATTAAACATCTTCGGCTTCTATTTATTAATTAAAGTCAAATCCCAGTTTACAAAATCATGCATAAAATCCCCATTTAGACACATCAGTTTCAAAGTGCAAGTTTAATTTAATTATTTAAATTAATTTCTAAGTAGCGTTTTATCGAAAAATTTTCCATCTTCATTGTATATTACAAAATCTAGTAACTGTATTTAACAATTTTCATATTTATGTGCAGAATGAAATATATATATATATATATATATATATATATATATATATATATAGATATAAATAAATTATTGGTTGTGGGTTTCAGGTCAGCTGGCAAGTTCAGTAATACTCTTTTTTATTGCCTAAATTTTCGAATTATTTTAATTCTTGATCACAGGCACTACAAATGATAAATTTTAAAAAACTGGTACAATTTGGTGTTAAAGTTACATACTAAATCGAGGTTTGTATAAATAATTAGCAACAATGTAAAAAATAACAGGAACTATAACGTAACATAACTAAAAATAATATAAAATGTATAATTTAATAAAATGACACCATTTCAAATAAATTTGTCACATTGTTCTTTTATTTTGTGTGACGGTATGAAAAAATTGAATGCATGCATGTATGTATGCATGTAACGCTTTTAATGAATTAAGTGGGTGTTAATCTGAGTATGTGTGTGTGTTAATTTTTTATTTTTGTATGTTTGGTTGTGTTGTGTGTTTCTGTGTGTATATATATATTTTTATATTATATAAATATTTTTATGGTGTATGTTTATAACATCTCACTGTAATAACTGTAAAAAATTACTTTGATCCAATACGTAGTATCTTGTTTAAAGTATCTAATTTTTAAAATTTAATAAATAGGTATATATAGAGCTCAAGTTGTTTATGTCCGTCTTTTTGTTCATTGTACAAGAATTTTGATAAATATAACACATTTCTAAAAATAGTCTTTTGAAATGGTGTCATTTTATTAAATTATACATTTTATATTATTTTTAGTTATGTTACGTTATAGTTCCTGTTATTTTTTACATTGTTGCTAATTATTTATACAAACCTCGATTTAGTATGTAACTTTAACACCAAATTGTACCAGTTTTTTAAAATTTATCATTTGTAGTGCCTGTGATCAAGAATTAAAATAATTCGAAAATTTAGGCAATAAAAAAGAGTATTACTGAACTTGCCAGCTGACCTGAAACCCACAACCAATAATTTATTTATATCTATATAAAGCAAGGTCGTGAAACAGTAAGATAATTATTATATATATATATATATATATATATATATATATATATATATATAACTTATGTAAATTTTTTTCCTAGAGGTACTGTATAGTTTATGTTTTATTTTCTTTTGTATATATTTAAGGTGAAGCATTAAGTAAATAATATGTAAGTTATAGGTTGTTATATTTGCTTACCAATTTTATATTTCTGTGTTATGACGCTTTGTTTACCATCACGCTGTAACAAACGATTTTGCAAATTATGTGATTCTTTGTTTTTGTAAATAGCCTTTCGAAATTGTTTGCTGACAATATAGTTTCACAGAGGTTTCCAATGTGTTCTTTCTATTTCACCCACGCCCCTCTACGACGTTTTTGAGCTAGCGCGAATTATACCATTCTGTCCCCGTTTTGTTGCGGTATTCGGCGTAAACGATTTTTTTTACTGATTCTTACTGTTTTCTTTCGTGTTTGAGCGGAATACCGTAACAACTTGCTTACACCATATTTAAACAGGGCCTTCCATAATTCACTTCTGTTCACAGACTCATATGCCTTTTCCAGATCTACAAATGCTCCATACATTTTCTTTCTTGCATACATACACTTTCCAAAAATTTGCTGCATTGTAAATATCTGTTCCACACATCCTCTTCTAGATATTTTTCCAATACATGTATTTAAATTAAAGTAATTTATAAAATGCTTTGCAGACCTGATAAAATTTTGACAATAGCAATTTTTGGCCCATGGTACGCCATTTACCCATGTCCGATTAGAGTTTTTTTTAAACTTTTTAGCATGAGCTTTATTTTGAATTAGAAATAAATTGTGGAAAATCAAGTGTGAATATAATATTTAGCACATAGTTATGTAAAGTTTAATTAATCTATTTTACGTCAATGCCAGAATGTGATTTAATTTCCTTATATGTACACCTTGATCTCTCATTATCAGTTGTTGAACAATAAACAGCATCGGTGTTATTAACTATTTTGATGTTTTGAGTTATCCTTCAGCAAATTCACCCCTAAAGCAACTACAACCAAATTTAACTTTATGGTACCATCAAACACAGTTGTTCTTACTTTCAAAACAAAATCATTACGCAAAATGCTTGTAAGATTTAAACTCATATTATTCAAGTATTAACGTTAAAATTAATACTGTAATTAAACTGTATAATATTTATTTTTCTACTCGGTCATTTGTGCTTCGCAACCGAATATCAAAATTAATGAATTTCTATGTCAAGCATATGATGACAACCCTGTTGCAGCATCCCGGAGTTTTAACAGCAGCCTTTTTTATTACACACTATTAGTAATTTTAACTTGTTTCACATAAATGTAATACTAGCCTGTGATATTGTTTCTAATGTTTTTTTCTTCACTTTACAGTGATTTTAAAGTACGTTCTGTTGATAGTGATGTTGATTCTGATGATGTTGTAAGTATATGTTATTTTGTTACTCTAAACATTTAATAGCTTGTTCATAGGATTTGCATTCACTATTAACAACTCAGATTATGCTTGGTACCCCTTTTGTTGCATCACCCACGCCTACTGTGACAGAATCAGAAATGGCAATTGCCTTTGCGGTAAGAAACAAGAATTAAAATTTTTTATTACTCTATAATTTCAGTTATGTGGAGGTATTGGATTTATACACAACAAGTGTTCACCAGAATATCAAATGGAGCAAGTGCGCATTGTTAAGAAGTATATGCCTGGATTTGTTCGTAATCCCAAAGTACTATCTCCAAATAATAAGGTATGTAGTCAAATCACAAAATATAATAGTAAAAGTAAGGTTTGTGTATGCTCCCATTTGAAGTTTTGCTAAAAGCTGACTAATTAAACTATAAAAGGTTTTGTTACCATTGTCAGTGAAAATAAATTAAAACTATTGTAGCATATTTTTTTTACTATAACGTGGTATACTTTTCATTTACGTTACATTCCTGGATGGTGAATATTTTAGTTAACCTATGTAATTCGCTTAGCTAAATAAAATAGAACTTTCGCAAAGATTCAACTAGAGGTGTACGTTATCTGTTTATAAAAGTGACCTTTGGAAAACTCCGATCTAACTGAAACTCTAACTTTAGCGGTGCGGTTGATGAAACTAGCAGGGGGTTGAAACCAAATGGATATGTCAGACGCCGCTAAGCCTATGTAAAAATTATTAACGAGACTATGCTACTAAGGAAGGCTTAGGAACCATAGGGATTAAATGGCGTTTCAAGAGCAAAAACACTTCACCTTAACAACATTGACACAATTCCTGAACTAAAGTATATTACACATACAACACATGTGAGGCATCAATTTGCGTCTTAATGCAAAAATACCAAAATAAAATTATACCTGAGAAATCTGATGATGTTCCAGGATCTTGAAGATACTCTACTCCCAGAACAAATTCAGTGTCCTTTACTTGTAATAACTTATAAACAAATAGCTTAAACTAATTATCAAAAGGATCTCATGCTGTGCGTTTTCTTAGTCAACTAATTTAAAGTGTAATTATTCTATTTGTGTACATAACTTATAGTAGGGTAATATGAAGTTGGAACATTTATAATATTTCAAAGGTTTTTATTAGTATAAAGTATAAAACTGTTGTCAAGAAACAAGTTAACGATTATGAGTTTCTAAGAAAGAACGTTCAGCAAACGAAACATTTCCATCAAAGTTTAGCATTGTAAATACATTCGGCGTATTAATTTTACAACCCTTAAACAAGCATCAAGGTTTTCAGGAAAAAGATCGTTAAAAATGAACAGCAGGTTTATGTTGAAGGTTACATACAAAAATGGATCGATAAAATAAAGAGAAAGGGTGTGTTTTGCATGAAGTAGCAAGGAATGAAAGATAGCATATGGTTATTTGTCATTGACTTTGAAATGTTTGTAAGACAAGAAAATGTTAAAGATAAATAAGTAAGACTGAGATGCACCGTGTTTTCATAAGTTATCGGTTTGGGAGGGAATTGAAAAGTACGGTAAAAGGCTACAGACAGGGTAGGACTATTAGACTGTGTATATAAGAACGAGAAGAACGATAGTGTAGATTGGTAGGGTAGAATAGAACTTCTAAACAGCGGGGATAAAGGTAAGGATTCGAACCCGGAACCTTGGGCGTAGTAGTCACACGCATACCAACTACGCCACGAAGCCGCCCGAATTTTGTCGACTCAACACTGGGGCTACGTTTCCGGGAGTTCCAGAGTATTTGTGATACCCAAAGAGTGGCGCACGAATTAACCTACTCCTTATCCAGGAGAAGTTTGCAGCATTAATGACACCCAATTGTGGGGCTTAAATTTATTATAGGTATTTTTGTAGGGCTAACCAAGAAGAAGCTCGCAGCAATATATATATATATATATATATATATATATATATATATATATATATACAATATAATACAAGATAATATATACACAACAACGGATAGAGCCGCAACGGTTAAATAAAAATATATTGTATTTTCTTTTAAAGAACATATTTATCGATTAATTAAGTTGTAAGACAAGATTTGTTTGTGTGCAAATATTTTGAATTTAGAAGAGTGTGTGTAAAAGTCAATATTATTCAATTTTAAATATGGTTGGAAAAGGTTTTTGTCATTATAGAAGGTAATAATTGAACATAACTGATATCAAAAATGTTTTAAACGGTTTAAAAAGGAGGATATTAAGCTCTATGACTTACTTAGGTTTTTTTGTACATATTAAGGAAGATCCAGTTAGGAAGTTGTTTATAAATGAAAATTATGAGATTAAGATTTATGAGTAATCATTCCAGTTCTAAAGAGAGATTTTGGTCTCCAATTTTAGTATAAAAGATTTGTGTAGAATAAGAGTGATTATCCAAAAGTTATATATTTTGTTATCAATGTTATATGTAAGATCTTGTTTGTAAGACAAAGTTATAGTGGATGTAAGACGCAAATCAATTTATCACCAATATTATATTTACAGTATATGAAAAATATTTAATGATACATGATTGCGTATTAATTACAAGCATTTATATAATCTGTTACAGTGTCATCCCATCTCCCATTTCTAAAGCATAAAGCACAAGAGTCAATTACAATAGCCGCCTAGGCCATCGACGAATCACAACAGCTGAAAAGCTGCGGCGCGAAAACAACTTAATTTAAATATAATAAATTTGCCTCGACGAGAACAAACAGCAAAATAATCACAGCGTGTATTAATTGTTTGTAAAAGAATATTTTGTATTATTATAAATGTGATGTATGATTGCAGTCGTTTTATTAATCAAAGAGCCAGCAAAAATAATTAGATAACGGTAAAATTTGAAGCATTCATCATAAGCATTTTTTATTCGGGCAATTCACAGTCTTTTTTATTGGCTCCTGAGGTAGGACCTCATCAAACCACAGCACTTATATTAACGCCGAAACTGGGGTTCGATTAAGCCGCTCGAAAATAAGAGTTGCATGTATCTTAGGATTTGCTACGATTTCTTTTTTGTAAGCAGATTTGATTTGTCTTCAGAATGACTGATAGAATTGAAAGCTGAAGGTGTGGAGATTGGTTCTCGAAAGTGAGTAGGACAAATAGACGGACACCGCAATAAAAAATAACCCTTATGACAAAATACATTTGTAAGACAAAATATGACCCTAATAAGATTCTACATGTAAGTTTCCGTATATGGACTATATGTGTGTGGAAAAGAGATAGACGTACATTAACTTATTTATACTGGCTTCTCTACTCCGAGGGCATTGTTACTAACTTGCTTTTTCTAACACGCTATTGAACGAAGGTCATTCACCCTGCCTTGGGTGAGGTCATCTTTTATTTACTATTATACTTATCATTTTCATAATATTAGCACAAAGTGATCTTTAAAATATTTGGGCCATTGATTACATATATGAGAGATAAACAAACATTAACCTAATTACGGACATACATTAATCTAATTCCACCAGCTTATCTGTCTCACAAACCTAAGGGCATTTTATTAACCTGCTCTTTTAACACATCATCCCAGGGAAAGCAATGTTGCACAGTGTTTGATCTAGGAGATGATTAGTGAAATTATATTTTGCATGCTTAACCTGCTAATGCCGAAATTTGCACATAATTGAATATCAGGATTATTAGAGCTATTCATGTGTAATATATTAAAGTAACAACATATGTGATATTACTGCTTATTTTGCACATTTTAAATTTGCAACATACAGTGCAAAATACATTAATCACTAAAAATATACATTGGAAAAATTAATATGTAATATTTCTCCAGGAGCTTCCTTCAGTCCATTGGGCTTGTCCTAGGAATCTGAAAATTGTATCGTTGCAATTTTTTCCACGTAGTCCAACTTTCACCTTTTTGCATCTATTTCCTCTAATTCCAGCTGCCTTTTTCTCCCACTTACAGCATATGAAACGCATAATGGGGTAACTTCTTTTAGCGTAAACGGATAGAGTTTGCTACCAATATTTGCGTGATTGTCTTATAACCAGGGGGCAAACGTTATGTGTATTAATCAACCTCAATTCAGAAATAATTGTCTTTTGGAATTGTAGAATATGCTGCTACAGATTGCGTAAAATATATATTACCCGCTTTAATGTAGCACCCGTGTAGGATTTATACCTTATGTTGACTGTCTTTTTTCCTCTACTACCTTTAAGTAATTTACAAGTAAATCGTTAAAACTAAAAGCCAAAAGCGCATACTTTATTAATTTTTCCCTTTCTTATGATTTTTAGACAACTTAATTTGCAAGCCAGTTAACTTTTTGTATTGCTGTTCTTCCTATATACGTACTGCAGTAGATTATTATACACCAAACAGCAGCTATTATAGCATAAGTTTTGGTTTGTAATTAAGTAATTACACATCTCTATCTTGCTGAAAGTACCAGGAAAATCTTGGGTTATATCTTCGTCAAACAGATAGTAATCATCTTTTTTGAATCCGTTTAATATATTTGGTAGTTCTTCCAATAAAATCTCCAATATTAATATCTGTCAGTTCACCTTGTAGGGCTTATATACTTTTGTTACTACTTTCCGAACCTTCTTTCCCAATAATTTGTTTTATTCTACGATTCGCTTTGTTTTCGCATTGTAGTAGGATGTAGTAGGAATGAATATCCGAAAATACTTACTGATCAGGTATCATGATACTGGGATAACGTTCCATGTACAGACGTATAGCTTCTCGTGCATTTCTATTCTCAAAGCCATAGATGAAATGCATTTCAGCCATTTCAGAATTTGTAAAATTTGGCATTTTTATGAGATAATAACAAAAATTTAAAACACTTTTACACCACATTACTACTTCCTTTACTTTAATAAACATATACAAATACAAGCTACGAGTTGAAATGCGAAGCGTACTGTCGAAATTAATAAAAGCAAGAGATTGTCCGTAATTAATCCAGAGCCACTTAAAAAATTTTAATTTAATCTAGCGACTTACAGAAAATAGTTTCTTATTATTTTCCTAAATAACGGTCATAGATACGAAACAACTGCAAGAGACCAAAAAGCTTCTAAACAAAACAGAAAATTAATTTTGTGTTTTAAAATCTACCAGCGGGGCACCTCAAAAAGGCTTAGAAGGATGAAAGAGGGCATGACCTCCCAAAACTATCAGCCTGTAGATTTTCGCAACCATTCGACATGCCCAATGATGTAAGTCCTACAGCGAAACCTACATTCCAAATTTGATCCTTATATCTTAAAAACTGCAGGAGCTATAAAGAGAAAACCAAAAAAATTACGATACTTCAACACCCTGTAGATTGGAAATGAAGCGTTTGCTGATCTGTGTTTATATAAACACCCTAAATATACATATATTTTAGGTAATTAATTACACAAGGTAAGTTGATAAATATTAAAAATGATCAATTCAAATCGAGCTAATAATTGAAAAATGGAAAATATAGGGTCCCGGACAGAATTTGAACCTGTATCTTAGTCTTTCGCGGCCCATGCGTTTTTGAATTACGCCACCGAGACGGGTAACGACGATTGGAAAATTACACAAATCTTGTAAACATCCCTATATCAACTTTTAATTACGTTTGGCAGTTATACATAGGGAGCGACGCTTAAAATTACGGATTTAAGCCAAGTATTAGATATATATTTATATTATTTATATATATATATATATATATATATATATATATATAATATAAGTAGTGGGTTTTAGGTCTGCTGGATAATGAATAAGACTATATATATATATATATATATATATATATATATATATATATACTTCAAAAACAACATCCAAACCTATACAAAATCATTTTATTATATCTTTCAACAACCTTTTACATTATTTTATTTATATATTTGATGCCATTTCAAACATTTTATACCTCAATTTATGCCTCTGAAGAAGAATATAAATATATTCAAAAATTTAAGTAATAAAAAAGAGTCTTATTTATTATTCAGCAGACCTAAAACCCACTACTTATATTATATAACAAAATAAGGTCATATAATAATTACCTGTTGTATATATATATATATATATGTATATGTATATATATATATATATATATATATATATTGCTGTGAAACCTACAAAAAGCCTCACCAGAGTAAAAAAAGATATTCGAGCCTCTCGAATTTGGCACCAAGATTTGCTGTGATTCTCGCCCTGTTGAATCTCTTCTGATAATCGCCTCTTTACTCTTTCCGCCTCGGCTGCTCACTTAGTTAAAACTTTCATCCTCATTCATAAAAAACAAACACATTCCTACCACAAACATCAACGTTAACTCTATTTACATCAATATTCATAATACATTAAAATTTCAAAAT
Source organism: Platerodrilus igneus (assembly GCA_036346225.1). Classification (NCBI taxonomy): domain Eukaryota; kingdom Metazoa; phylum Arthropoda; class Insecta; order Coleoptera; family Lycidae; genus Platerodrilus; species Platerodrilus igneus. The sequence goes on along the minus strand of JARFIW010000221.1, from coordinate 1,307,546 downwards.
TAAATTTCAGCAAAAATTTCAGTATCATAACATTTCAATTTTAAATTTGTCATCATTTTTAATTTGCATCCAGAATTAGAGTCCTTGTAGGATGCATACTAATTAAATTAACAATATGTGCAGACCTAAGTCTGAATAAAAGGAAGCATCTCCCACCCCTGTACGTTAATTAAACAGGTTAGTCTAATTGAGCTCAAAGACAGACCCAAATTTTCATCATAATCAAAACATAAACTGCTAAATACTCCTTTCTACTTAAACAAGAAAATTTTACCTTAAAATTAAAATTTTGTTGTTTATACAAATTCACTACTGTCCATTTTTATCAAACAAATTATAAAGATATCCAATACACACCAAAACATCAAAGATCGAACAAAATTGTATAATTTACCTGAAGGTTACTGAACTCGTGGCTTCAATGTACATCGGACTTGCTCATCCCACCATTCCAGCTGGTTTATGTTTACGGCTTCAGATTCTGACCGCTTTTACAATTTTTCTACACCATCATTCATCTAAATTGTTTCAGGGCTTCTCAGAAACTCATCTATGTATATCTAAATCTTGCTTTGTGGATCCAATCACGTTTACGAATAACATTTGATTATTAACACCCCCGAAAAATAGCACAGAAATTCATAATTCTTTCACGCTATACCCAAAACTGCCTACTTTAGTTTATTCATATATCGTTACTTGTATCTTCTCTAAGTGCACCAATGCATACTAACTTGTATCGTAGCACGTATTCAGCTTGCAGTATCGTATAACATCAAAAAAAATAAAAAGCGAACTGTTTAAAGTATTCAACAAAATCAAAAATCTAAGAGCCGAACTGTTTACAGTATTGAATAAAATCGAAAATCTAAGAGAGCTAAACTCCTATAAACACGGGTTTTTATAACGGCCCGCTTGCACGTCGGTTTTGTCCCGCGACGGACAGTTTTTAGAATTTCGCATTCTATGTCCCCTTTTCGACAGTCCGGCACAGCGCTTCTACTAAATTTGCACTCGCGCCAGTTGAAAACCTAAAAAATTTTCACACGGCTCGCAACGCGTCTGCGAACAACTAATTAATTATCTATAGAAATTGTTATGTTTTCACCTCTCATATCTGCAACTTATTTCAACCAATCGCAAACCCAGTGACGTTGCTCAAATCACGTGTCTCTGCCTTGCGCATATTATCCGTCTCTATCTACCCTGTTCTGAGTGGTACAAATCGATATTCTTTACTATCGGTTATTTCAATCCACGTGGATCCCTATTTGAGTTAAATAACCCCGTATCTAGCCTTCCCGCTAATATAAGCTACGGTTTATCCGACCGTTTGCAATATACGCAGAATTTTCATGTTTATCCAAACACATTAAACAGAACGTGATATTTAAAAATACGCAGGTGTTCAATCGTAATACTTCTACGATTTGGATATTCCACGTATTATTGGGTTTTTAAAAGCTTTTATGCATATTATATATTACTAATGGTTCAATTAACTCCAATTAAAATAATAATGAATGGCATTGACTTCTACCCTTTACTTTTTTAGCGAATACTAATTAAATATTAATTATTATCTGTACACTTTGTTTAATACCCGTTACTTAAAAATTGAATTAATTAATATAAATTTTGCACGTAATTTCTATTTGTTTTAGTACTTGGAACAATTAAATTACATACAAGTTGAGCATTTTAATTCTGCTTCTTTTATAGAAAGCATCTAGTGAATAATTTAAATCTCTTATTTTTAATGAAACGAATAAATTTTTATGCTCCACGGTTTTAATAACGCGTATTATCTAATAAAATTCTTACAAGTTGATTAAAATTATTTGATGTCGTTAATTAATTTTCTACCCTGGTTTAAATTTGAGTAATATATATATATATATATATATATATATATACATATATATTACTATGGTTTTATAGGTTGGAACTGAGGGTAGATAGGTCAAATAAATATTTATGACAGGGTACACCATGTATATAGAAGGCATTTAATAATTTGAAGCATTTTTCTAAGCTATAGCATAAGGATTTATGATTTAAAATAAGCTTTAAGGTTAATTTTGCTTCATGTTAGAGTTAGGATAAAATTTAATTACAATTATTAAATAAAGGAATTGTAAGTCCGTAAGATAAACACGTGCAATTAATTGTATAAATAGCATGCAAAGTTTGTAATAGGAAAGCTTTTCATTTCGTGGCATAAAAATCAATAATTAGAAGAGGGTGAATTCTTTAGAGATATCAAGTAACGGACATTCAAAGTGTAATTATTCTATTTGTGTGCATAACTTAGTGTAGGGTAATATGAATCTGGGACATATATAATTTTTTCAAAGGTTAGTGTAAGATATAAAAGTGTTGGCAAGAAACAAGTTAACGATTATGAGTTTCTAAAAACGAACGTACAGCAGACGAAAACATTTCCAGCAAATTTTAGCATTGTAAATACATTCCGCGTATTGATTGAACAACCTGTAAACAAGTAAAAGATCGTTAAAATTGAACAGCAGGTCTATGTTGAAGGTTACATACAAAAATAGATCGATAAAATAAAGAGAGAAGTGTGTTTTGCCTGAGGTAGCAAGAAATGAAGTATAGCATATGGTTATTTGTCATTGATTTTGAAACGTATGTAAGGCAAGTAAATTTTAAAGGTAAATAAGTAAGACTGAGATTCAGCGTATTTTCATAAGACATCGGTTTGGAAGAGAATTAAGAAGTACGGTCGAAGGCTACAGACAGAGTAGGACCATTAGACTGTGTATATAAGAACGAGAAAGACAAAAGTGTAGATTGGTTGGGTAGAATAGAAATTGTTAATAACGGGGATAAAGTTAAGGAGATACAACATACGGCTTAAACAAGGATACAAGAAACGGATGACTGACAGAAAATTGAGCAAGAGTACAATTCAAAGGACAGAACATTTTGGATGCATGTTAGAGAGAGGTGACCGTATATGCGAATATGAGAGAGGCGTGTTTTGGATGCTTGAATTGATGTCAGTCGCGGGAGACTTCGAGTAAAATGTTTGTTTGTTATTGAAAATTCTGAGATTTTCGAATGGTTGGCAAACGAGTGTCAAGTTTACCGTGCATAGTTTAATGGCTGGATTTGTAGCATTGAGCGACGGTTAGTTGTTGTGTGCATGAGTTTGTGGAATCGGGAGACCGGTTAACAAAGTTTACCAAGAAAGCGTGTTTTGTGGGGTGATGTGATACGATTCGAGGGCATTTTTGAGTCTATATAAACTAAGAGGAGGCGGTAATCGCTCCCTTTTTTTCCGATCTTCAGCCAAGTTTCGTACTACAATAGCAAATTAGTTAACTGACTAGTGAGTTTGAGATTTTTAATAAATTAAATATGCACAAGTTGGTACGAGATTAAAATAGCAGTCGTAAATTGATAAAATACATTTTAAAAAGCGAAGCTTAATGTACGTAAGTAGATGTCTTCCTATTTTTGGTTGAAGGTGCTTGTTGTGTACTGACATGGAGTAGTGGATGTTGATGAACCAGTAGCGGATGCACGTTAGTTTGGAAGTACCGTACATTGGATGCAGAGAGATCTAGGTGGATGATTGCTGTTGCTGATGGTGGGAGTCAACTTGGGGTGATTCCTGTGCGTGCAGACATGAAGGAAAACTACGTCAGAGATGGTTTCAAGGCAGAGATCTGGTTGTGCTAAAATCCAAGTAACTGAATTTTATAAAAAAAATTCGACTATTGTGATTGTTTGGTGATTATGACATTTTGTGCTTTTTGGTTGGATTTTGTTGAATTTTAAGAACATAATAATTGATTATTTACTTTTGGTAAGGAATTCTTTGAAAATATGTCTATGTAAAATTATGTATTATAAAGTGAGTGTGTAATATTGGCTTTTATACAAAGTAAACGGGTTTTTGGTAATTTTTCAGTGCAATAATTAATTAGCATTTACAGAACGGTAAATAGAAAAATTTTGAATTTATGGTATTTTTAAAATGACTTTATTTAAAATCGAAGATTGTTGTTAGATATCCAAGGTGTGAATTAAGAATGTTAAGACAAAGATTTTTGGGTAGTGATTTGATGTTACAATAAAGTATGATGTAATTATGGTAATCGAATTTTTTTTCTTTGAATATTAGGGTAGTATTTTCAGAAAGCAACTGAGCAGTCATGGCGAATATCCTTGAGGAAGCAAAGCAAAAAACTAGAGGTTTGGCGTCCTACTTGTTTCAGGTAGTTTCAGAGAATTTATGGCGGCCCCTTTCGTAGAGTTTTTCCTCAGCATTTATGACGCCCAATGTATGGGGCACGAATTAACCTACTTGTTTCAAGAAAAGTTTGCTGCAATTCTGTAGACCCAACAGTGGGGCTCGAATTAGTGATGCAGCGCTTGTTTTTAGAGATACCTTGTGTAAATAAATCATTCTATATTTAGTAAAAACGAGTTTATTTTTAAGATAAGTTTGTTAGGTAAATTGCATTTACGGTCATTAAGAATGCAATTGCGAGTTTTAATTAATGATGAAATTAATTTCCGTGTGTAGATAAAACATTTAAAATAAAAATACATTAAAAATAACACTTTAATCTTTAAAATAAAACGGGTAATTTCAAATTTTTTTGTTATTAATAAACGAATACATCATTTTCCTAAAAAAGTGTTTTTAATAAGTCAATTATTTTTAATAAATAAATAAACGCAGCTGTTCAAAGGAACACGCGCTCTAAAAAGTCATAAAATAAAACCGAGATAAGATAAAGCGAGTTTAATAACTTTACGTATTAATAAAAAAAAGAAAAGGCAAACAGTAACTTTGTGCATTATAAAAGGATAGACGATGCTTCAGAAGAAACTTAAATTATAATAGCTCGATAACTTTACACTAATTAGATATGTATATGCAGCATTCTTGGAAACATACCAGTCAGGATGATTAATCCTTCGAAATGGATCTAAAAAAGGTGACTTAGTTAGAATTTTTATATATAAACCGGTGTACAAAATAAAAAAAAAATATAAACGGTGATGTAAACCAAATTTACGCTTCTTTGCCTTATTTAAAAAATTTAACACCGAAATTAACAAAAATATTTAGAAACCATAACATCAAAATTGCAAAAAAGAATGTGACTAGTGTTGGTAATCTATTTTCAAAAATTAAAGACAAAATTCTCAAGTAGTACAAAGAAACGGTATTTATAAAATAAAGTGTTTAGATTGTGATCTTTCATACATTGGTCAAACGTCTCAGAATTTGAAACAAAGAATTACACAACATAACAGTGATATTCATACTAAACATAAAGCATGTGCAATAGCTACACATGCACTTAATGACGGACATAAATTGGATTTCAACAACCCAAATATCATTCAAATAGAAAACAATACTTTCAAAAGAACTTTTATGGAAATATGTCATATTTATAAGAATACAAAATCTATGAACAAGAAAAGTGATATTGGTGATTTTAGTTCTATATACGCACATCTCTTAAACCTAAAATTCAATTCCCATAAATAAACTTCTACAAAACTTTGGATACTTAAGAATTATATAAACACATACCTTTATATATGATAACCTTTACGTTACTTGGGAACACAGACATATTAACACACACACACACACACGCACACACATACACACACACACAAACATATACACACACACGCACACACACTCACACACAAACACATACACATACACTCAAACACACGGTTAAGCACCTCCTCCTACTTACACATGCACCTATACATACATATAAATCCAAGATAGTATTAATCAAATTTTTGAAATTCTGCCAAACCAATATTTTACCTTTTCTGCATTACAAAATTTTTACCTTTTTTAAAAAAGCTGTTTTAAATATTTAATGTATACATAATAATTTCATGTTCAATAACATTTATAACCAACCTCATTGTGAGTAGCTAAAAGTTTTCATACTTATAGTATTAATCAGTGTTTATATATTTTTAGTTAAACCTGTGATCAAGCATAAAATATATACGAAAATTTAGGTATTAAAGAAGAGTAGTTATTTTAGTAGACCTATAACCCACAAACTATTAAGTTAAATTAAAACTAAAGGTCGTTAACAATACAAATTATATATATATATATATATATATATATATATATATATATTTAAAGATAATGACCTTCTAGTAATATCGAATGTTTTAATGGGTTTGAGGTCAGCTGGTAAAAGAAAACTCTTTTAATGCCTAAATTTTCGGATTTATTTAATCCTTGATCACAGGCTTCTAAAAATGTTACAAACAACTAGGCTAAATTATACAAATATTAATTGCAACTTGCAAGATGAGTTGATTCAAAATTAACATCGAAATTAAATATTAAACATAACTTTTAGTTTTTCACTTTTAAATGTAGGAAGGATATATAATTTGTATAAGAAGAAATGTAAAATAAAATTATGTCAGATTTTGAAAGATTTCAAATTTTCTTTTTTAATAGGACCTGATACCTTTATTTAATGTATATGTTATGTTGTATGTGATAGTTGTTGTTTGTCTGTATGTGTGTGTGTGTGTGTGTGTGGATGCGCATGCGTTAAGTTGTGTGGTGTGTATGTGTGTATGTATTTATAACGTTTAACATATTAACAAATATTACATTAGGTATGTAGCTATGTTTTAAAATTAAGTAAGTATGTGTAAATCGAGCTCAAACCACTAATATCAGTTTTTTTATTTATACTATCTTTTGTAATAAAAATGTGATACATTTCAAGAAATAGTCTTTTTTGTTTATCTTTCTCTAATTCTAAAATTTTTGGATTTTTGAAATCTATTCTATGATCTAAATTAGTTGAATGACTCGATAAAGCACAGGAATTTGGTTTAACTTTTATGTCACTTCTGTGTTGAATAATACGTTGATTTAAGGATTGACATGTTTGTCCAATATACAGGCCATTACAATCTAAACAATTAATTTGGTACACAATATTTTTTGTAATAGTTCGGGGTGTTTTATCTTTTAATTTTGAAAAGAGATGATTGACTGTTAATATATTTTTCTTTGCATACCGAAAATTATAATTTTTAAATACTTTAATTAGCTTATGAGTTAATTCATTGTCTATATTGGGTATTGTTATATATATTTCTAAATTTTTGCTGTTGTTACTACTTGTGTTATTTTTGTGTATATTACTGTTACTTTTGTTTGTGTTTTTTTCAGAGGTATATAGTAATTTTGTTATTAGAGGAGTAGCAGAGTTGTTGTTTTTTAAAATATTTGAAAGTTTTTTAATATTTGTATTGTAGAATGTTGGATGACATATTCTTTTAATTCGATTTTTTAAACCTAAAATGAAATTTATTTTTGTTTTGAAAGGGTGATACGAATGGTAATTTAAGTATCTGTTGGAATGGCTTTGTTTTTGATACCAATCTAAAATTATTATATTTTCATCGTTTCGAATTAATAAAGTGTCCAAGAAAGGTACCGATTTATTGGATTCTGTTTCTATTGTAAATTGGATATGACTATTATAGCTATTAAAAATATTAAGGGTTTCAATTATTTTATTTTCTGGGATAGCCGTAATTAAATCATCAACAAATTTCTTTAAAAATGGAAGGTTAAACGGAAGTGGTGGAATAACATTATTTAATAATTCATCCATAACCATTTGTGCTATAATGGGACTAAGATTTGATCCCATAGGACATCCAAAAACTTGTAAATAAAATTTATCATTAAAGGAAAAGTAACTGTTATCAAAAAGAAATTCAATGATTTGTAAAAAAATAGTTTTTGAAAATTTACAATTTGGTTCAATTGCATTCCAAAATTTATTGATGTTGTTAATAACTAAGTCTTTAGGGATGTTTGTAAAAAGAGATACAACGTCTAAACTTATTAATACATAACTTTTTGATAATTGAAAATTGATTATTTGCTCCGAAAATTCAAAAGAATCTGTTATATTATGATTGTTTTTAGAGATAGATTTTGTTAGAATTTCAGAAATAAATTTTGAAAGCTTTTCAGTTGCTGCATTGTTTGTAGCAACAATGGGACGGAGTGGATAATTGTCTTAATGTATTTTTGGGAGACCATAAAGTTTTGGGATTGTGCTGTTATAATTATTAAATGATTTCGCCTCTAAATCACTAATCATTTTTTTATTTCTTAATAATTTTATAAGATCTAATGTTTGTTTTTGTAATTTTGCCGTTGGATCATTTTTAATTTCATTGTATATATTATTATCCATTAGTAAATCAGACATTTTTTGTATATAACTTGTTTTAGATATAGCAACGGTGACATTTCCTTTATCAGCTTTAACTATTAACAAATCTTCATTTTCTTTTAAAAATAGTTATGGATGAATTATTAAATAATGTTATTCCACAACTTCCGTTTAACCTTCCATTTTTAAAGAAATTTGTTGATGATTTAATTACGGCTATCCCAGAAAATAAAATAATTGAAACCCTTAATATTTTTAATAGCTATAATAGTCATATCCAATTTACAATAGAAACAGAATCCAATAAATCGGTACCTTTCTTGGACACTTTATTAATTCGAAACGATGAAAATATAATAATTTTAGATTGGTATCAAAAACAAAGCCATTCCAACAGATACTTAAATTACCATTCGTATCACCCTTTCAAAACAAAAATAAATTTCATTTTAGGTTTAAAAAATCGAATTAAAAGAATATGTCATCCAACATTCTACAATACAAATATAAAAAAACTTTCAAATATTTTAAAAAACAACAACAATCCTACTCCTCTAATAACAAAATTACTATATACCTCTGAAAAACACAAACAAAAGTAACAGTAATATACACAAAATAACACAAGTAGTAACAACAGCAAAATTTAGAAATATATAAAACAATACCCAATATAGACAATGAATTAACTCATAAGCTAATTAAAGTATTTAAAATTATAATTTTCGGTATTCAAAGAAAAATATATTAACAGTCAATAATCTCTTTTCAAAATTAAAAGATAAAACATCCGAACTATTACAAAAAAAATATTGTGTACCAAATTAATTGTTTAGATTGTAATGGCCTGTATATTGGACAAACATGTCAATCCTTAAATCAACGTATTATTCAACACAGAAGTGACATAAAAGTTAAACCAAATTCCCGTGCTTTATCGAGTCATTCAACTAATTTAGATCATATAATAGATTTCAAAAATCCAAAAGTTTAGAATTAGAGAAAGATAAACAAAAAAGACTATTTCTTGAAATGTATCACATTTTTATTACAAAAGATAGTATAAATAAAAAAACTGATATTAGTGGTTTGAGCTCGATTTACACATATTTACTTAATTTTAAAACATAGCTACATACCTAATGTAATATTTGTTAATATGTTAAACGTTATAAATACATACACACATACACACCACACAACTTAACGCATGCGCATCCACACACACACACACACACACACACACATACAGACAAACAACAACTATCACATACAACATAACATATACATTAAATAAAGGTATCAGGTATCCTATTAAAAAAGAGAATTTGAAATTTTTCAAAATCTGACATAATTTTTTTTTTACATTTCTTCTTATACAAATTATATATCCTTCCTACATTTAAAAGTGAAAACTAAAAGTTATGTTTAATATTTAATTTCGATGTTAATTTTGAATCAACTCATCTTGCAAATTGCAATTAATATTTGTATAATTTAGCCTAGTTGTTTGTAACATTTTAGAAGCCTGTGATCAAGGATTAAATAAATCCGAAAATTTAGGCATTAAAAAAGAGTTTTCTTTTACCAGCTGACCTCAAACCCATTAAAAACATTCGATATATATATATATATATATATATATATATATATATATATATATAATATATAATTGGGCGCCATAAAATTACTGTGGTCATTCTGGATTACCTTCGTGCTCTTGCGTTGGGAGCTATAAATTTGCTGCGAGGTTTACCTGGAATCAATCCCTAAAATCGAACTCCTACTGATTTGGCTGTCATAAAATGTTCTAAAAAAAATATAATTTCAATATTTCTGGAAAAGCTCCCCTAAATCAGCATACCACGGCTAGCTCTGCTTCCAGCTACTTCAGAGATACTTACCCATCTTATGCTTACTCTCTCTCACTTAGACTACCAAATAAAAATTACCAATCAAATACTTCAACGAAACATACAATCTTTTATTTATACAAATCAAAAATTTACGCCACCAGCTCAATATCTACAAAATCGGATATAAACATCTTCATAAAATTTTACAATATCAACCATTAAATCCTTTTAAATTTAATGAATTTAATTTATTTAAATTTTTTTTTTATATACAGTTCAAGTAGATGGGCCTACCTTGAAACCCTAAATTAAAATTTACTCTGGTCGATGGTGAGCTCAGTTGTTAATCTGAATGCATAAATAAATTGCATTTTTGTTTTCAACAACTCTAAAGACCCGTTTACTCTTTACATCAAAATTATACCTTCAAATAATAAATTGAAATTGTTTTTTCATATAACCTTCAAATTAGATTTTATGTTCATAAAATATACACCACAATATGTCAAATCACTCTAGCACAAAGTACCAGCACAAAATGTTTAAGCAATAACAAAAGGATACAAGTTTCGTTACCTGGCGTGAGCTCTTACACCATCCCCTCTAAAGATGTCGTCCACCAAAACCTCGTCGTTGCATTTCATTCAACTTCGCTCTGCTATATGTACATCAAACTCATTTCCACACGGTCATCTACTTCTATGCAGACGTCTTCAATATATCTACCAATATAATTGTTTAAATAACTTGCTCAGTTTCTGAATCTACCATACACCCAGCATCCTCGTTCCGAAAAAATATCTAGTCTTGCTTACCTTAGTAACATCTTTTGTTCGTTATTTGTATTTACATACAGCCCCGTTTATAACATAGCACCTACGCGTGCTTTCAAACACTTTTAGGTTAAATTAAACGGACTGCACTATTACCAATTTACAAAATTTTACCTTAGATGTAACACCATATAGGTCTGAAGCGAACAGAAGAAGTAAGAGAGCCCCACTACGTCTCCTAGTGTATTTATAATAATTGAAGCCAAACTCCTGTACCCTGTTTCCATCGAAAAATACCACCACTGTAACCGATTCTGAAAATCGAAAATGCAACGATCTTGTAAAACTCAGAAATTTCTCATTCCACTTAGCATTAGTCCGAAAATACTGTTTATCATCCAAAACGGTTGCAATGCTCCTAGAACAGTCTCTCACTCCACTCGCAATCAGACAATCCAAACCATTTCTCCTGTCGTAGATGTATCATCCAACTATGTTATCTTTGTCTAACTCATATTCGTTGTCTTTGTTAAAATCCCACTATGGCAACCTAAAATCGATAATGTTGTTAGCCTCTACAACTATCGCGCGCTTTAAATGGCTGTTTTGTCGCGTGTTTTAAATAGCTGTTATATCGCGTGTTTTAAATGGCTGTTTTATCCAACGTCTGTTATTTGTCATCCTCATTCTACCCAATGCTATTTATATCCCGTCTCTACTTTGTTTTCAAACTCCTGCTATTTCTCAGCCTTCGCATCGACCGTTAACTCAAATTTCTAAAGAATTATGTTTCAACGTACATCCTGATTTCTTGAATTGTTTATTTGTCTGTCAGTCTATTCTACAAACCGATTGCCAGTTTGAAATTGTACTTTCCCATATTGTTTAACCTGAAGATTTCTTAGGATTTGTTTTTAACGAACGCTTTGTTAGTTAAATGAATATATGCGTTTACATTATGGATTTTATATACACAAAAGCTCTCCCTATTACTTGATATGCTCGATTTACAACTTTTGAATATTAAAGCTAATTATACTCGCATTCTACTTGGCTTTTTACGTACTACAAAGCGTTTTCACAATGCAACTTTAAAATAACGATTTATTAATACAAATATATGCTATTATTCGTTTGTTTTAAGGTCAAAACTAATTAATTTGGAGCGTAAATAATTTATTCCCGTTTTCTATATACACGGTCCTTACAAAATTACTTTCTTGACTTATCTACCCATCTTTACATATAACTTACACGTTTATTCCCCCTATTTTAATTCAATGGACAACACCTCGAGTTTTCATTGAATTCAAATACGAAGACTAACACCTACTAACTAACCTTGTATAGTATTTATACACACCTCTCTATTTATCTAACTATACCTATACCTATCTATCCAATCTATTACTCTTTATTTAACCTATCCCTACATACTACTATCTATTTCTATTTATTTGCAAATACCTTTATTTATAACTATCTATTCACATCTATCTCTACTTATTGACAATCTATTTCTATCTATCACTAACTCTTCACCTATCACTATTTATTTACATTTACTTCTGTCGATCACTATCTTTTTATTCAACTTACTTCCATTCCTCTATACCTATCTTCCTTTATTTCTATTCATTTAAGTTATTTCTACTTATGTACACTTATTTGTATTTATAATTATCTATTACACCTATCACTGTTTGTTACTCTAACTATTCACACCTATTACTATTTATTACCTATTTTTATCTATACCTCTCTATTCACACTTAATTCTATCTCTACCTCTAACTGTCTCCCCTTATTTATCCTATTCCTAATTCTACTTCTCTATCTACACCTATCTTTATTTCTATTTATTTAAATCTAACTTTTTTCTTGATCCTCCATGTCCTTCTTCTTACAATTTTAATAGAATGCATCCTTGTCTTTCTTCCTTCTATTTCTATACTCATTGTTCCTATTGCTTCACATAAAATAAAATTATCCTTACTGTCCTGATTCTTACATATTTCTTTCTCTCTCCTTATACTTGTTTGTTTCTCATTCACTATTATTACCTCTGATGTGGACAAACCAAACGATACCACCTTATCACTTTTACCTTTTCCTTCTATGGAAAATTCTTTATCTCTTCAAGACTCTTTATGTACTACCGTTACCTCGTAAAAATCTCTTAAATTCAATTTATCAAAATTATCCTTGCCACTTATCTTCCTTATGCCTACTTTTAAATCCTGTTTGTAACCTAACCCTGTGCTCACCTCAACCCATATTAATTCAGAATGTTTGTTCACTACTGATTGTATCTCTTCTAACTTTTCTTCAGGGCATTTAATTGTGTCAATCTCTTTCACCTCTCCTTCATTTAACTCCATAACATTAATACATAACCCCGTGCCATCCTCTGTGACCTTATAACTTGCCTTCCAGTGCAAAATCCTATCCCTAATCCTAACACCTTCCATTCCATATCTATAATTAATCCTAACTTTACCATACAATCGACCCCTAATATCCCTTTAAATTTTAATCCAGGTACAATTATAAATTCCTGCTCACAGCTTACTGAACCTAACTCTACTTTTAATACTACCACGCAATTTACCACAGCAAATTGCTTGCTATTCGGCGCTACGAGATGACCTCTTTTTATAGGCATAATCCTGCCACACACCTTTTCTTCAATTTCGTTGACGAATTCCTCCGATACTAAACTCGCCTCTGCTTCTGAATCCAGCAACGATCCTAAATTTTGATCAAAAATTTTAACCTCTATTATTGGCAAACAAAAATTTTTCTTAATTTCTGGCTCTTCTTCCTCAATTTTTTAATTTTTTTTAGGATGTTCGTACTTGTACACACGTAAATCTAGTGGTTTGTCCTTGTCTACTTTCCCTACTAGGTCCTTGTCCTTCAACTACTTCAGCATATGTCCTTGGCGTCACCCTATTTGTCCTCTCATTTTTTCTAACTGGTGTCGTCGTCTGCATCCCCTTCATGTCCGGTGAACTATTCTGTCGTTGGTACCATCGGTCTCGGTGCGGTCTCGGTGCTTTCAAACACTTTTAAGTTAAAATAAACGGACTGCACTAATACCAATTTACAAATTTTTACCTTAGATGTAACACAATATAGGTCTGAAGCGAACAGAAGAAGTAAGAGAGCCCCACTACGTCTCCTAGTGTATTTATAATCATTGAAGCCTAACTCCTGTACCCTGTTTCCATCAAAAAACACCACCACTGTAACCGATTCTGTAAATCCAAAATGCAACGATCTTTTAAAACTCAGAAATTTTTCATTCCACTTAGCAATAGTCCGAAAATACTGTTTATCATCCACAACGGTCGCAATTCTCTTAGAACCGTCTCTCACTCCACTCGCAATCAGCCAATCCAGACCATTTCCCCTGTCGTAGATCTATCATCCAACTATGTTATCCTCGTCTAACTCATATTTGTTGTCTCGATATTGTTGTTAGCCTCTACAACTTATCGCGCGCTTTAAATGAATGTTTTGTCGCGTGTTCTAAATAGCTGTTATATCGCGTGTTTTAAATGGCTGTTTTATCCAACGTCTGTTATTTGTCATCCTCATTTTACCCTATGCTATTTATATCCCGTCTCTACTTTGTTTTCAAACCACCTGCTATTTCTCAGCTTTCGCATCGACCGTTAACTCAAATTTCTAAAGAATTATGTTTCAACGTACATCCTGATTTCTTGAATTGTTTATTTGTCTGTCAGTCTATTCTATAAACCGATTGCCAGTTTGAAATTGCACTTACCCATGTTGTTTAACCTGTAGATTTTCTAGGCTTTGTTTTTAACGAACGCTTTGTTAGTTAAATGAATATATGCGTTTACATTATCGATTTTATATACACAAAAGCTTTTCCTTATTACTTGATATGCTCGATTTACAACCTTCGAATATTAAAGCTAATTATACTCGCATTCTCTTTGGCTTTTTACGTACTACAAAGCTTCCACACTATGCAACTTTAAAATTACGATTTATTAATACAAATATATGCTATTATTCGTTTGTTTTAAGGTCAAAACTAATTAATTTGAAGCATAAATAATTTATTCCTGTTTGCTATATACACCGTCCTTACAAAATTACTCTCTTGATTTATCTATCCCTCTTTGCATATAACTTACACGCAACTTGTGCATCCTCCCACAACAAAAAGGGGGGCGGTATCCCACGGATTGATAGGTCCACCAAAGGAAAAAGCACACAGTGCGTGCACGAAATTATGAAAATAACAACAAAGCAAAATTTTAGTAATCGTTGTCATATAAGTACGAAAAGAATCGAGTAAAAATGAACTTGTTTGAGTAACAAGAACTCAATGCAATCCTCCCGTCATCATACCATACCAACAGGTAATTAGATAACTCGAAACACGGTTTATCAGATAGTGTAATGCATTTTTTCAACGAGTCTTTAGATTGAAGTAATCTAGAAAGTAATTATACGCTATCGAAATGTGTAGCATGTTCACGGATACCTGAAACAAGGTATTGACTATCTAATTTATAGAATAAGCTTTTCAAATTCGCAGCAAGTTGGTTTGAATGAAAATCGTTAAGAAGCGTACTTATTGTAAAAGCGTAAGATATACAGTAAACGTAACAAATTAAATATTTGTAACATAAGCTAAAATTAGTTCTTAATCTGATAAAATTATTTATAAAAAGATAATTAACATCAAAATTTTGAGGTCACACTTTGAAGCATTTTGACTTTACTAAATAATCTGTGCAACGCCATTTGCCAATCACGGTCACAAGTGGGGCAGTAAAAGATAGACAGGAAACTTAGCTACATATAAATGAAAGGATTTTTTACCTTTTAACAAAGATTAGGTAAGGATTATGTTAATAATTAAGTAACTTTAGGAATAATTTTCTGTATGAACTTAAGCTGTAAACTGATTTTTATGTACGATATTTTTATGTATGGAAGAAGAAATGTTTTTGAATGCATAGATATATCTTGAGATTTCTGTGTTTAATTTCATTTTTGCAAACTCTACAGCATAGTTTCTGTTGAGCTAGCCAGGCAAGGAAAAGGAAGGTAAGATAGTAATTTCTTATTTTCTATTGCATTCTCATTAATAAAATACGCTCTACCCAAGTCACAGCATTAATTTGGGCATCCCCAACTAGGTGTGATGTAGCAATTTTAGCGGTTTTCTAATGCAGGGTGACCTACCAGAGAAATATATATATATATATATATATATATATATATATATATATATATTGTATGTATACAAATGTATATTAATTTTCAGAAAATGTTCAATAAAGACACTAATAATAATTATATAATATATATATATATATATAATATATATATATATATATATATATATATATATATACATTTTTGTTTTATGTGAATATAAAGTATTTAAGAAATTATATTAAACAAGTGACTGAGAACAATCTATAAAATATGTTTTTAATTTTTATTTTATGTGAATACTAAAATTAAGGTTAAAAGTTAGGTTAATATGAGTGTTATTTATTTTTACGAGGACTTTTGTACTGTGTATTTTATAATGCCGTAATCAAAAGTAGGTAAGACTAGTTTCATCAAATTTTTAGCTTGCCGATGGAAATCCCATGGCAATACTTGTGATAACTTTGAAACGCATTTACATCGTAGTGTTTTCACTTCTGGATGCTTATATTTTCACACTTTTACACAAATTAAAAATGCAGTCTCTCAAAAATGGTTTTAATTGTTCGGTAACAGAATACGCCAAAATAATTGCTTGTAGAAATTGTAGAAGTTTAAGACATATTTTCTCAGATTTTTCTATTGTTCCAATACGAGTTATGTAATCCCCCATTTGATATATATATATATATATATATATATATATAAAAGAAACTAATACTTAAGAAATTATTAGAAATATTAAGAAATGTGCAACAATGTAATTGAAGGACATTTTATTCAGTTTATTAACGTTCATGGGAACGGAAACGCTACTTTGTAGCACAAGGATAAGTGACACTGCAGATGTCAGGTCACAGACGGTCACAGACAGTCACGTACTGAGATTACGCAGAAGTAAGCTCACAACAAAGTAGTTATGAATAGATTTAAGACTACAACAATGTATTATGAATAAGAGTCAAATGAAAGCAGACATTAGGTCTGCAAATTCCCACAGAACTGTAAGGGGGTAGGGAGATTATAAAAGGCCCGGGAGCTCCACTCGCAGTCAGTTCATCAAACGTTCAGCTTTTACATTGCAGTTCGTAGATAGCTCACTTGTACAATTAGTAATTAATTTTCGACTTAGAATAATTCAATTAAGATTGTCAAAATTTAATGTTGAATTCTGTTTAAAACAAATAAATGTGTTAAGAAGTTCAAGAAGTCTTTTTAAAAAGGACTGCTCGAAGCCACGAACCTTAACTGGCGCAGCGGTAACGGATGTCAAAAGGGCACTAGCAAATCCAAAATCGAGGAACTGGTGGTCTGGAATTTCAATTCCGAATTTGGCAGAACAAAACAGAAGTTGGAGGCGAAACAAGCATCGTTCAATCCCAGCAAACAAAAGAAGTTGAAGGCGAAGCAAGAATAGTTGAAATTCAACAAAAGAAAAATTAAAGGCGATACAAGAATAGATCAAATCCAAAAGAAAACCGAAACAAAGAAAGAAATAGATAAAATCAACAAAGCAACTAGTGTAAGTTCATTTTCCTTTAAACCAATTGATTTTTATTTTTATTTTAACAAAAACATTTGATATTTGCTAGTTTATGATTTATATATGTATATTAACTATTGTTACCATTATTTTATGCAATTTCTTGAAAATAACCTACTTAGCAATTGCTAGAGATTATCTTCAAGCTGTTATTGAAATTTTATTTTATTTAAAAAATCCCAGCAATTTTAAGCGCACAAGAGACTATATTACGTTTTAACTAACGCAAGAAAATCTTTAGAAACAAAATCAAACTTCTAATTCAACAACTTTAACTGGCGCAAGAAAATTTTTTACAATTTCTAATTCGACAACCCGGCATTTAACTAACGCAATACTTCAAAACTAAAGGCGAAAATAAAATCACGAATTAAAACTCAAACCTAGTAATAACGCAACTATCTAGACGTAAATTCATCTTATTCCATAAATCTATTATTAAAAGCCACAGTCTTAATACGAGAATTATTCAAACGCAATCGTCTCATCTTTAAAAGTGAATAAATCTAATTATAAATTACTGAACACAAGCTATCTAAACATCGCGAAATCCTTTCAGCATTGTAAATTAAAAACAGCATAAATTACGATCGGAAACTTTTTATAAAGTATCAATTTAAATTACTCAGAGAAAATATAAATAATTACTACTGAAAAACGCATATTACAACTTTATTCAAACGTGACACTTTTAATTAAATACTTCAGTAAATTACAGAAGCACAAATTGCATCATTTCCAAGCACGACATTGTATAAAATCACAACGATTACTGAATAACACCTACAGTATATTTTAAAATAACCTTGCAACAGGAACTGACGCAACTAACTAATTGACAACATTGTAAACATTGCAAACACTTTACAATCGTATAAACCCACGAGAAGAGATAATTATTACGCACCTAACTAAAATCGCCATAAATAAAAATAAAGAAGTTTTAACTGACGCAACTGACGCAAAATATTCAAGCAAGATAAATTACCACAAAAACCACTCAGCCTATTGAAACATCAGAAATTAAAATTAACATCGGCAAATTAAAAATAAACATAACCAAACCAATATCAAGCGTAAAACCCATTAAATAACTACACAACCGTGCAAGTAAACGTAAATAAAGCAAATTAATTTTTAAATAATCCGAAACAACCCAAACTAAAAACAGCAAGTAACCCGACGCAATTTAAACGAAAAAGTAAAAAATCCAAGCTTGAAATAAATCCAAAAACTACAAAATAAATCCAAATTTAAAAAAAAATATATATATTTTTTAAATTACCCAAATATTTTCCAGCCAAGATGACTAACGAAATGAAGCTGTATATGGACATGATACCCAACTTTAACGGTGATCAATGTTTATTAAGTAACTATATTTCAGCCTGTGAAATATTCCTAAAAACGTTCTATAAGCCCGGTGATAACAAAAGCAACACTTTGCTTATCCGCCTTATAATAAGTAAACTGACCGGAAGGGCACTAACATTAATTGCCAGTTGAGATGACGTAGATCAATGGGATGAATACAAACGCACATAAATAGCATATTTCGGCAATCAAAGGATCCTAAAATGTTTAGTGAGAGATTTGATAAACCTTAGAATGGAACACAACCAATCCCCATATCAATTTGGAATGAAATGCCAAGATGTAAGAAGATTAATCTTGACAAAGCTCAAAATTGAAGAAACCGACTCAAATGTAAGACTATAAAACAAAAATGTACGACGAGATGGCATTAGACACCTATCTAAATGCACTACCCTAACGACTTTCAGTTAAAATAAGATTTCAACACCCTTAAGACTTAGAAGAAGCAATGAACATGATAATCGAAGAAGAGAATGTAATGTATTACAGAAACCGACTATATAACCCCAACGCGAATAAAATCTATACGCCAATAAAAACTATACAACCCGCGAGACAAATAAACCCACAACAAAAATTTAACCCGTTCAATACACAAACCAACCAAGTACGAACCAATAATCCACATTTTAATAACTCAAACTTTAACAATCAATATAAACAATTTTCAAAACCAACATTTTACCCAAACTTTTCAAAACCCGGATTTCAACCAACATTTAATTCGAACTTTTTAAAACCCGCATTTCAACCGAGATTCAATCAAAATCAGGTACATTTTCAAATATAGACCTACCGATTTGCGACCCTAAAATTACACCAAATCTAGAATGAAAAGTGATTTAAAATTTATATGGTAGTGGCTATTTTCCTATACTTATTAGCACACAAGAAAGTCATACAAACCTCAAACCCCATATATCATACTCAAAATGGAGAATAAAAGAGAATAAGTGGCCTCAATTCCAAACATTGCTAGCCAACAATACCAAAAACAAACAATATTCCAGCATAAACCAAAACATAAACGAAATCATAGAATATTTTAGCCAAGACATAATAAAAACAGCCAAACAAACATTCAAGTTATCCAATTGAAACAATAAAAAAACAGTACCATGGTGGAATAAGGAATGCGAAAAAGCAAGCAAAAACAATAAAAGAGCACTATACAAATATCGGAAAAACAAAAACATAGAACTTAAAAGAACAAAAGGTGTTAGAAGACGTACAATAAAACAGAGCAAGAAAAAAGCATGAGAAAACTATGTTTCCTCCATAATTTGTGATACACCTGATAACCAATTTTGGAACAAAATAAAAGCAACTAAGGCGATAAATAACATGCCACGTGCAACAGATGTAATATTCATAGGACTCGCCAAAATTATTTTAGACCCTCAAAAAATAGCAGAAAAATAGCAGACAAATTTGCCAAAATGTCAAGCAATTTAAATTATAATAAAGAGTTCAATACAATAAAAACAAATACAGAATACAAGCAAATTAGCAAAATTGAAAAATAAAACAACCCATTAAACCAATTCTTTACAATGGACGAACTAGAAAACAGTATTTCACAACAAAAAAACAAAAAAGTTTAGGACCAGACCAAATAATTCCAGAAATGATCAAACACCTACCAGATGAAAATAAGAAACACCTATTAGACATATATAACGTCATATGGAACAACAATGTATACCCTATAGAATGGAACAAAGTCATTACAATACCAATATTAAAACCATCTAAAGATAAGACAAACCCAGCAAACTATCGACCTATAGCACTGTCAAATGTATTAACAAAAATAATGCAAAAAATGATAAATAAAAGGCTAATGTGGTATATAGAAAATAATAACATATTAGCAATACCCAAGCAGGTTTTAAGACAAGCAGAACAACAACAGATCAAACGCTTAAACTAAAAATAAAAATAGAAAAAGCGTTCGAACTTAAACAACATCTAGTGGCAATATTCTTAGACTTACATAAGGCATATGACACCACATGGAAATATGCGATAATACAAACACTAATAGAAGATAACATACCAGGAAAAATACTACGCTACATAAAACACTTCCTGAAAAACCGCTTTTTCCAAGTCAAAACAAATGGATGCCTATCAGAACCAAGAAAGCAGGAAAATAGAGTTCCACAAGGGGAAGTACATGATCTCACACTATTTCTTCTAATAATAAACAAAATAACATAAATTGTGAAGAAACCAACACAAATACCACTTTTTGCTGATGACTTCGTATTATACCACAAAGGCGAAAACATCAACACAATACAAACAAATCTACAACAAAACATAAGAGAAATAGAAAAATAGGCAAAAGAAATAGGTTTCACATTCTCATCCACAAAAACAAAAGCAATACATTTTTGCAGAAAAAGAAAACAACATATGAATCCAAAATTTCTAATAAACAAATCCCAAATAAAATATACTGATAACATCAAATTTTTAGGCATCTACTTTGATAAAAAATTAACACGGAGAAAGCACATAACAGAATTAAAAAAGGACTGCAACAAAAAAATAAATATCTTTTAAAATGCTCTCAAACACAGATTGGGGAGCGTACACAAAACAGCTATTAAAAATATATACAACTACTATCAGATCAAAACTTGATTACAGTTGTATCATATACAGCACTGCAAAACTTTATAATATAAATCAGTTAGACACAATTCAAAACACAGCTCTCAAATTAGCAACAGGTGCCTACAGAACAAGCCCAGTCAATAGTCTACAATGCATAGCAAATATATCACCTTTAGATATAAGAAGAAATAAATTGAATTTAAAATATATTGCAAAACATGGTTAGATACCAGTACTCCAATAAGAAATACAGATAAGAAACATAATGAATCAATTAAAACTATCCCACCATGGACTAGAAAACATATAACGACAGATGTATTACTATCAAATTATTCAAAAAAAAAAAAACAAGCAAAGCTCAGTATCATCAACGATTTAAAGAACTAAAGTAACACTACAAGAGACATGAATTTATCTACACAGCTGTGTCAAAAACTACCAACCTGTAGCTGCGGCTGTACTCGGTCAAAACAAACAAATCCAAATAACACTACATCCATATAGCAGCAGTTATACAGCCGAAAAAGTAGCAATTTTAACAGCCATTCAAGACATAACATCAAACACAACACACACCAAATATGCAATATGCACAGACTCCATTATTAAATCGCTCGAAAAATGGTACACAACAGATCCAATAACGAACAACATACATTATGCTATACACAAAACAATAGAAGAAACCGGAACTGAAATAATACTGATTTGGTCTCCAGCCCACCTTTAAATCCAAGGAAATGAAGCAGTAGATAAACTAGCTAAACAACAAATAACTAATATTAACATCCAACTCAAAACTCTAATAACAGACATCTATACAATTATCTCAAGCAAAATAGACAAAAAATGGGAAGAAACTGGAAGAACACCCAAAATAACAAGCGTAAACACATAAAACCAAAAACCGAACCGTATGCACATATTCCAAAATCAAGAAGACAACAAATAATATTAACAAGATTAAAAATAGGACACACTGCATATACACACAACTACATGATGACAAAAGAAGCTCAACCTATATGTGAACAATGTAAAACAAACCTAACAGTAGAGCACATCCTAACGAATTGTAAAAATATCAACAAAACAGACTCAAATACAACATACAGCAAGATGTACAAACTATTCTGAGAGACACACCCAATATTGTACCACTGCTGAACTATTTTAAAGGCAGAAATGCTAAATCGTATATAAAACATACAAAAATAAACAAATATTGTAGCATAGATTATAAATAATACTTCCAACCTCCGCTAATAACTGTAAAGGTGGAAGCGAATAAAAGTAAAATTAAAAAAAAGTATATACGTGAATATCATTAAAAATATTTCTTAATTTTGACCATAACAATTCCTAAGGTGTATCCTCACTTTAAAAGCTTAACAAAGTTCTTTTAATATTTGAAATGGCGCGAACTACATTACTTGTATCATCTGCACCATAAAAATGCAAACCTACTGCTTGCTTTTAAATTCGTATACCTAAAATAATAGTCAGACAATGATAACCTGAATAGTAACATTAGAAAACTCTAAGCGAACTTCAACCAATAACGGGAAACCCAGTTAACGCCTTAGAACCGGTTGACTCGTTCTAAACTGCAACGAATATACATCAACGTGTGTAAACACGAAATAAGAAACACATAACCAAACTTGTAGAATTATAAAGAAGCGTAGGATGAGTTATCTAACTTCCCGCATTGAAACCAAAAAACGTAACCTAAACCAATTAATATTTTATATTAAGTAATGTGTAGAGATAAGCGAACTAGACATTTTTAATGGATTGATATTAACCTAATATACTAATAAACAACCTAATAAACTAATTGTAATATTTAGGAAAGTGAACTTTGTTGATAACAGAACACCATGTTTTTAATGTCATAACAAAATAGGATAGATTGAAACGTTTTAAATTATAATTAAATATTTTAATAGAATCATACAGCGTGAGAGATCAGCTACCGTTTAAAATTAAGAAAGCAGACGAAATCGTTAATAAATACTCAAATGACTGTGAATAAAGTAAGTAATGTGAAATTTATTTTGGTATGATCGGAAATATTCCAATGCAGGAACTGGACATACCAACGTCAGTTCTTCAATTTAATTTGTGTTGCTTATGTTTGACAGCATACATGTTTTGCTCTCTAATAACTTTTATAAAGTACAGATTTACCTTCACGATAAACAAATAATTATCAACAATGTTGTCTCTGCGGAACTGTAGTAGTTGTATTGTAAGTAGATCATTTAGTGACGAATCAGAACCACATTTGCTCCCAAAACCCTCATTTGCTCCCACATTTACATGTAAATCCCCATAAGGAGCAAATGAGGAGGAGCAACTCTCGCCCTGTGGACCGCCTTGTGGAATTTTTTACCCCAACCATTTTGATTACGTCACACCCGCATTCTTTCTACCCGCGAGAAAAATCTTTCTCTACATTTCCACCCACGAGATAAACCTATCTTGTTTGGTATCAATTATTATTAGATTTTTCTCAGCTACCCGAATCTCTAGGAATTTTTTAAATAGCATCATCTCCCAGAGAGCTACCCTCATTTTAAGATTTTTTTACCGCTAACATTCTGATCCAAATAGTTTTCTTCGACTAGCCATTGCATCTTTCGAGATAAACCTATCTTGTTTGGTATCAATTAATATTAGAATTTTCCCAGCCACCCGAATCTTTAGGAATTTTTTAGATATCATCATTCCCCAGGGAGCTACCCTGATTTTAAGATTTATTACCTGTTGCGACTTTTGAGCGTTCTTATAAATTTTTTTAGTCATGCGATACATTAAATTAGTCTAGAATTTTATACAGAATTCGAATATCTAAACAGATTTAAAATCGGACCACCCCCTGCAAAGTTACACTTTAAAGCTCTCAAACCTCTAAATTTTGCTCTTTGCTCTATAAGCAAACCTAACAAATAGTTTTCTTTGTCTAGCCATTGCATCTTTTGGGATAAACTTATCTTGTTTGGTATCAATTAATATTAGAATTTTCTCAGCTACCCGAATTTCTAGAAATTTTTTAGATAGCGCCATCTCCCAGAGAGCTACCCTGATTTTAAGATTTCTTACCTGTTGCGATTTCCGACCGTCCTTAAACATTTTTTAGCCATGCGACACATCTTGCTAGTCTAAAATTTTATGCAAAATCCGAATCTGTAAACAGATTTAAAATAGGACCACCCCTTACCATTTTACACACACCTTCAAAATTATAAATTTCCTGCGGCTCATACCTAAAAGAAAATCTGAAAACCATTCTTAAAACTTTTTATTACAGACAATTTTTACTAATACAGTTTAAATTTTGTAAACCACATTTCTAAATACATATTCACAATTTTTTATTCTTAACCTAGAACTTCTCATATCGACTTATACTTATTAATATTTATTTCTAAATAGAGCACCTTTTCCAAAGACCAACCGGACTCACATGTTTCAAATTCCTCTGATTTTGTTCTTATGGTTTCGCTTAAGACCTCGTACATATTCTCCAGATTACTAGAAGACGTTATAACCACATTTTTTGTGTTAAAGGATTTCACATCGGACTTCTCTTCCCCCATTTTGGTGTAAACGCCGTAGAGTACGCAGTATACCTTTACTGCAGTATGTTGTATTCTTTTTTCATTAATTAATCGAATAAATCGCTCTTTCTGCTTCCAAAGAAACTCGGGCACTCCATCGTCGACACTGGCGTTCACTATGCGATAGCTAGCCATACGGTTGTTAAACGCTGTGCTAACCATTTCTACACCATCGTCGCTAGTAGCGGTAACTGATGCATTTTTATGTTTGTTGCTCCTTAAGTGTGCGGCATACGTAGTTTTTTCCATTTCGAAATCGCATACTTTACACATAGTTCGTGGTTGTTTTGTACAAGGCCCTTTAACAACTGGCGGAGTTAAACGTTTACGGCTTAATGACATGCCGTGCTGTTTTTCCTTGTGTCGCTGTAAGCTGTCCATTCTCGTAAAAGCGATACCGCAAGTCCCACAGTTTAAGTACTTTGCTGCCGACGGATGTATAAGCTTAACCGTGGACGATGTTACACCACGACATTTGTTCTGGTGCCGTTTGAGAGCATCCCTCCTTGTAAGGTAGACGTGACAGGGCTCGCATTTAAAAACGTTTGCAGGTACCATTTTAGTACAAAACACAATCCGCACTATAAGACTTTGGTTAAACTTGTAAGCAAACTAACTTATAACTAAAGAATTTACTCTAGCGTACCTGCTTTATGTACCCTATAGAATGCAAACCGAAGGTTTTCGAAGACACCCGAACGGTGTTGAGGATTGAGCGGAGAACTAAATGACGTCATAATCCTTGTTGGTCGTTCAATACATTTAGCGCCAATGCATGCACCTGGTTCGCATCGTCGATGGTGCGAATGCAGTTAGTAGAAACACCGGAAAACGTCTTCCATGTTATACGGATCGCGTGTATATTAAAAATCCAAAAGGGTGGTAGCACACGCACACAAATTGTGTGCAAGTCGTGCTGTAGAAGATGTAGTGCTACTATAACCAAAAACTTAATAAAAACACTTTAAACCTTTACTAAGGGAATACCAACTTGTTGTCTACAGGATACTTACTAATAAAGCAATTTAATTTTAAATAACTTCTACGTCATATTTTAGGAAATGGTAGGCTTGAATATTTTCTAAATGAATCACCAAGCGAAAGTATATGCTTAGCGGTATTAAAATTAACCATTAATTTCCCATTTTTACGACCGTGGTTAATTATAGATTAAAATTTAATTTGTTCACGCTCGAGCTTCCCGTAAACTAACATATTTTATAGTAACAATGCGCTGTATAATACATGCATACCCCTTCGCCGCGCTACTGCTATTCTTGTAATTGCTAGAAAAAGTCACTCTCCTTTTTACTGTTAGGACCGATGCAAAGCACCATTATTTATACTTTCTATAGCCCATCGCGCACTTTTTCGTCTGATAATTAAATTTTGCTTCTGTAGGCTTTTACACTTTCGCATAGCGGTCGGCCGCACGTAATGATTTCTAGAACCGGTAAGTACTCGATATCGTCTAAATAGCGAATTAGATGCTCGATGTCTGTCAACTTCCGATTCCCTCGTAAAAGGTAGAAAAAACTCGGTCAATCATCCATCTAACTTAAACTTCGACCCGCTCCTGTTCTGATAATTTCCAAACATTTTTCAAACGACAATGGGCTCAGAATTTTTTAAACCTTCGTAGGATCTATAAGTCGTAATCAATTACACGTTGGAGCTACCCGTAAACTAACAATGCGCTGTATAATACATGCATACCCCTTCGCCGCGCTACTGCTATTTTTGTAATTGCTAGAAAAAGTCACTCTCCTTTTTACTGTTAGGACCGATGCAAAGCACCATTATTTATACTTTCTATAGCACATCGCGCACTTTTTCGTCTGATAATTAAATTTTGCTTATGTAGGCTTTTACACTTTCGCATATTTAAACATCTAATACGATTCATTAACCACTTTCAATTATTCTAACGGGAACCGCCATACATTCCGCCACACCGTTCCTTTTGAATCCAACGATCCGATGAGCTTCCACGCACTAACACCTAACGTATCTTTCCTACCATTTGTTAAACAAAAACTACCGGCATCGCCATGTTCGTATACGAACGTAAGCAGATGTTTGTGGATGTGTACGAGAATATGTTATATACATTAATCACTTTAAGCTATTTTATTTAGTCCGCGAAAACTGCTATTTTTCTAAACCACAATTAATAATCACCTTTATAGGTTTAACATTTCTACCATTACCCAATGACTGGTGCTACGTACATGGAAACTTTAATTTCTTATTGGAGAGAATCCTTATTCTCCCACGCACTGTTGCGTAGCTGCATGCCCACCCCTTTTGGGAGTATATGCTCGTTATAGGTTGTAGCACCCACGGTTTTACTTAACTACACTTCGTGAGACCCCTTTAATCTTTTAATCGTATCTTTCTCGCATACAGTACAGTAGGACTTAGCCCTACTACCAACAAATTCTAATACTGGACCCCCATTAAATTCGTCTTTGAATTTCCCTACAACTTTTTTGTCGACAAGTGGTATATTGTGTTTATTATCCGCGGGTAGTCACTCTTTTAAGATAAATATATCTTTTTGGTATCAACTAATATTAGATTTTTCTAGGGACCCCAAACCTGTAAATGGATTTTAAATAGAACCACCTCTTACAAAGTTACACTTTATAGACCCCAAACCTCTAATTTTTGCACCATCTTTATTTAATTACATCCTTAGAACCTTTTTTCGCGACCCAAACATATTCTTTAACTAACCATTCCCCTAGAAATCTAAAACCGATGTGCCCCGCGAATACCACGTGGAGATAACACGTATACTCTGTCAACCAGGATAGAAGCCGGAAGGATTTAAAAGGTGGGAGAACTTAAAAATTATGCAATCTTAAAACTAATATATACAATAGATCTACAAAATCAAACAACTATCTTATATCTTTACGCCCCCATGCGTAGATTGTTGTACTATTAGGAATGATATACCTTTTGTCATCTTCGCTCGATAAACTAATTTTATTAATTATCTGCGTGTACAAATCGTGTTTTTACTCCGGATACATACGCCGGCAAGTACTCCACACCAAATAAAGAATTAGATGCTTGGTGACTGTTAACATCCGCTTCCCTCGTGTACGCCCAAACACATCCCAGCCCATGAGCACCCCTGCGCATGCACACCCCTGTCCATGCGCACCCCTGCGCGCGCGCAACTCCTGCCCATGCGCACCCCTCTCTGTGCGACTGCTATTTCGTGGTAACGTCACAGTCTTTTGTAGATAAAGAGCAATGTAATACTATTCTAAGATGTGTATTCTGTCATTATACATAACAAAATTTAAAAAATGTAATGCCAAGCATGGAGCCATTTAAACTTAATTTTAATACAAAGTTATACACAGAAGACAGTCCTTTCTTTATGTTTGTTTGGAGTGGCTTTAATTTTATCTAATTTTATTCGCAGCTTAAAATTTAAATCGACACCCAAGTCCTCTATCTCCTTTTCTAGCCAATAGTTTGATACATAGATACCGTCTAGGTTTTCGAATTGTAAAATGTGCCGAAGTTTGCCTCTATATACAAAGTCTTTGATTCCACGGACAACTAAATCCATTCCTTCGTGTAATTCTTGCAGCTTGTGACAATTTTTTAATCGCAGCTTTCCCACTATATCCTGCATACGTATCTTGTTAGCTTGATCGACTTCTTCTTGTCGGTATTGGAGGAAATCCTTATTCTCCCACAGACTGTTGCGTAGTTGCATATCCACCACTTTTGGGAATATATGGTTGTTATAGGTTGTAAGACCCTCGGTTTTAATGATCCGAAAGGTTCTTTACTAGGCAAATATACAATGTTTAGCGCAACCTCTTTGCGTGTCGTGTACGCAAAGATTACGACACCCGCATTCCTTAGTTCGTCTTTGTTATCAGCCATTTCGATAAATAGGTTTTTAGAATAATCTTTTAAAAAGTATACGGATTTAGTTCCATCCTTTTCTGCAAGGACGCCTACATAACTAAAAGAGTCTTTCTCACTAACCGCAAATGCATACAGCTTGTACAACCCGGATGTATCTAAGTCAGTCCATCGGCACATAAAATAATCTTTTAATTCTTCCTCATTTTCTCTAATAAGATGTTCTTTGTCTAACACATCTTGGTATTGTTCGCGTATTGTCGCAGTGTTTTCCATGTAGTCCAATTTTCGCCTTTTTGCATCCATTTCCACTAATTCCAGTTGTCTTTTCCTTCCACTTACAGCGTATGGCATGCATAATGGGGCAATTTCCTTTAGCGTAAACGGATAGAGTTTACTACCAATATTTGCGCGTTGTCGTACAACCTCTGGGCGAATGTTAGGTGTATTTATCAATCCCAATTCCGAAATGACTATTTCTTTTGGAATTGTAGAATATGGTGTGGCAGATTGTGTAAAATATGTACTACCTGCTTTAATGTAGCACTTGTGTAAGATTTTTATCAGGAGTTAGGTTAGCTAGTGTTGTCCGAAGTTAGGTTAGGTTAGTTGGACTTGTGTGGACTTAGGTTAGATAAAAGGAAAAATTGATAGGTTAGGTCAGCGTGGCGGCGGACCTAACCTATCATTTTTTCCTTTTATCTAACCTAAGTCCACACAAGTCCAACTAACCTAATCTAACTTCGGACAACACTAGCTAACCTAACTCCTGACCAGTCCACATCAAACCTAGGTCGGAGGCAATTTCACCCTATGGGGCAATTTCACCCTAACCTAACATCCTACATATATCCGGACATATGTCAAAGCGCATCCCTGCCGACCTAGGTCGGATAGCAAAACAGTTCCTAAACCAGAGAATGTAAGCGATATGTCGGTGTCCGACATATTCGACTATTTTCGGTAATATACGCCTCCACTCTGTAGGATACATAAGGGAACAATTTTTCGTATTCAGTTTAGTATTCGACGGTAGCTAGAACGGTAAACATGAGCGTCTCCAAGGTGATTAACGTTTCTCAACTTCTTGGGAATAAAGTGAAACTGACAAATGAGCGATTTGGATTATGGCTGTGGACAGAAAATATGTGCAACAATAATCTGGTGACAGATATTGGTAATATTTGTTATGTCGAAGGCGAACAGATGCTGACTGGTGGACTACACACACACCAATTACAGAACCATTTTGTGACAATATAATGTTGGTTAAAATTTGCGACTTTTCTGACGCCGCACAAACATCTGCAAACAAAAGGATGTTTATCCTAAAAAAAGAAATTTGTGGTGCATTTAACAGCTATCTACGAAGAAAGTTTGACCGATTTGTTTCCGCTAGGCATGGTGTTAAAGCTAAGCTTCCGTTTTCTCTGGAAAGCACTAACAAGATGGGCCAGAGAGTAAAAGAAATTATCGGAAAAGAAGACCTCGAATGCATTAATAAAAAATTCCAAAATCCTATATGTGTTCCATACAAAGTGGAACTAGCAGATGTTAAGTTGAAAACTTTATTGGAGGAACTACCAGATATAATAGACGAACTCGAAAAAGATTATTTCTATCTTTTTGACATGGATGTAACCCAAGATTTTGCGGGTATATTTAGCAAGATGGAGATGTGTAATTATTTAACTACAAACCATAACTTTTGCTATTAGGGCGAATTCGAAGAAAAGTGTAATATTATAGTTGACAACGATAAAACTGTGTGAATTGATTGTTTAACATGGCTAACAACCAATGCAAGAATTAAGATATACAACAAATTTGTGTCAGATAACAAGTCCTGGTGTTAATAAACAACTTGGCAATCATATACTAGATTTTTTACGTTGTCCAGATGTACGTTTAAGGGAAACATTTGCGTCTACTTTGGCCAAAGAACATGGTATTACGCGATTGGAAGCGACAATATCAACTGGGCTATTGGAAGCTATGTCAGTGCGGAACGGGTGTATAATCCCTTAAAAGACTGTTTAACGTTATTGGAAGATAGTAAGTTATACTTCCTAAAGGCGCCAATGTACTCGGTACCACTTGCCAAAATGTAGAGTAAGCTATCGGACAAGCTACAAAATAGCTGCTGTTTAGTGTATAATAACCTACTACAGTACGTGTATTGGGGGAATGGCAATGCAAAGAAATTGACGGGCTTGCAAATTAAGTTGTCCGAAAAACCAAAAGAAAGGGAAACATTGATAAAGTATGTGCTTTCGGCTTTTAGTTTTAACTATTTACCCGTAAATTATTTGGAGATAGTAGAGGAGGAAGACAGCCAAGATAAAATAAAAATCTTACACAAGTGCTACATTAAAGCAGGTAGTACATATTTTACACAATCTGCAACACCATATTCTACAATTCCAAAAGAAATAGTCATTTCGGAATTGGGATTGATAAATACACCTAACATTCGCCCAGAGGTTGTACGACAACGCGCAAATATTGGTAGTAAACTCTATCCGTTTACGCTAAAGGAAATTGCCCCATTATGCATGCCATACGCTGTAAGTGGAAGAAAAAGACAACTGGAATTAGTGGAAATGGATGCAAAAAAGCGAAAATTGGACTACATGGAAAACACTGCGACAATACGCGAACAATACCAAGATGTGTTAGACAAAGAACATCTTATTAGAGAAAATGAGGAAAAATTAAAAGATTATTTTAGGTGCCGGTGGACTGACTTAGATACATCCGGGTTGTACAAGCTGTATACATTTGCGGTTAGTGAGAAAGACTCTTTTAGTTATGTAAGCGTCCTTGCAGAAAAGGATGGAACTAAATCCGTACACTTTTTAAAAGGTTATTCTAAAAACCTATTTATCGAAATGGCTGATAACAAAGACGAACTAAGGAATGCGGGTTTCGTAATCTTTGCGTACACGACACGCAAAGAGGTTGCGCTAAACATTGTATATTTGCCTAGTAAAGAACCTTTCGGATCATTTAAAACCGAGGGTCTTACAACCTATAACAACCATATATTCCCAAAAGTGGTGGACATGCAACTACGCAACAGTCTGTGGGAGAATAAGGATTTCCTCCAATACCGACAAGAAGAAGTCGATCAAGCTAACAAGATACGTATGCAGGATATAGTGGGAAAGCTGCGATTAAAAAATTGTCACAAGCTGCAAGAATTACACGAAGGGATGGATTTAGTTGTCCGTGGAATCAAAGACTTTGTATATAGAGGCAAACTTCGGCACATTTTACAATTCGAAAACTTAGACGGTCTCTATGTATCAAACTATTGGCTAGAAAAGGAGATAGAGGACTTTTGTGTCGATTTAAATTTTAAGCTGCGAATAAAATTAGATAAAATTAAAGCCACTCCAAACAAACATAAAGAAAGGACTGTCTTCTGTGTATAACTTTGTATTAAAATTAAGTTTAAATGACTCCATGCTTGGCAATACATTTTTTAAATTTCGTTATGTATAATGTCAGAATAAACATCTTAGAATAGTATTACATTGCTTTTTATCTACAAAAGACTGTGACGTTACCACGAAATAGCAGTCGCATAGAGAGGAGTGCGCATGGGCAGGAGTTGCGCGCGCGCAGTGGTGCGCATGGACAGGGTTGTGCATGCGCAGGGGTGCTCATGGGCTGGGATGTGTTTGGGCGTACACGAGGGAAGCGGATGTTAACAGTCACCAAGCATCTAATTCTTTATTTGGTGTGGAGTACTTGCCGGCGTATGTATCCGGAGTAAAAACACGATATGTACACGCAGATAATTAATAAAATTAGTTTATCGAGCGAAGATGACAAAAGGTATATCATTCCTAATAGTACAACAATCTACGCAAGTTATGTATCCCCCAATTACATATATATATATATATATATATATATATATATATATATATATTGATATATTGAATCTAATAGGAATTATTAGAAATTATTAAGTAAAAGTATAAGTTCAATGCAACATTGTAACACAAGGATAACCCAGAGAGGTTATCGACAGTTCATGTGAACGGACATGCAACTTTGCATCCGTGAGAGCAGTGATACTGCAGGTGGCAGGTCACAGGCGGTCAACAGACCGCAATTACTTAGAATTAAGTTGTTACATTGTATTAAAGTGTACAATTAAAGAGAAACGCAGACATGAGATCTGCAAGTTCTCACAGCCGTGTGAGGGGCAGGTTATTATAAAAGGCCCGGGAGCTCAATGCCCGGCAGTCAGTCTTCGAACTCCATACTTCGTTGTTCAAGCTACTCAACCGAGTCAGTCTCCAAACTCCATACTTCGTTGTTTGAGCTACTCACTAGTACAATAATTATTTTAGTATTATGTACAAGTTATCCAAATTTTAACTAATAAAAATATTGTTAAAGTTTCAAAGTGTTTTTAAAAAACCAGCTCCAAAGGCCCGAACTTTAACTCGCATGGGGGCGTAAAGATATAAGATAGTGTTTGATTTTGTAGGTCTATTGTATATATTAGTTTTAAGATTCCATAATTTTTAAGTTCTCCCACCTTCCAAATCCTTCCGGCTTCTATCCTGGTTGACAGAGTATACGTGTTATCTCTACGTGGTATTCGCGGGGCACATCGGTTTTAGATTTCTAGGGGAATGGTTAGTTAAAGAATATGTTTGGGTCGCGAAAAAAGGTTCTAAGGATGTAGTTAAATAAAGATGGTGCAAAAATTAGAGGTTTGGGGTCTATAAAGTGTAACTTTGTAAGAGGTGGTTCTATTTAAAATACATTTACAGGTTTGGGGTCCCTAGAAAAATCTAATATTAGTTGATACCAAAAAAAGATATATTTATCTTAAAAGAGTGACTACCCCGCGGATAATAAACACAATATACCACTTGTCGACAAAAAAGTTGTAGGGAAATTCAAAGACGAATTTAATGGGGGTCCAGTATTAGAATTTGTTGGTAGTAGGGCTAAGTCCTACTGTACTGTATGCGAGAAAGATACGATTAAAAAGATTAAAGGGGTCTCACGAAGTGTAGTTAAGTAAAACCGTGTGTGCTACAACCTATAACGAGCATATATTCCCAAAAGGGGTGGGCATGCAGCTACGCAACAGTGCGTGGGAGAATAAGGATTCTCTCCAATAAGAAATTAAAGTTTCCATGTACGTAGCACCAGTCATTGGGTAATGGTAGAAATGTTAAACCTATAAAGGTGATTATTAATTGTGGTTTAGAAAAATAGCAGTTTTCGCGGACTAAATAAAATAGCTTAAAGTGATTAATGTATATAACATATTCTCGTACACATCCACAAACATCTGCTTACGTTCGTATACGAACATGGCGATGCCGGTAGTTTTTGTTTAACAAATGGTAGGAAAGATACATTAGGTGTTAGTGCGTGGAAGCTCATCGGATCGTTGGATTCAAAAGGAACGGTGTGGCGGAATGTATGGCGGTTCCCGTTAGAATAATCGAAAGTGGTTAATGAATCGTATTAGATGTTTAAATATGCGAAAGTGTAAAAGCCTACATAAGCAAAATTTAATTATCAGACGAAAAAGTGCGCGATGTGCTATAGAAAGTATAAATAATGGTGCTTTGCATCGGTCCTAACAGTAAAAAGGAGAGTGACTTTTTCTAGCAATTACAAAAATAGCAGTAGCGCGGCGAAGGGGTATGCATGTATTATACAGCGCATTGTTACTATAAAATATGTTAGTTTACGGGAAGCTCGAACGTGAACAAATTAAATTTTAATCTATAATTAACCACGGTCGTAAAAATGGGAAATTAATGGTTAATTTTAATACCGCTAAGCATATACTTTCGCTTGGTGATTCATTTAGAAAATATTCA
This sequence comes from Platerodrilus igneus, assembly GCA_036346225.1. Taxonomy (NCBI): domain Eukaryota; kingdom Metazoa; phylum Arthropoda; class Insecta; order Coleoptera; family Lycidae; genus Platerodrilus; species Platerodrilus igneus. Next base: position 1,272,525 of record JARFIW010000221.1, on the reverse strand, counting down.
AGCCTACCATTTCCTAAAATATAACGTAAAAGTTATTTAAAATTAAATTGCTTTATTAGTAAGTATCCTGTAGACAACAAGTTGGTATTCCCTTAGTAAAGGTTTAAAGTGTTTTTATTAAGTTTTTGGTTATAGTAGCACTGCATCTTCTATAGCACGACTTGCACACAATTTGTGTGCGTGTGCTACCACCCTTTTGGATTTTTAATATGCACGCGATCCGTATAACATGGAAGACGTTTTCCGGTGTTTCTACTAACTGCATTCGCACCATCGACGATGCGAACCAGGTGCATGCATTGGCGCTAAATGTATTGAACGAGCAGCAAGGATTATGACGTCATTTAGTTCCCTGCTCAATCCTCAACATCGTTCGGGTGTCTTCGAAAACCTTCGGTTTGCATTCTATAGGGTACATAAAGCAGGTACGCTAGAGTAAATTTTTTAGTTATAAGTTAGTTTGCTTACAAGTTTAACCAAAGTCTTATAGTGCGGATTGTGTTTTGTACTAAAATGGTACCTGCAAACGTTTTTAAATGCGAGCCCTGTCACGTCTACTTTACCAGGAAGGATGCTCTCAAACGGCACCAGAACAAATGTCGTGGTGTAACAACGTCCACGGTTAAGCTTATACATCCGTCGGCAGCAAAGTACTTAAACTGTGGGACTTGCGGTATTGCTTTTACGAGAATGGACAGCTTACAGCGACACAAGGAAAAACAGCACGGCATGTCATTTAGCCGTAAACGTTCAACTCCGCCAGCTGTTGAAGGGCCTTGTACAAAACAACCACGAATTATGTGTAAAGTATGCGATTTCGAAATGGAAAAAACTACGTATGCCGCACACTTAAGGAGCAACAAACATAAAAATGCATCAGTTACCGCTACTAGCGACGATGGTGTAGAAATGGTTAGCACAGCGTTTAACAACCGTATGGCTAGCTATCGCATAAAGAACGCCAGTGTCGACGATGGAGTGCCCGAGTTTCTTTGGAAGCAGAAAGAGCGATTTATTCGATTAATTAATGAAAAAAGAATACAACATACAGCAGTAAAAGTCTACTGCGTACTCTACGGCGTTTACACCAAAATGGGGGAAGAGAAGTCCGATGTGAAATCCTTTAACACAAAAAATGTGGTTATAACGTCTTCTAGTAATCTGGAAAATATGTACGAGGTCTTAAGCGAAACCATAAGAACAAAATCAGAGGAATTTGAAACATGTGAGTCCGGTTGGTCTTTGAAAAAGGTGCTCTATTTAGAAATAAATATTAATAAGTATAAGCCGATATGAGAAGTTCTAGGTTAAGAATAAAAAATTGTGAATATGTATTTAGAAATGTGGTTTACAAAATTTAAACTGTATTAGTAAAAATTGTCTGTAATGAAAAGTTTTAAGAATGGGTTTTTAGATTTTCTTTTAGGTATGAGCCGCAGGAAATTTATAATTTAGAGGGTGTGTGTAAAATGGTAAGGGGTGGTCCTATTTTAAATCTGTTTACAGATTCGGATTTTGCATAAAATTCTAGACTAGCAAGATGTGTCGCATGGCTAAAAAATGTTTAAGGACGGTCGGAAATCGCAACAGGTAAGAAATCATAAAATCAGGGTAGCTCTCTGGGAGATGGCGCTATCTAAAAAATTCCTAAAAATTCGGGTAGCTGAGAAAATTCTAATATTAATTGATACCAAACAAGATAGGTTTATCCCGAAAGATGCAATGGCTAGACGAAGAAAACTATTTGTTAGGTTTGCTTATAGAGCAAAGAGCAAAATTTAGAGGTTTGAGAGCTTTAAAGTGTAACTTTGCAGGGGGCGGTCCGATTTTAAATCTGTTTACATATTCGAATTCTGTATAAAATTCTAGACTAATTTAATGTATCGCATGACTAAAAAAATTTATAAAAACGCTCAAAAGTCGCAACAGGTAAGAAATTTTAAAATCAGGGTAGCTCCCTGGGGGATGATGATATCTAAAAAATTCCTAAAGATTTGGGTGGCTGAGAAAATTCTAATATTGATTGATACCAAACAAGATAGGTTTATCTCGAAAGATGCAATGGCTAGTCGAAGAAAACTATTTGGATCAGAATGTTAGCGGTAAAAAAATCTTAAAATGAGGGAAGCTCTCTGGGGGATGATGCTATCTAAAAAATTCCTAGAGATTCGGGTAGCTGAGAAAAATCTAATATTAATTGATACCAAACAAGATAGGTTTATCTCGTGGGTGGAAATGTAGAGAAAGATTTATCTCGCGGGTGGAAAGAATGCGGGTGTGACGTAATCAAAATGGTTGGGGTAAAAAATTCCACAAGGCGGTCCACAGGGCGAGAGTTGCTCCTCCTCATTTGCTCCTTATGGGGATTTACATGTAAATGTGGGAGCAAATGGGGGTTTTGGGAGCAAATGTGGTTCTGATTCGTCATTAAATGGTCTACTATTGTAAATTTTAACTTGCAAAGATTTTCTTATGAGATTCTTAATTGTATATATCATATTTTCTAATGTCATGCAGTGTAAGATTGTGGTGTTATAAAGCAACAGACTATATTTATTACTAAAGTTTCTATTGTATCATTAATTTTGAATAGCTGTGTGCTGTTTACAACAAGAGAAGCGCATTCTTTGATACAACTTAATAAGTTGAACCATACCTCGAGTAGTTATACAGTGCTTAGCACTAATGTTTAATTAATAGTTTATATTTTTATTTTTAATCTTGTCTACTTTACGAACATTTTTGGTTTTTATATATGCATTGAGACCGAGAAAGGGAAATTCATATGGTTTCATTGACAAGATATTTAGTTTAACAAAATGTAGTTAGTGGAATTTCAGCCACATATTAAGTTGTAATGTTTATGCATAAGGTGTGTAACAATCAATTTATTTTCAGGTTGCTGATATTTTAGATTTTAAAAGAAAATATGACTTTACCGGAACTCCAATTACGCATAATGGCAGAATGAATGGTAGATTGGTTGGAATTGTTACGTCACGGGATATTGACTTATTGGAAAAACCAGAGGCCTTGACAATGGACCTGGCATCTGTAAGTATATTGTATTACAATATTTCTTATTATTTTTATTATACTATATGTGTTAAGGTTATGACACCTGTAAATAGAATGACACTTGCTCGTGATGGAGTTACACTTTCTGAAGTTACAGCAATTATGCAAGAAAAAAAAATTGGCAAATTACCAGTTGTGGATTCAGATGGAAGATTAGTTGCACTAAGTTCAAGAACTGATATAAAAATTGCCACAAGTTATCCATTTGTTTCCAGAGATCAATCCCTAAAACTTCTTGTGGGAGCAACTATTACTACAGTAGATGAAGATAAAATTAGATTACAGTTGTTAGTAGAGGCCGGTGTTGATGTAATTCTATTGGTATGCATTTTTTTACTTATTTTTGCTTCTCTTATTTAAACACTTTACATATTAATTATAAAATTAATTAGACAAATGAACTGTAGAATATCTACAGCAATAGTAAGTATAATATTGCAATAGTGAGTATATATATATATATATATATATATATATATATATATATATATATTAACAGTTATAAGATGAAATGAAAACCCAACCTTTTATGTAAACTTGAATTGACATTTCAAATCGAACTGGTAATTGAAAACCGCTAAAAGAACAGCCACAGCAGGATTTGAACCTGCGACCATTGATTTGCCGGATCAACGCTCTACCAACTGAGCTATGCAGCTGATTGGCTAGACTGTGTTAATTTATACTACTGAAGGTTGTTCTCTTTTCGATTTTCAATTACGTCTTGCATTTAAGGAAATTGATTCTAGTTATATACATAATTCATGTACTAATAACTTGATCATCCCATTTTTGCTGCGTTCGGATAATACAAAGATTGTAAGTATATTATTATTATTAATAGCGAGGAAGAATAATCCACATTTTCAGTAGTATAAATTAACACAGTCTAGCCAATTAGCTGCATAGCTCAGTTGGTAGAGCGTTGATCCGGCAAATCAATGGTCGCAGGTTCAAATCCTGCTGTGGCTGTTCTTTTAGCGGTTTTCAATTACCAGTTCGATTTGAAATGTCAATTCAAGTTTACATAAAAGGTTGGATTTTCATTTCATCTTATAACTGTTAATGTATATTAATAAACATGCATTTGCATTCCAAATGTGGATTATTCTTCCTCGCTATTAATAATAATAATATACTTACAATCTTTGTATTATCCGAACGCAGCAAAAATGGGATGATCAAGTTATTAGTACATGAATTATGTATATAACTAGAATCAATTTCCTTAAATGCAAAGACGTAATTGAAAATCGAAAAGAGAACAACCTTCAGTAGTATAAATTAGCACAGTCTAGCCAATCAGCTGCATAGCTCAGTTGGTAGAGCGTTGATACGGCAAATCAATGGTCGCAGGTTCAAATCCTGCTGTGGTTGTTCTTTTAGCGGTTTTCAATTACCAGTTCGATTTGAAATGTCAATTCAAGTTTACATAAAAGGTTGGGTTTTCATTTCATCTTATAACTGTTAATGTATATTAATAAACATGCATTTGCATTCCAAATGTGGATTATTCTTCCTCGCTATATATATATATATATATATATATATATATATATATATATATACATACATTACTACGACTTCACTCTCTGTAGTCCCATGTTCTGGGCGTCATCCAATTGCGACGACCTTACACTCCTTCGTTATGGTGCTTATTTAAATGCTACGACCTCTTTCTGTAATATCACTAATGCTTAAAAATTTGCCACGGCTGTTCTGCTCACTTACCTAAAAATAAACTATCAACACGAAAAATCCTGCTACGGTAAATAGACAACATTTATTTACACTCCAACTGAAATTAATATACAAGACAAAATCAAATTAGACTTCTCCTTAACACCTCATTTACAAGTAATATACATTGCTACGTACATTGACGTAGTTGGCAGAACAAAGAAAGGAATGTGTCATGTACCTAGACGTAGCCGGAAGAATCGTAAATATCAGACTAACTACCAGACGCGAAGATTGGGGGATTCACCTACATTCAAAAAAAGGCACGTTGCCTACCCTGTATGATATAAGCGTATTGTAAATAAATAGTAAGTAACGTATGTTGTATATGTAAAAATAATTAATTGTAAGAGACCGTAAAACGCATTCACTGCGAACGCAAATTAATAATTTTAAGATAAATACAAAACCATTTATTTTCAGTTATTAATTATCAATACATTTTTGATAAAAACGCTTTTCATTTGCTGTAAGCAGCATAGAATAGTACTAGCTTTACGCATTTAGCATAAAAACTGCATAAAAGGATGAGTCATACGTATTTAGAAGTACGTAAATATCTAATTAATAAGTGAAACATTTTTACCAAGAAGCGGTCAGAACACGAAAAAACCTGTAAAATCTTTGGAATAACGATAAAAATTACTTATTACCTTTCGCATTCACTGTTGGAGAGAAGCAATGCCACACATTAACCTTAGGTGTTCAACAAAGATGAAGCAGCGCGTGTCACGAATAAGTGGAACGATATTAAGAGGTAATAAATGCCGCTATTTTAGACGCTAATGAGTTTTTCTGGGAACCTTGTATGATAATCTATTATTCTATTCTACTGCCTTCTGGAAACAGATAATTTGTATATATAAGGAAGCGTTTATTAAGAACGTTGATTCATTCGATTCTTAAGTTTGATCGCAAAATGTTATTTTAATTTAAGCCGCAAGCTGTTGTTTTGCGAAAATATTATTTGAAGTATGCAGTAAGCATACTGTAATTTATTAATTACGAGGTTACAATAAATAAAGAAGCGATGTTTTAAATGTATCTTACAAAAAATGAAAATTATTAATTACAATGAGGAAAATTTTTTCAAGATAACACTATTTTAAAAATTTTATTAAATAATTAAAAGGAAGTTTTAATCAAAATATACTTTGATAACTGCTGTTTGAAATGAGGATTTTAAAGATGGAAAATCTTGTAAGTTTATTTGACGTCAATTTAAAATAAGAAATTATTTAATTACGAGAAGCGTTTTTGTGGATTCTGCAAGTATTACTTTTAGATTTATTTTTAACTGATTTTGGAATACTTGTATTTAATTTAAAATAGAATAATAAGTGTTAATCAAATAATATTTTTTTGTGAGGATTTTTACTAGGAAAGTTTGTGTTCAGAGTTGAAAATACTCTGACCTTTTAATAGATTATCTGGCAAAGATTTTTTGGCCAAACAAGCCTTACACGCGTGGGAGTACACAAAGTCAGGTTAAACATCCATAAAAGAAGAAATTTAGTTCTGTAAATTTAAAATAAGTGGAGGGAACATTTTTTGTAATAAATACTTCTATATGCTTTTGTTTGAGAGAAAATATTTCATACCGTATGAATACTTTGTGATATTGCTGTTTGATTTCATTTTGGATGCGGTGTCAATTCCGTAGAGCTAGCCAGGCAAAGTTAGAAAGGAACGTAATTGAACAATTTCAAGTATTACAACTTGCTGCATCTGTATCACATCACTCTTTTAGTAACGCTTCAACGCGGGGCTTACCACATCAATATATATATATATATATATATATATATATTCATGTGGTAAGCCCCGCGTTGAGGCGTCACTAAAAAAGTGCTGTGATACATATATATATATATATATATATATATATATATTACTGTGAAACGTAAAAAAAAGCTATTAACTTAACTAGTCCGTCATTTTCTTCTCTTAATCGCCTCTTTACTCCTTTCCGCCTCGGCTGCTCACCTAGTTAAAACTTTCATCCTCAATCATAAAAAAAACAAACACATTCCTATCACAAACATCAACGTTAACTCTATTTACATCAATATTCACAATACATTAAAATTTCAAAATTAAAATTCAGCATAAATTTCAGTATCAGAAAATTTCAAGATTAAATTTATTATCATTTTAATGTGCATCCAGAATTAAAGTCCTTGTAGATGCCTACTAATTAATATAACAATATATGCAGACCTGAGTCTGAGTACAAAGGGAGCATCTTCCACCCCTTTAGGTTAATTAACCAGGTTCGTCTAATTGAGCTCAAAGACATACCCAAATTTTCATCATAATCCAGAACATAAATACTAAATACCCCTTTCTACTTAAACAAGAAAATGTCACCTTAAAATTAAAAATTTGCTGTTAGTACAATTTCACTACTGCCCATTTTAAGTAAATCAATTATAAAGTTATTCAACACACACTAACACATCAAAAATAGAACAACAAAGCATAAGTTACCTGAAGGTTACTGCACTCGTGGCGTCAATGAACATCGTCCTCTGTTAATCACACCAATCCAACTGGGTTATGTTTAGGTCCTCGGATTACTGGTCGCCTTTAAAATTTACACCACCATTCATCTAAAGTTGTTTCAGTGCTTTTCCGGAACTCATTTGTGTATATCAGAAGCTTGTTTTGTGGATCCAGACACGTTTACGAATCATTTAATTATTACCACCCCCGAAAAATAGCAAAGAAATTCATACTTCTTTCACAAATATACGCCAAAACTGCCTACTTTTGTGTATTTATTTGTCGTTGCAAATTTGACTAATTGGTACAGTGATACTAAACTTTATTACCTTGTATCTTCTTTTCTACGTGCACTAAATTTCATTCATTGTAGCACGTAAAGAACAAACTGTTTTAAATCACCAAAATATACGAGCAAACTGTTTAAATTATTCTATCAAACTCGGAAAACTAAAAAGCACTGTTTAACGCATTGAATCAAGTCGAAAATCTAAGAGAGCTTGTTCATATTAACCTGGGTATATATAGCGGTTAGCCTGTCTGCCGGTCTTGTCCCCAAAACGGACAATTCTTCAGAATTTCGCATGCTAGGTTCCCATTCCGCAGCCCGGCATGCGATTTTTACGAAATTTGCACTAGCACCAGTTAAATCTCAGAAATTTCGACACGGCTCGCAACGTCTGGAAATAACTAATTAATTTTTATACAGAAATGTTATTTCTACCTCTCAAGTTTGCCTTTTATTTTCAACCAATCGCAACCCAGTGACGTTGCTCCACTCACGCCTTTTACTATATGTGTCTCGGTCTTGCGCATATTATCTGTCTCTATCTACCCTGTTCTTATTGGTGCAAATTGATATTCTTTATTATCGATTATTTCAGTCCATGTGGACTGTGAAATAACCCACCTTTAGCATTTCCCGTAACTATTAAGCTACGGTTTTTCCAAGATTCTCTGTAACCATTTGTTATCTGCCAAATTTACGCAGAATGAGCCTTTTAAAAACACGCAGGTGTTCAAACATAATACTTCTACGATTTGCATTTTATTGGGTTTTTACAAGTTTTTATAGATATTATATGTTACTAATGGTTCAATTAACTCCAATTAAAATAATACCCTTTAATTTTTAGTGACTCCTAATGAAATATTAATTATAATCTGTACATTTTGTTTAATACCGGTTACTTAAAATTGAGTTAATTAATATAAATTTTGCATGTAATTTTCTATTTGTTTCTTTACTAGGAATAATTAAATTACACGTAGAGCTTTTTAATACTGCTTCTTTTTTTTTATAGCAAAGCGTCTTGTACATAATTTAAATCTCTTCTTTTTAATAACACGAATGAAATTTTATGCTTCACGGTTTTAATAATGCGTACCTTTTCCCAAAGCTTCTACACGGTGATTAAAATTATTTGATGTGATTATTTAATTTTCTAACCTGGTCTAAATATGAGTATTTTCCCTTTATTTGAATACAAATAATCCCACATATTTGAATGCAAACATAAAGCATTTAGACTGCCAAAAAAAGTTTACAAAAAAAATTGTCTATCTCTCTCTACCCTTATCTATCTATCTTACCTAACTTATATCCAATCCAACAAAAATATTTACCTCTATCCTATATCCCTATCCTATTCCTAAATCTCACCTAATTTTATAAACTGAAATTATCCCTAACTTCATCCTACTTATCCATCTAATCCTATATACATCCTATATACCTATCCTATTCCTAACTTTTAACTAATCTTCACTATACTTCACTTCCCCCTAACTAATTCTATATACCTATCCTATTCCTATTCTATTCCTAACTCGCCACTAATCTTATAAGAAATATCTACACTTAACCTATGTTATTTTCTTGCTACATTTAATTTTCCTTCTCATCCTTTATATACCTATTTCTAACTATCTCCCCTATTTATCCTCTACCCAGCTTTATTTTCTATAAACACTTATTTCTACTCTTCTATATACACCTATTCTATCCCTATCCTATTTCTATTCCTTAATCTATACTAAATTCACCTATCTCTATCCTTTGTTCATCAATTTATTTAAATCTAACTCTCTTCTTGACCCTCCACGTCTTTCTTCTCAACATCCTAATACTCTTCATCCCTATTTCTCCCCCTTCTATATCTATACTTATCATCCCTATTATCTCACATACAATAAACTTATCATCCCTATTATCCTGACTCTTTAATATTGCTTCTTCTTCAGTCTCTACACATGTCTGTTTCTTATTTACTATTTTTTTCCTTTCTGCCGACAAACCAAACGATACTACTTTAAAATTATCGATTTTTCCCTCTATGGAAAATCCTATGTACCTTCTAGAATTCTTGTGTAATGGAAACCGCCAGAATGAATTCCTTAAATCTACTTTATTAAAAACAAACTTGCCACTTAACCTCGTCAAAAGTGTGTCCATGGATGTTGGACAATGGAATTGCGGTTTGGTCCGTTGATTAATTTTTCGTGCATCTTTAATTAATACTGCCTTCACCTGCTCCCGATATGCTGCTGTTGCTTCTACCCCCACTAATTCTGCATGTTTTTGTACTAAAGCTTGAACCTCTACTCTCCTATCCTCTGGACATCTTATCGTGTTGATCTGTTTACCTTCATCATCTTCTACCTCTACTACATTAATACTCAACCCTGTGTCATCCTCTGTGACTTCATAACTGCCCTTCCATGGCACTACTCTATCCTTAATCCTCATTACCTTCCGTTCCATATCTATCACAACCCCTAACTGCATCATACAGTCAACACCTAAAATGCTCTGAAACTTCAGTCCAGGTACAATTACAAACTCCTGTTCACAGCTTAACCCTCCTATATCTATTCTAAGCACCACAACACTATTTACTACAGCAAACTTCTTTTTATTTGGAGCTACTAAATGGCTACGCTTTATAGGCATAATTCTATCACAAACCTTATTCTTAATTTTGCTGACGAATTCCTCCGATATTAAACTCGCCTCTGCCCCTGTATCAAGTAATACTTCTACATTATTCTCAAAAATTTCTATATTAATAATTGGCAAACATAATTTTTCCTCAGTTTCTGGCTCTACTTCCTCCTCAATTTTGAAAAATTCACGTGGATGTTCATATACATTTACACTGAAATCTAGTGGTCTGTCGCGTTCTAAAAATCCTGTCTCGGTCTGTTTTCCCTACTTGGTCCTGGTCTAGCCGTCACCTCAGCGTATGTCCTAGGCGTTTCCACTCGTTCCGTGTCTGTATTAGCAGTCCCCCTCATGTCCGGTGAACTATTCCTTCTGGTAGGTTCCGGTCTCGGTGCAGGTCCCCTTCCTAAACTATTACTTCTAACGTATGGTCGTCTCTGTTCCCAATTCTGTCGCTGGTATCCGTAACTATTTCCCCTTCTAGCATAGTTGTCCCGTCTATTGTCAAACCTAACTGTGTTGATCTGTCTTTCCCTATTATCCCGAGGTCGTCCACTACTTACGTCGTCGTACCTCTGCAGGTATTCTAAAACATTTCTCTGTCCACTATGTTCTGTAGTGCTACGTGTTGTCTTACTTCTACCTCGAAGTGTCGTGATAAATACTTGATAATTTGTCGGTCCGTCAGTGGTGGGTTCAGTTGCTTTGCTATGCTATACTTGCGTATAGCATATTGCTCTACTTCCTGAAAATTCTCCTTAAATTTCCTGTGATTAAGTCGTCTCGTACCTGATCTTGTCTGTGGTCACTCCAGTAGTGCTTTAAAAATCTGTCTTCAAAGTCCGTGTAGGTGTCTATGTCCTGTCCTACTAAATTGTACCATGCTTCCGCGTTGTCTTTCAATAAAGCTTTTATCGTATTCAGTTTAGTCTGTTCGTCAAATAAATTTCCCACTAGATTTCTTACACTATTAATAAAAATTTGTGGATTTACCCTGTTATCGCCATAAAACTTCATGTGTTGGTCCAATGATCCTCCACCTGTATAAAATCTGGGACCATCCCCCGTTAAACTTGACATGTTGTATTTGATACTACTAACTTCGCGTTCTACCCTGCCTAACTTATCCCTACATGAGTCCGTCACTTCAGTCATTTTTATATTAATCTCTTCTTCACAAAAAATGCGTACTTCGGACCTTAAATGTCCCATTTCTTGTCGAAGACTTGTAATATCACGCTCATTTTTTTCAACCCTATCTTCTACTTCCCCCAGTTTCACGGTAAGACTATCTTTAAATTCTGTAAATTCTTTAGTATTTTGTTCAATTTTCCCGCTTATCTGCTCTAATTTTTGGTTGGACTCCTCCCTCGCTCTATTCGATTCTTCGCTTAGCAGTTCTAATTTTCTGTTGGACTCTTCCCTAGCTAATCGCATTTCCTCTAAAATTCTCATCATTAACTCATTTCCTTGATCCCCTGATTCCGTCCTCGACTGATCTCTACTGCCTCCAGCTTCTTCCATTTTCGAATTTTTCCCACACAATGCACTATCGTCACTTCCAATTTCCACTCCTTGACTCCTTAACCACTCCTTTCTCTGCATACGTTCTAATCACTCTCACACACTCTAAAATACTCTTAAATTTATACACACACAGAAACTCTCTCTCTCAGATCGCCAGTTTCCTGGAATAAAATCACAAAAATTTTATTTGGAACTCGAGCCTCACCTTTGGGTCGCCAAGAATGCTATGTTTCCCTGTATTAGAATCGAGCCTCACGAATTGGGCGTCAAGAATGCTGTGAAACGTAAAAAAAGCTATTAACTTAATTAGTCCGTCATTTTCTTCTCTTAATCGCCTCTTTACTCCTTTCCGCCTCGGCTGCTCACCTAGTTAAAACTTTCATCCTCAATCATAAAAAAAACAAACACATTCCTATCACAAACATCAACGTTAACTCTATTTACATCAATATTCACAATACATTAAAATTTCAAAATTAAAATTCAGCATAAATTTCAGTATCAGAAAATTTCAAGATTAAATTTATTATCATTTTAATGTGCATCCAGAATTAAAGTCCTTGTAGGATGCCTACTAATTACTATAACAATATATGCAGACCGGAGTCTGAGTACAAAGGGAGCATCTACCACCCCTTTACGTTAATTAACCAGGTTCGTCTAATTGAGCTCAAAGACATACCCAAATTTTCATCATAATCCAGAACATAAATACTAAATACCCCTTTCTACTTAAACAAGAAAATGTCACCTTAAAATTAAAAATTTGCTGTTAGTACAATTTCACTACTGTCCATTTTAAGTAAATCAATTATAAAGTTATTCAACACACACTAACACATCAAAAATAGAACAACAAAGCATAAGTTACCTGAAGGTTACTGCACTCGTGGCGTCAATGAACATTGTCTTCTGTTAATCACACCAATCCAACTGGGTTATGTTTAGGTCCTCGGATTACTGGTCGCCTTTAAAATTTACACCACCATTCATCTAAAGTTGTTTCAGTGCTTTTCCGGAACTCATTTGTGTATATCAGAAGCTTGTTTTGTGGATCCAGACACGTTTACGAATAATTTAATTATTACAACCCCCGAAAAATAGCAAAGAAATTCATACTTCTTTCACAAATATACGCCAAAACTGCCTACTTTTGTGTATTCATTTGTCGTTGCAAATTTGACTAATTGGTACAGTGATACTAGACTTTATTACCTTGTATCTTCTTTTCTACGTGCACTAAATTTCATTCATTGTAGCACGTAAAGAACAAACTGTTTTAAATCACCAAAATATACGAGCAAACTGTTTAAATTATTCTATCAAACTCGGAAAACTAAAAAGCACTGTTTAACGCATTGAATCAAGTCGAAAATCTAAGAGAGCTTGTTCATATTAACCTGGGTATATATAGCGGTTAGCCTGTCTGTCGGTCTTGTCCCCAAAACGGACAATTCTTCAGAATTTCGCATGCTAGGTTCCCATTCCGCAGCCCGGCATGCGATTTTTACGAAATTTGCACTAGCACCAGTTAAATCTCAGAAATTTCGACACGGCTCGCAACGTCTGGAAATAACTAATTAATTTTTATACAGAAATGTTATTTCTACCTCTCAAGTTTGCCTCTTATTTTCAACCAATCGCAACCCAGTGACGTTGCTCCACTCACGCCTTTTACTATATGTGTCTCGGTCTTGCGCATATTATCTGTCTCTATCTACCCTGTTCTTATTGGTGCAAATTGATATTCTTTATTATCGATTATTTCAGTCCATGTGGACTGTGAAATAACCCACCTTTAGCATTTCCCGTAACTATTAAGCTACGGTTTCTCCAAGATTCTCTGTAACCACTTGTTATCTGCCAAATTTACGCAGAATGAGCCTTTTAAAAACACGCAGGTGTTCAAACATAATACGATTTGCATTTTATTGGGTTTTTACAAGCTTTTATAGATATTATATGTTACTAATGGTTCAATTAACTCCAATTAAAATAATACCCTTTAATTTTTAGTGACTCCTAATGAAATATTAATTATTATCTGTACATTTTGTTTAATACCGGTTACTTAAAATTGAGTTAATTAATATAAATTTTGCACGTAATTTTCTATTTGTTTCTTTACTAGGAATAATTAAATTACACGTAGAGCTTTTTAATACTGCTTCCTTTTTTTTTTATAGCAAGCGTCTTGTACATAATTTAAATCTCTTCTTTTTAATAACACGAATGAAATTTTATGCTTCACGGTTTTAATAATGCGTACCTTTTCCCAAAGCTTCTACACGGTGATTAAAATTATTTGATGTGATTATTTAATTTTCTACCCTGGTCTAAATATGAGTAATATATACATATATATATATATATATATATATATATATATATAAATATATATATATATATATATGTTGTTATGATAATAGAGTTATTTAGGGTATATAGAGTCATAAGTGTAGTATACGTCATTTGATTAATAAAAGGTACACAATCTGTTAGTTATGCAAAAATATCAAACACATTGTATAAAATCTGCAACTAACTTTAGTCAATGAAAGGAAACATTCATTAATAATTTAATCCGATTTAGTAGAATAAATAACTCTAGACGCAATCCAATTCATTTTAGAAACAATAATACATTCAGAAACCTTGAATAAATAAAAATTAAAAATATCTAAAGTTAAACAAACATGAAACGAATTTTAACTCGACGCATTAATGTAAGAAAATAAGAAAATAAGGATGCGTGCTCACAACAAACAGGTCTTTTAAAACAAGCATGTTTTAGAACATAAGAAGTAAATAAAAACACATCTAATTTACGTCTTATATTTCGAATGGACCTGCATCTTGCCGAAGTTCTAGATTATTAGAACAGGTGAAATGGCTTGCGTGTTCTAATGAGCTAAAGAACCAAACTACAGGTCCAACCAAAGTAGTAGGGTCATTAGTGAGGAACCAGACTAAGACAGGTCCCCGAAAGAGGGCAGCGGCTCTTTCGGTACTTAGATTGGCAGAGACAATAGGGTTCGGAATGGCAGTCTAAGACATACTACCGCTATGTGGAAGACAACGGGAAACCACCACATTACCACCCGAGTACACAACGTACTTAAATAGTGATAAACATGATGGCATTCTCTGGGGTAAAAGATTCCGGAGTTAAAATAGTTCCCCATTCGGGTCTCCGGGAGGGAACTACTTCGGATGATGCGATCGAAAAATTCAGAATAAGAGTCGGGAACATTTTACGAGTCGAGCGTGGAATGTTAAAAGTATGACGCAAGTAGGTAAGCTAGAGAACCTAAAAATTGAAATGGATAGATTAGCACTAGACATAGTAAGGATCAGCGAAGCTCGGTGGTCAAAGACGGGGAACTTTTGGAGTGGAGACTTCAGGGTAATTCATACAGGAGCAGAGGAAGGAAATTCGGGTATGGGAATAGTTATACAAAAAAAAATAGGATACTGTGTAGAAAATTACTTACAAAAGAACAAAAGAGTACTCATGGTTAGATTAGAATGTAAAACGGTAAACACAGCAATAATACAAGTATACATGCCCACCTCTAGCTACAGTGACGAAAAGGTAGAAGCGATCTACAAAGATATCGAAGACGTATTAAAATACGTAAGGACATAAAAATTTAATAACTACGGGGGATTTTAATTCAGTGGTAGGTGAGGGTAGGGAAAGAGCGGTAGTAGGTTTATTTGGTTTAGGCACGAGAAACGAAAGAGGAAATAGGCTGGTAGAATTTTGCGACAAGAACAAATTAATCATCATAAACAAATTATTTCAACATCATGCTAGAAGACGTGGATGATGCCAGGCGATATAGGAAGATATTAAATAGATTACATTCTTGTTAGACAACGGTTTAGGAATCAAGTAAAAGACTGTAGAAGCTACCCAGAAGCAGATATAGACACTGACCACAACATCGTAATTATGAAGGCCGCACTTAAATTTAAATAGTTGAAAAAACTAAACGGGAAACGGCACTTTGACTTGGAGAAACTAAAAGATAAAGATATTTAAGAAAGATCTGAAAAAGAGTCAAATGAATTGCTGAAAGATATCGGGAAAGTATCTGATACTCAGGAACTAGAAATAGAATGGAGAGATATTCTGGGGTATATACAAAAAGAAAATAAGAAACCATGGATAACAAAGGATATCCTGAATTTAATAGAAGAAAGACGAAAATACAAAAATAAATCAGACGAAACAGGAAATTATTTGCTAACTCAGGAAACCTAAAAAACAATGGATTGATGAAAAGTGCAAAGTGGTACAAACTAAGATGGAAATAGAAAAGACAGATGAAGCATACAAACTAATTAGAATCAATTTTAGTGATATAAAACCGTATAGCAAAAATATAAAGGACGCGGTAGGAAACGTCATTATAGAAAATTTAAAGAAATTGGATTGATGGCAAGAATATATAAAAAATTTATATGCAGGAGAGGAACTAACCGCATTAAAACTGGAATCAGACATTGAAAATGATGACTTGGGATATCCTATACTTAGAGATGAGTTTGAGTTAGCATTAGAGGGTTTGAAAAATAGTAAGGCGCCGGGTACAGATAAAGTGCAAGCTGAAACTCTAAGAGACGCTGGACAAGCAGTAACAGAACGTCTATTCCAACTTGTAAGCTATATATATATATATATATATATGAGACAGGCGAGATACCCAAAGTTTTCAAACGTAGCATCATAGTAACTAAACCAAAAAAGAAAGGCGCGGATAGATGTGAAAACTTTCGAACAATAAGTTTGACAGCACACGTATCAAAAATATTACCTAGAATTGTACAAAGAATGGAAAAACGAGCTGAAGAAATACTAGGAGAAGATCAATTTGGGTTTAGGCGAAACAGGGGAACACGGGAGGCTATTTTAGCTCCGAAAGTGATAATGGAGAAAACAATAGAAAAAGGAGAAAGTGTGTATATAGGGTTTGTATATGTGGAAAAAGCATTCGACAATATAAAATGGAAAAATCGTTCGAAATACTCAAAAAGATTGGAATGAGTTATAAGAATAGACGAATAGTACATAACTTATACAAAGAGCAAACGGCAGCAATAGAATTAAAGCAGGAACGTAGAGAACTAAATATTAGGAAAGGGAGGAGACAGAGATACGCCCTATCCCCATTAATTTTTAGCTTGCACATTGAATGAATACTGTCAAATTCAGGAAGACATTTGGAATTACTATGCAGGGACAAAAAATTGATATGCTTAGATTTGCAGATGATATTGCGGCATTAGCATCTAGCAAGGAAGAGCTAGAAGCTGCTCTTAATGAAATGGAAACGGTTCTAACAGAGAGATACGGTATGAAAATTAACAAAAATAAAACTAAACTACTAGTATGCAAAGGAAGGGAAAATAAATCAAAAACACGAATACAAATAGAGTACGAAAATTTACAAGAGATTAAGGATTTCTGCTACCTAGGATGCCAAATAACGCAAGATGGGAAGAGCGCAAAAAATATAAAACAAAGATTGGCACAAGCTCGTGCTACATTTTACAAGAAAAAGCAACTACTGTGTTCAAAGACTACAAACATAGAAACAAGGAAAAGGTTGCTTAAAACATATGTGTAGAGCACAGCACTGTACGGGTGTGAAGCCTGGACAGTAGAAGAAGCGGACAAGAAAACGATAGAAGCCTTTGAAATATGGTGCTACAGATGTATGATGAAGATATTATGGACAGACAAAGTTAAGAACAAATAAGCACTAAAAATGGTAGGAGAAAAAAGAAATATGTGGAAAACGGTAAAAAAGAGGAAAGATAGAATGATAGGCCACATACTACGGGCTGAGGGAATAGTGCGGAATATATTAGAAGCAGAGATAAAAAAAAAGGAGAAAAAGAGGTAGACCTAAGCTAGACTACTGCACGCAGATAGTGAAAGATGTAGGCTGTAGGCAAGCTCAGAATCGAAATCAATGTAGGTACGTATCCAACCAGTCCCAAGATAGATAAACTAATCATGAAAAAATAACTACTTAAACATGATGGTTATTATAAGCAACTACAAGTAATGGTTGGGCAATTTTCTTGAATAATGTTAATTGTGTGAAAAGATTTACTTTAATACAATTAGTTCGGTAAATGTCTAGGTGTTGTGTGATCTTGGCAACCACAGGTTGCTTAACCCTCTTTACATACCACTGAATCTCGATGAAATGAAGCATACAATTAGAAAACAATAGAAAAGGAACAATCCCTATAGTAGGGGACAAAGAATACTACTATAGTAAGCCTGCTTATCGTAAAAGGCGATTAAAAGGCCCAGCAAGGGGCAGCAGTCTTGCTAGCTAAAAGATTTTGGAAGGAGTCGGTTGGTCTCAGGCGATCCGCAATAATTTACAAGGTTGATGGCGGTTGGCCGTGACAGATACGTCTTTTTGCTAAAATCTTTCAAAACTGCGTTGTGGAAAAATATGGGTACCTACCACAATATTTCCCAGGTGTGCGTGGCCTAAAACACGAGATATGAATGATGGAGAGCTCACAAGTAAAGTTCTTGTCTAGAAGTAAAATACCCCCTTATTCGGATCTCCGGGAGGGGGTACTTAGAGCTCGTCATCGTAAGAATTTAAAACAACGGTTCGATTTAGTGATGAGGACTTGGAATGTAAGGTCATTACTTAGAGTAAATAAGTTAACAAATTTATTATTCGAAATGAGAAAAGGAAAGCTGGACAGTTTAGGTTTTAGTGAGGTGAGATGGCCAGATAGTAATGACTCTTGGAAAGATAATTATAAAATAACTACTTCTTCAACTAATGGACAGGCAGGGATAGGAATAGTGTTAGGTAAAAGATTAGGACGTAAAGTTATAAAGTACTTACAATTTAGCGATAGAATAATTATGGCTAGATTGAGTACAAAACCCACAGACACGGTTTTAGTACAGGTTTACATGCCAACAACTCAGTACGAGGATGAGGAAGTAGAAAAGGTATACGAGGATATAAATAGTATGGCGAGAAAAGTAAAGGGAGATGAGAATTTAATAGTTATGGGCAATTTTAATGCGTCAGTGGGAGAAGGTAGTGAGGGAAGAATGGTACGAAAATTTGGGTATGGTAGACGAAATGATAGAAGCGAAAGGTTAGTTGAGTTTTGCCATGAACATAGATTAGTAACTGTAAACACCCTATTCGAACAACATGTTAGGAGAAGATATACCTGAAAAATGCCAGGTGGTAGGGCGGGATACCAAAAAATTGTATTTTAGTTAAATAAAGATTTAGAAACCAAGTTAAAACTGTCGTAGTTATCATCCAGAAACTGACATAGATAGCGATCATAACTTAGTTAAAATGAAGTGTAAGCTAAAATTCAAAAAATTGAGAAAGGTTAAAAAAGAGGAATAGGATCTAGGTAAGCTTAATGATAGTGAGGTAAAAGAGGATTATAAAGATGTATTAGATAATAATATCAAAGAGATAGCTATAGGAGAAAACGTAGAAAATAGATGGAAAGAAATAAAAAGGGCTGCACATGATACAGCAACACTGACTATAGGTAAGAAAATAATAGAAGCGAGAAAACCTTGGGTAACAAAAGAGATATTGGATTTAATAGAGATTAGAAGAAAGCTTAAACCTTTCAGAGAATTGGATAGTGAAAGTAAGCAAAAATATAATAAAGTTAGAAATAAGATAGTACATGAGTATAGAAAAGCTAGAAATAAATGGATGGAGGAGAATTGTAAGGGAATACAAGATGATTTGAGAGTAGGTAAGACAGACAGGGCTTACAGGATAGTTAAAAAGTTTTTCGGGGAAGATAGGAAAAATATAAGACGATATGGTTGTGTTATAGAACGACCAAGAAGAGGATGTAGAAATAGGATTCTCAATATTAAGAGAAGAATTTGATAGAGCTGTTAGGGATCATAAACTAAATAAAGCGCCGGGGATCGACGATATACCCGCAGAATTAATAAAATATGCAAGTCAGAAAACTTTAGACAGAGTATATGAACTAGTAAAAGTAATATATGACACAGGTGAGGTTCCAATAAATTTCAAAAAAAATATTATTATCCCAATCGCAAAAAAGTCAGGAGCTGATAGGTGTGAGAATTTTAGAATGGTTAGTTTAACTTCCCACGCTTACAAAATACTAACGATAATAATTAAAAATAGAATAAAAGCTTTGGCTGAGAATTATTTGGACGAAGAAGAATATGGTTTTCGTAAAGGCAGAGGGACTAGATAACCGATACTAATGATTAGGGTAATCATCGAAAAAAGGTTACAAAAAAATAAAAAGACTCATTTTGCATTCGTAGATTCAGAAAAAGCATTTGATAGGGTTATTTAGATTGTTATATTCAGGGTTTTGCGAATAATAGGAATCTCTCATAAAGATAGAAAAATTATTTACAGTCTATATAAAAACCAAAGCGTAGTAATTAGATTTGATGAAATAGAAAATGAAGCTAAGATTAGAAATGGTGTTAGACAGGACTGTATACTATCTCCCTTGATTTTTAATGTTTATATTGAGGAAGCTTTAAACTTAGCTAGAGAGAGAAAAGAGATAGGTATTAGTGTACAGGGACAGAAAATAGACATGTTACGTTTTGCAGATGATTTAGCCACTATAGCAGAGTCTAGAAAAGAGTTAGGAGAGTTTTTAAATATTTTGGATGAGATACTACAGAGTAACTATAGTATGAGAATTAACTCAGTAAAGACAAAGATAATGACAAGTGAGTTACAGCCTACTTCTAAACCAAAATTAAAAATAGGTAATACCAAGTTAGAGGAGGTAGATGACTTTTGCTATTTAGGTAGTATAATAATATAGTATATAGTAGCTAGAATAGCTCAAGCTAGAAAAATATATTTTTAAAAAAGAAGGACTTACTAATAGCGAAAGTATTAATTTAGTTAATAGAAAAAGTTTCTTAAAGTCGTACGTATGGAGCGTCCTATTATACCGTAGTGAGACGGACAATTAAAGAGGTAGATAAGAAAAAGATAAAAGCTTTTGAAACTTGGTGTTATAAGAGAATGTTGAAGATTAGTTGGTCAGATAGAGTAACAAATGAGGAAGTTTACAGAAGGATAGGTGAGAAACCTTTTATATTGAAACAATTAAAAGTCAGAAGAGATAGATTGATAGGGCACCAGTTAAGACATGAGGGACTATTTAGTAAGGTCTTAGATCACAGACTACCAAATAAAAATACAGTAGGAAGGCCTAGACAAAGCTATATTAGTCAAATTATTAGAGATTTAGGTTGTGAAGGTTATGTAGACCTTTTTATACTAGCTCAAAATGGAAAAGAATTTAAGCTGCGTCAAACCGACCTTAAGCAAGTTCGAAAACAAAACAAAATAAATAAATAAATAAAAATCAGTTAACTAAATGTCATCATGACATAACTCATAATTAGTTAGCGGTCTGGCATGTTGACAGCGATTTGCTGCTTAAGCCTCACCATAACATATAGTTTAATAAACGTCACCAAAACATAACTCACAATTAGTTAGCGGTCTGGTATGTTGGCAGCAATTCGTTGTTTAAGCCTTACTATAACATACAATTTAACACTTTTTTTTTTTTGGAGTGGATAATCAGGTTATATTTCATTTCCTTATAAATGGGAATCATGTAAACATGTTGAAGTTCTTTAAGAACCATCGGGTTGTTAATATCTATAAAGAGCCAGGTAGAAAGGAAGAGGTAGAAGCGTATAGGAAGACCTAGACCAAGCTATATTAGTCAAATTATTAGAAATTTAGGTTGTGAAGGGTATGTAGAGCTTTTTAGATTAGCACAGAATAGAAAAGAAGTTAGAGCTGCGTCAAACTGACCTTAATAAGGTCAAAAACAAAATCATGTTGAGAAAAGGAACCTAGCCGTATATAGGCTTTGTGGGAATTTCAGGTAACTGTGGAGGCTAGCTCAGAATATTAATAAGTGGAGGTATGTGCCCAACCAGTTTTGAGACGGAAAACCTAATAACAAAAAAATAGGCGCAGATAAATCTGATAATTATTATAAACAACTATAGGTGTTGGTTGTGAAATATTTGCAACTAATGTTGACTGTGCGAAAAGATATATTGGAAAACATATTAAATCGGCAAATGTTCAAGTGCTAGGGGAACTTGGCAGCCACAGGTTGTTTATCCCCTTTCACAACCACTGAATGTCGGAGAAATACGGTATATAATTGTAAAACAATAGAAGTGGACCAAGCTGCATCTAACAAGAAAGAACAGTGCCTATGATCAAAGACAACAAACATAGAAACAAGAAGAAAATTGTTGAAAGCATATGTGTGGAGCACAGCACAGTATGTCTTTAAAATACAGGCATTTGGAAAAGCAGACATAAAAACGGTAGCAGTCTTTTGGAATGTTGTGCGTAAGATGTATGAGGATGATAGCATGAACAGACAAAGTTAATAGCAAATAGGTTATAGAAATAGTAGGAGAATAAAGATATCTGTGGAAAAAGATAGGAGAAATAGAAGGGCAGAATTCGTTCTAAGGTATTTTTGGGGAATAATATGAGATATATTACAAGCAGAGATAGGAAAAAAGAGGTAGATATATACCTAGATCAGATAGTGATAGATGCAAACTGTACAAATTTCATGGAAAAGTTTAGGTTAGTCAGAATAGGCAGCAATGAGGGTACGCGTCTAACCAGTTCCAGGACTAAAGACCTAATGATGATGATGATGAAGACCTAGGTTTTGATAAGTTGGTAAACCTATTAAAGTTGAACAGTCAATATGTACAATTACAAACTCCAAACAAACTTACAAGTTATTTATAACATAGTTAATGTAATTTTACCTATAACAGATATATAATTACCTAAAAATGACGTTAGTTTAACATTTGTAGGTTGCATTTCACATTTGATTTTTAAATTTTTAACATTCCTAAACGACTTGACTATAAAATCTGTCCCTGTGCCCAGGTTGCATTTTAAAAGGGTATAATTAATGTAAATATCCTAAAACCAGTTTCTAGCATTGCTAGTTAAGTTAAGGATTGATTATATAAACAATAAATTATTACTCTGAGCTTCATAATGATCACTGCTACTAGCGTGTTAGCATTACTTTCTAAATTAACTGTTTCAACTTGTTTATTATAACAAAATTTAGCAAAATAGTTTAATTTATGACAATAATTACATCTTATTCCTTTTGATGGACTTCTTTTAAGATGATTTTGTCTTCAACGTGTACACTCTTTAGTATTTTCATTATTATTGACATTGTTACTATGGTAGTCGACTCGAGTATGGTAACTTTTATTTCTTACGATAACTGTTTACTTGATGAATCTTTATCATTAGACTATTTGACTTCACTGATTACCATATCATTATTTTTAACTAGTTGCTCCGCTTGCTCATGAGCGATTTCAATTGACTCTGTTATTTTAGTTGCTTTCTCTAAATCCAAGTCATCTACTTTTAAATGACGTGCCTTAATTGAGCGAGTGTTGCTATTCGGACTGGCTATAAACACGTCATTTACCAAACTTTCTCTAAGTTGACCTAATTTGCGTACTAAACTTAAATGTTTTAGTATGGTTACAAATTCGTCAATTATCTCTGCTGATTTTTGAAATCTTTTTAAAAATTTATGACGTTTAACTGTTACGTTAATTTTTGGTTGACAGCAAGTTTCGAATTTTTTAATCAACTCTTGAAATTTACATGTATCCATATCCAAATTAAACGAATTGATAATCGAGTTCGTATTTGGAATATAGTGCAGGAAAATCACCACTTTGCATTGGTCCTCCTAGTTTTTTAGACCACTTGCACGCAAATATATTCTAAATTGCATGTATCAGTTTTTCCAGTTATTTGACTTTTTACTTCAGTAATTAACGGTTTCATTGACAAGGAAAGTTTTTGTGATTTCGTACTACCTTCGGTGGGATTATTGCACTGCACTTCGTATTTTCTGAAATTAAAACTTTTAGTTATGTTCTCTTTCTTCGATTTTTTTAAGACGAACCTGACACCATATTCTGTTGTTTATTAATAACAATTTCCTATTTAATAACGTAGTTTATTAACTGTTAATATTAATAATATCAGAGAACTAAATTATAAGACATTCTAAATTATATAAGACCGCGTGCACACATCTATTGACATCTTGTTTGTTGACTGTTGCCGTCATCGCTGGTGTGTATTTTCCAACATAAATAATAATGTACTTTATTATAAACTAAAACTAATCTTACAATAGAAACTAATCAAACACCTACACTTCACAGAAAAACTCCTATAAATCTAACAACACAAAGAACTCTAATTTTCAAGCGGTTTAATCCAATCCACGTTGGGCGCTAATAAAAGTGCTGATTACTGTAGATGATTCTAAACGAGTCAATAAAAGTGCAGGGGTCAGTAGATACCTGACGCTAGACGTCAACAAAACATGATGTGATCTGTAGATGATTCTAAATGAGTCCTAGGTTGGGGCATTGATAAAAGTGCTATGGACTGAAGATGAGCGACGTTGGACGTCAATAGAAGATTTTGTAGACTAAAGTAGTTAATAAACGTGATGCTTTAACTATTTTTGCTAGCTGAATTTAAATAAAACCACTAGAATCAGACATCAGGTTTATAATGTCACGAAATAATTTGTATCAAACAACCTTTCCAATAAGAATTACTACATTCCAACAGTTTTTTTAACAAACAATATCTTACATCAACCTTTAAAAAAGAACTTACATACAAACATTAAAATCTCAAAGTAGAGTCCAAACAGTATCTTAAATTTAACAGAAATGTAACTTTTGAGTAGTCGCTCACTTATACTAAAATTAGAGTCTAAAGTCTGTTCTATAATCATAATGAACATTCTAATCTGAATTTCAGTTTTTAATAACGCCTTAATTTATCTTATTATATACAAAATTTGTCAAGATAAGATAAACAACTAAATATCTAACTTTTAAAGTCGGATTTAAATGTATCTGATCAGTTAAGTTTAATAATTTTTTAAATTTATTGGAAAAACCCTGGTACGATGACGCCCCTCAATCAAATTATCAAACTTGTACACGCTCTCTAGTCTAGTCCTAAATACTAGCGCACAAAAACACACATCTTAGAATATAACTCAACTAATTGATAGAAATGTGTTTTATAAAATGTGAAATAATATAATTCTATTTTACTATAAAAAGTTGCTTTTTATTGCCTCTGCTTGGCACGTAGTCATCCAATCCATACCCAAATCGTTCAAGTTGTTAAAAAATTTCCACTAAATACAATTAAACATCAAAATTGCATTTCAAATCCAAATATGCTTATGTTAAATTGAAACTTTATGGTGTAGTAGTCAATCAATATTTATTCATTTTACCTACTTCCAATTAATCCCTCTTATTTCTGTACAATTAAAACACTTTTCTTTTACTATTTAAATAAAATAATTTTAACTGCTAAAACTATAATATTTTACTACGTGATATATTATCACTGGTTTGACGGCAGTGTGGCATTCTAATAGCAACTTATCAACTGCCTTTTTGATCTCTTTTCAATTAGGTTATATAGACATACTTCCGCGTGATGTCAGCATCTCGAACCTTCTAGCGAGGTCTGGTTGTCGTTTATATGTTCGGATTGGTTGTTAAGAATAAGCTCGCTTTTTACGTCGTCATCGAGAATCTTCATTAGTGATGCAAACTTAAGAAATATGTCGTTCTATTAATCTCAGGCTATCATTAATTAATTCAAATCATTCCCTTATCTTTACGACATTCAAGACTTACAGCTTAACTGGATTTAATTGAATAGTGTTTACCTTTCTTCCATTCTATTGCTGGATAGTTCTAGAAGTTTAATGAACACGTTTTTCAATTGAAATACACTTTCCTTTTTTTTGAATATTTACTGATATTTTAAAACCCAATGAGATACGCTTTTGTCGAAGTTTGTCATCAAATGAAAATATTAAAATATGATACTTGCGGGTTCCCGCAAAATGCAATTCACTGCGTTTTTAACTATAGTGTCAATTATTCCTAGAGTATTTGAACACTGTCTTTCTTATTAATTGAAAACATGACAATCTTTTACAACAATTGCATATTTACTCGTAATTGATAAACAATTGCGAACTTTTTGGATGATGCTGTTTGAAAATAAGCGTCTTCTTATTCGCGAAATATACTATTATCCGTATCTCAAAACACTATTGCTTTGTTATTAAGAATAAAAAATCCTTCAATCGCGTTTTTGTGCATTTATAATTCAATATACTAAGCGTTTTAACATATATTCCTCTTTATGAAATAAATATCTACATAATTTGAGCTTCTTTTAAAATTTCTCGGAATTTAGTAGGCTTTTCAGTGTCGCATCTTTACAAAATGGTGATAGATGACTTTAGATGACCTTTAATCACATCGATATATTTTTTATAAATAATAATAACTTTGTATTTAATAATATCTGTTTAACGTTGCAGGTCATTGGTCAGCTAGTGTATTGATAAAAATTCTTTTTATAACCTAAATTTTTACTTGTATTTAAAGCTTGATTACAGGCATAGCTAAAATATTGATAAATTCTACATAAATTAGTGTAGTTCTTAAATAAGCTACTCACATTGAGGTTATTGAGGTTAAAAGCCCTTAGTGTTCATTACAATTTTGTTTTATAAATATAATATCCTTATAAAATGCAATAAAATAATATATAGTAGATATAAAATTGAAGTAAAATATCGGCTTAACAGGAACAAAAAGTATTGGATTTTAATTAATATATATTTTTATTAATTTATAAGGTATGCCTATACATGCCGTAATACTTTATAACATGATCTTCTTACTGGAGGGGTTAATTAGTTAGGGGTTATTTTTATATCCCCAAATATCACCAGTAACCTTTAAGGAAGGATTCCCTTAAAATGATGGAACGCAATTATCTTCCGACTATGCTAGGGGTCTATTCCTTGGGCAGAGCTTATGAGGATTGATCGTAGTTCTTTTTACAAAGCATTATTTTATTACTAGGGCTAGATTCTCGACAAAACAAGGGTTTAAACAGGGCGCCACCAAGTCTGTAATTTTAAACACAGGGTTTTCTTAAGGGGAACTTGAACGTCCTTAAGGAGGAATTCCGTATTAACTGCTGACGCAGGAGCTGTAAAGAAAATTTAATTAAACATACTAAAATAAGGACACAAGAAGTTTTCTCTTGTTACCTCATCTAAAAAAAAACAACAAAGATTTATCAGGCAACAATAATATGAACATAAGTTTTGTTCTTTAAATATTGGAAAGGCTATTAACGCTCCATATTAAATTGGGTTTACCACTTTACTCTATTTGGTCTTATTCTTTGTCACCTTACTTCTGAACGTACTTGTTCAGAATAAAACAATTAATTAAGAAAATTAAATGTTGTTTCTTTAATTAAAAATGGCACTTTCATAAAAATTGTAGATATAAAATTTATGTTTAAGAAAAGATAATACAAGCTTCATCTACTCATAAGGTAGAATTATATATACAAAGAAAAATATCAAGACTTCAAACGTTACTTTAGTTACAAAAATCTAATTTGAATTTATACCAGAAATGTCAGATCTGCTTTTTCTGTTTACACTTTATAAAACTTTAACTACTTTTCTATTAATTCATTATTTAAAAATCGTAAGTAAAATCATGCGTAAATGAAACATCAATAGAACTCTTTAAGTTCACATTATTTTATAAAATTTAATAACTGTAATTGTATTGAACTAAAATTGTCAACAAAAATTTACTAAGGTCTTTTTTAATATGCGAAATGGATTTGTCAAAATAGATAGTTACAAAAATATTTTCTGAAGCAGCCTGGTATTAAAGATCGCCAAATGTAGACATGATGCAAGAATAATTTAATCTCTTACCTTGGCTCTGCAGGTGTTCTTTAAAAGTTGTCTTCACAACATGTTTGGGCAGATGTTTATACATACATTTTCAAAAAACAAGTGACGTCAAATTCATATGTTCCAGCGAACACAAACAGCTGCGTGACCTTTGGACTGGACCATGCTAACTTCCATGCGTTTTTGTTATACGCACGAACTGGACCAACAAAATTTCAATACTTTCAAAAACGTCTTCGGACTTAATTTATAAACCATAAAAATTTCTACCTACTTTGTAGAACGTTTCTTTTACATTCCAACTTATTGCTTTTCCATAACATAACACAAAATCCAACTATCCATCGTACGGTTGAAGGACGTTCATATTTTACATTCACAGATGAAATCATTAAAGAATTGTTTTCTGTGTTATTTACACAAATGTCCAAAGAATTATTAAATGAGTTTATCTCAGTAATTATCGAAACGAAGTCATTTATTAGAAGTCATTTAAAATCGACTTTTAAACGGAACGTTATAACAAAAATATTGAAGATTATTAAAAATAAAATTACGTAGAGTGTAATTATGAAAAGGGAAATTTATCAAACAAACATCTTCTATAAGTTAAATTTTTAAAAGAGCAATTACTAAAAGAAAAGATAAGAGCTTTACAACAAATTATTTAGTTGATCTAATCAATTATTATTTTAATTCTTACCATTGTTAAAATTACAAAGTCTAGTGTTGTAGCGCACTAGGGCTGTACTCCGCACAAAAAACTAGGCGCAAGTTACACGCCAGAACCTATAGTGGTTCCATTATTTTCTCTACGAGAGCTCTGGCAAAAGTGGGCGCAAATGTGCTATGCACTAAACAGGAAAGGTGTTTGGCCTTGATAATAGTTGTATTAACTTTCTGCGCCTGATGTTAGCAACCAAACTAACATTTCTGTGTGGCGGTTAGCACATACAATATCGATACTTGTTTGTTTTAAAAATGGTTCGCATAATTTAATGACTTTACTTGAGTTATTAGAACTAAAATTCGTTGATATAGTGTAGCGGTCAAAAAAACTGTTACACTGCCTCTCTCCAAAAAAAGAAAATAATCTTTTCTTAGAACCAAAGATTTTTTTTTAACCTTAAGCGAAATATTATCTTGCGGATTGAATCCTCTATAATTGACCTGCGTGAGAATATCGAAAATAAAAATAAAAAAAATAAAAAATGGGGAATTAGTATAATTAAAGGTGAGTGTTTTTAGTAACTACGCGTACTATACGTCCTTAAGGAAACAAAATCGGTATGACACTATCGGGAATTGTCGCAATCGGGAAGTCTAACACTCTCACGGAAAAAAATTAACAAGATTTACAGGTCTTTATCCAACTCTACTAACTAAAACAAAACAAGAAAGAAACCCTCCAAACTAATATTCGTCAAAGACTATTAACAACGATACTGGAGATAATACCCAGACTACAAAAAAATTCGAACCAATAACTATATACAAAACTTATGCTTGCGATGACAACTCAACTCTAAGAATCATAACTAGAGCCTTTTTCAAAAAAAATTAGGCAACAACAAAATATCTCAAAAGCAAAAGTATTAAATGTCATCACAACTCTTTCGCTACACCAAACGTAAACATCAATTGCTTACTGCTCAACTATTTTAGCGACTTGCTAAAATACTCTAAATCTCAACACAAATGTGAATTGATCACGTTATCAACTCTACTAATAACTGTGCTATTAGCACTTGCTCAATTTCGCTAACAAAAATGTGAGCGTTCGGCTCACTTAATACTTCTCAACTCAACGGGTGCAATCTGCACTGACTCAAATTCACAAAAAAATTGTGAGCATCTGGCTTACCCTCACACACTATCACAGTAGTAAGTAGTTAACTCTACTACTAATTGTGCTTCCTGCACAAACGCAACTAAACCAAATAACTAGTGAGCAACCAGCTCACTTACAATACTCTAAATATTAGTGAACGATTACTCTCGAGCGTCACTAAACTAAATACTCAAAAAAATATTATTACTACATTCCACTCAACCAAGTGCACACTGCTGAGCGACCAACTCATCACGAGTCTCGTCTAGACTTACGCATTTCTTGATGGAATGCCTATATGCGAAAAGAACATACCATGGACCTTCGCATACTCAATAGAAGACCAGTCCACTGTGGACAAAATGTCTTCCTTTACGAACTCAACAAAACTTCACACCAGTTAACACGTTTTAGATCTAAAGGGGTTCGTCTGTCGACATTTTACGAGGCAAACAAAATTCGTTTGTCAACTACGAAAAGAAACAAAAAATTTTGTGTTAACGGTAAGAATACACACACACATATATAAACACGGCAGGTGTTCTTAAGAACACGGTACGTACGCATGGGCAAGGTGCTTCTTGGGTTAGATTGTGTACACACGGAATGTGTTTCTGACAACACAATACGTACGCATGCGGAAAATTTGATTTTAACAACACGCTCTTTTATCTACAGGTTTTCTTATACTTTAACTTCTCATTCCTATATTTAATATTAATTTAAAATCATATAAAAAAAATTTAGACGAGGTTTTTCCTCTCATCCTTCTATACCAAAACAAAACTAAACGAAACGAAACATATTTGACTTCAACTTGACTTGAGGAGCAACTACTAACTACATTGGAATGGCATCCTCTTGGTATACAATCGAGAAAGGTTTCAGATCTTTTATATGCCACTTTCCGGCTTTCGTACCATCCATGTTTATTAATTCGTAGACCAAATTCGAAATCTTCTTATGGACCTTACATAAAACAAACTTAGGGGCAAGCTTAGCCGTGAACTTCTCTCCCGCACTGGAAAGTACCTTATTTGTTTTCCAGACTTTATCTCCCACTTCGAACGAGACATCTCGTTTTCTTAAATTGTACGTGTGCTTTGAGCGTTCGTAAGCTGCATGTAATTTCGCTCGCACATTCATAAAAATGTCAAATATACCTTGACGATCTGACACGTATATCGGGCGACTACGTGGGATGATCTCTACATCTTCAGTTGGCACTAAGACGGCACTATAAAATTTTTCGCTAATCAGAACATGTCGTCCAAACACTAAAAATTTGGGGTATTCTCCGTGGACTCATGTTTGGCTGAATTGATCGCGAATTGGACTCGTGGTAAATCTATGTCCCAAGAAACGTGTTCTTCTATATACAGACGTATCGCCGTGCCAACGGTTCTATTGAACCTCTCATAAAATTACATTGGGGTGAGTATACGGGGTTGAACCATACTTTAGGAATCTCGTACTTATCGCACACAGCTTTGAAGATTCGCCCTGACAGCTGTGGTCCATTATCACAAATTACAAACTGCGGTACTCAAAAACACAAGGAAAACTTTTTCCTCTAAATAGCGTTTAATTAAATGCGCCTTTGCACTACGCATTGGGCACAACAAGGTATATTTGGAGAAACAGTCTCCAATCACCAACAACCACTTATAATCCGCCTTAGATCTGGGAGACGGCCCCATGAGATCCAAAGCGATTATTTGAAACGGAAATCTAGCATTTTTCTCTTTTCCCATAAGGTCAAGTGGACCCTTATTTAAAGGTTTTTGTGCTCCGCATCTCAAACATTGACGACAGAACTTCAACACGTCAATCTTCATCTTAGGCCAATAATAAAACATTTTGACTCGATAGAGAGTCTTCGAAAAGCCAAAATGTCCTGCAGTCGGAGGGTCGTGACACCACCGAATAATCTCTTCCCTTTGAGACTTGGGAACCAAGACTATCCACTCTACTATATTAGACGATAAGGGTAGGTTGGACGAGATAAACTTGAGGATATGATTGTTTTCCACTTTCCATTGCGGATAATCGGCAGGAGACGACAAAATTTTTCTCCTCAGGGATTCATACCAGGCATCTAAATTATCTAACTTAATTTCTACTAAATTGACTACAGGAAGCTCTACTGGAGTGGCTCTACTAAGACAGTCAGGGACTATATTAAATTTCCCTTTGCGATGAATCAGATCAAAATTGTGTTGTCTTAATCTTACCGCCCATCTAGCCAACTTTCCGGTAGGGTTCTGGATGTTGTTCAACCACAACAACGAGAAGTGATCGGTTATTACGGTGAAACGGGTGCCTTCGACCCAAGGTCGGAATTTCTCTATCGCGAATATAACAGCTAAACACTCCTTTTCTGTGGTGGAATAGTTACGCTCAGTGCGACCGAGGGACTTACTCGCATACGAAATAACGCGCTCCTCGCCATCTGTGTTTTGAACTAGAACAGCTCCTAACCCGGTGTTGCTAGCATCACACTCTACAACAAATGGTTTTGAGTAGTCTGGGTGTGTAAGGAGAGGGGCAGAGACCAAAGCCTGTTTAATCTTGACAAAAGAAGTCTTCGCTTGTGGAGTCCAAACCACTTCCTGACCTTTTTTCTTTCTCTTCAACAAATCATTAATGGGCGAAACTAACGTAGAAAAATCCTTTACAAAACGGCGGTACCAACTGCACATTCCGATGAAGCGTTTGACCTCAGTGGTAGTTTTGGGCCTGGAAAAATTCACCATTGCTGAAAATTTCTCCGGATCTGTGCGAAGAGAGTTCGAGCCTACAATATATCCCAAAAACTTCAAAGATTCCTTAAAAAACTCACATTTCTTGAGGTTGATAGTTAGATTGGCCTCTTTAAGACGCCCCTTTACCTCACTCAAAAGTCTCAAATGTTCTTCGAAAGTAGGGGAACACAAAAGGATGTCATCCAAATAACAAAATATAGATGGTTCAAACTGAGGACCAAAAATCGCATCCACCAAACGCTGCTGAGTTTGTGCGGAATTCCTTAAACCAAATGGAACCGTGAAGAACTTGAATTGACCTCTGGAGATCACACTAAACGCAGTTTTTTCTTGAGCAGTTTCAGACAGAGGGATCTGCCAAACACTCTTCCTGAGGTCTAAGCTAGATATGTACTTTGCTCCTCTTAAGTTATTGAGAATTCTATCAATATTAGGAAGGGGGTAACTATCGTGCACCGTTATATCGTTCAATGATCTACCATCAAAACAGAAGCGATACTCCCCCGATGACTTCTTAACTAAAAGTACTGGCGAGTTCCACGAACTCTGACATGGCTCAACTACACCTAACCGTAACATATCGTCCAGTTCGTCATTCAAGATCTTGTTCATGTACGGCGACATGACAAACGGTTTCTTTCTAATAGGCTGTGCGTCACCTGTATTAATATCCATGACCATCTTATCCGTGCGTCCCAAACGATCTACGCTACTAATCTCTTCAAAAGACGTTACTACTCGACGGGCTTGCAAGGTCTGAGCATCCGAAAGACCATCAAAAGAAAGTAAACTATCTTCGTTGTCTGTGGGTAATGGCGACCGACTTAAATATGAGATGCTATTTTCAGTATCCCCTTGTACATGCCAAGAATTATTTTTAAAATTTGCTATCAAATCAAATAACTTAGCAAAATTACTACCAAAAATACAAGCATGTGTTAGGGAGGGCACAGCCAGTGCACTAACTATACAACACATTTTTCCTATACAAATGGGTAGGTCTACTAAACCTAGAACTGGTTTTGATGTCCCGTCTGCGGTGACTATCGCTGTCTTTTCAGAATTGAAAATTTTTAACTTTAATTTCTCCAATAAAGGGATTGCTAACGATCCAACTATCGTTGTAGTGCATCCCGAATCTAACAAACCGGTGATATTGTAATCAAACAATCTCACCCTCACGTAAGGACGGTTGTCTCTTAATTTCTTAACAAACAAAGTGTCGGCATTAGGCTTCTCAGAAGTCTTGCAGAAGTCTCGAACAATTTTTAGCCATTCCGATCATTCTTTATCGCAGAAAAAATTCTTCTTAGTACACATCATGAGAGTGGCCTCATTACTCGAATTAACACGCCAGTTACTATGTACCCGCTTGGGTCGTCCATCTGGGCAGGATTGACACAAAGTTGGTGTTACACCTTTACTACCACGTTTAAAACAAAATTTATTCAGAGGAGCTCTACAATAATTAAACATATGACTTGGACGTGTACAATTCCAACACACGAATTTCTTGACTCTCTCAACACTTGATGATTGCACATCAAAAGGTTTTTTTTGATTTACTACTTGAACTTGAGGAGATGAAGATTTGTTTTTATAAACCCTACTACAAACTGAAGTATTTCTAACTTCTTCTTGACAGTTATTTTCTGACTGCGACCTAAAATTTTTACGAAACCAAAAATTATCTTTTGACGGGGTAGCTACCATAGTTTGTTTTGACTGAACTGCCTCTTCAATTTTTTTACCTAATTTTACTAATGTGGAAACATCATTAATCTCAGACAGAGCAAGTTGGGTAACATAAGTTGGCAATAAATTTTTCCTTATAATACGAACCTTCGTAATTTCTGCAGGCATCTTGGGTAACCTACTAAATAAACTCCCTATATGGGCCGCAAACAAAACTACAGATTCATCTTTCTTTTGATGACGCGATTTAATCTTTTCCCATAGTTCATCCTCAACATGAGCAGGGAGAAAATCCTCCTTCAATCGACTTACTAAAGATCTCCAATCCTTCACGGAATTCCTAATTTGTCTAAACCAAACGAGAGCATCATTCGCGAATAACTTTGCAGAGGCGTTATACAAGTCATCCTCAGTTACTTTGCGTGACTGTGCTAACTCTTCGATCCTTTCTAGGAATGAAAAAAGCTGTTTAGGATCTCCACAAAATTTAACAGACCAAGTTCCTATGGGTAAGGGTGGTATTACAAACGTGACTGTATTAAGGGGCTCATTACTAACAGAAAGGTATAGGTTTACTGACTCATTCAAACTACTAGGCTTATCTTTCGCTTTATCGAACAATTCTGCTTCGATAATAGGGATCGTAGCCAACGTCTCTCGCGCAAATACAACTGCTTCCTCATAATTCTGTGATGGCAGCTTCATCCTCTTAACTCGACCAGTTAGGTGTACTAATCTTGACTGTACCCTTTTAAAAATAGAATCAGAAGGATCACCTTCATATTCTGACAAAACACTTTTAATCGACACAACGGTATTGTTGATTTCTACACACTCTATTGAAAACTCTACATTACAAGCTGTTAGATCAATTAGACAACCTGGTTTATTTAATTCTTTCGCTAATAAACGACCTTATTTTTCGCTTGTCTACTACTGGTCTAGAACTCTCTATTCCTCTTATTCGGAGTTCATAATCTATCTCTTCTTTGAGTAAGTACACAACCTGAAAAGAATCAGCCATTTTTATTCTCATATGAAGTCAATGTCAAAAAAAATTAACTAAAATCTTGAAATCTAAACAAAATTTCAAATCTAAATCATCTCAAATATTCACAATTGACAAAATATTTTCAATAGGGGAACTAAAATTAGATCTAGAATTTACAACTTCTCCCTACTGATCACTAAATTACTACAACAACCACTATCTTGCTTCCAATTAATTAATTAATTAAGTCTTTAATAAAAAAAATACATGCGACATTGCGTGGCAATATTCATCGCAAGGACAAAAATCTACTTACTACCTCTTGGTAGGTTCAAAAAAAAATTTGACTTTCTGAACGCTGTATCCACATAGCTGTTAACAATCGAAACCTCTAACACAATGCCTTATTTTATACTCGTGTCTTGTGTAAGAAAAAAAACAAAGCCCCTTTTTAGTGGGTGCCAGCAAAACAAACAAAAGCTATGTCTTAGGCGTAAGCAAAATAATCGAACTTTAATTTAGAAAAATAATCGAGACTTAATTTAAAAGTAACAAAATAATCTAGCCTCAATTTAAATGTAACAAACTAATCTAGCCTCAATTTAGGTGTAATAAAATTATCTAGCCCCACGTTCCGGGCGTTAGTATAACAAGATTTTCTTACTGGAGGGGTTAATTAGTTAGGGGTTATTTTTATATCCCCAAATGTGACGACCAGTAACCTTTAAGGAAGGATTCCTTTAAAATGATGGAACGCAATTATCTTCCGACTATGCTAGGGGTCTATTCCTTGGGCAGAGCTTATGAGGATAGGTCGTAGTTCTTTTTACAAAGCATTATTTTATTACTAGGGCTAGATTCTCGACAAAACAAGGGTTTAAACAGGGCGCCACCAAGTCTGTAATTTTAAACACGGGGTTTTCTTAAGGGGAACTTGGACGTCCTTAAGGAGGAATACCGTATTAACTGCTGACGCAGGAGCTGTAAAGAAAATTTAATTAAACATACTAAAATAAGGACACAAGAAGTTTTCTCTTGTTACCTCATCTAAAAAAAAACAACAAAGATTTATCAGGCAACAATAATATGAACATAAGTTTTGTTCTTTAAATACTGAAAAGGCTATTAAAGCTCCATACTAAATTGGGTTTACCACTTTACTCTGTTTGGTCTTATTCTTTGTCACCTTACTTCTGAACGTACTTGTTCAGAATAAAACAATTAATTAAGAAAATTAAATGTTGTTTCTTTAATTAAAAATGGCACTTTCATAAAAATTGTAGATATAAAATTTATGTTTAAGAAAAGATAATACAAGCTTCATCTACTCATAAGGTAGAATTATATATACAAAGAAAAATATCAAGACTTCAAACGTTACTTTAGTTACAAAAATCTAATTTGAATT
This sequence comes from Platerodrilus igneus, assembly GCA_036346225.1. Lineage (NCBI taxonomy): Eukaryota > Metazoa > Arthropoda > Insecta > Coleoptera > Lycidae > Platerodrilus > Platerodrilus igneus. The sequence goes on along the minus strand of JARFIW010000221.1, from coordinate 1,236,099 downwards.
TATACCAGAAATGTCAGATCTGCTTTTTCTGTTTACACTTTATAAAACTTTAACTACTTTTCTATTAATTCATTATTTAAAAATCGTAAGTAAAATCATGCGTAAATGAAACATCAATAGAACTCTTTAAGTTCACATTATTTTATAAAATTTAATAACTGTAATTGTATTGAACTAAAATTGTCAACAAAAATTTACTAAGGTCCTTTTTAATATGCGAAATGGATTTGTCAAAATAGATAGTTACAAAAATATTTTCTGAAGCAGCCTGGTATTAAAGATCGCCAAATGTAGACATGATGCAAGAATAATTTAATCTCTTACCTTGGCTCTGCAGGTGTTCTTTAAAAGTTGTCTTCACAACATGTTTGGGCAGGTGTTTATACATACATTTTCAAAAAACAAGTGACGTCAAATTCATATGTTCCAGCGAACACAAACAGCTGCGTGACCTTTGGACTGGACCATGCTAACTTCCATGCGTTTTTGTTATACGCACGAACTGGACCAACAAAATTTCAATACTTTCAAAAGCATCTTCGGACTTAATTTATAAACCATAAAAATTTCTACCTACTTTGTAGAACGTTTCTTTTACATTCCAACTTATTGCTTTTCCATAACATAACACAAAATCCAACTATCCATCGTACGGTTGAAAAACGTTCATATTTTACATTTACAGATGTGAAGTAGAATTTTATCTTCTATTAAACTCAGCCTACTCGCTGCTTTAGTTTTGTAAAACCCGATAATACAAAACGACTTCTTAAAGTTGTTAATTATAATATAAAAATCTAGTTGACGAATTCTACGAAGCGTTGAAAAACATATCTTATCGTACTTTTACGAAATCATTAAAGAATTGTTTACTGTGTTATTTACACAAATGTCCAAAGAATTATTAAATGAGTTTATCTCAGTAATTATCGAAACGAAGTCATTTATTAGAAGTCATTTAAAATCGACTTTTAAACGGAACGTTATAACAAAAATATTGAAGATTATTAAAAATAAAATTACGTAGAGTGTAATTATGAGAAGGGAAATTTATCAAACGAACATCTTCTATAAGTTAAATTATCAAAAGAGCAATTAC